>CAJGYO010000016.1:21030780-21504351 GCA_904845875.1 Miscanthus lutarioriparius | reverse complement strand
TCAAAGAAAGAATAGTGTTGCTATTATAGAGTTGAAGGTCATCCTCTATGCTATAAATAAGAGTTAGTTTTAACATTTTAATTAGCATAAGAATTCCTTATCCCATGTTTTAAATATCAGGCCTTATTGTTCGTACTCACTACTTTAATTTCTTTCAACAAGGTTAAGGCAAAGATGTGTGAAATTGTTTTGAAGAATTCCTCAAACCTTGGTTTGTTTCTACAAATGATCTCCTAACATTCCTATCTCGTACATCCGAATTCTATACAAGTATTATTTGATCTAATGATTATGTTTGAATAGTATTCCAAAGCATACTTATAATAGAACAAGGAAGATGAAAGACTAAAGAGATTCATTCGATAAGAATATGTATGGTGAACTAAAGGAGCATGATTGATTAAGCAAGTTGAGCACATCATAAAGGTAGAGATGACCAAGACAAATTAGCAATATAGCATGAATATTTAGAGAACTCCATCCCTCGACTTGAATTTTAAAGAATACAAAATCAAGTTTGGATGATAGAATTCCTCCGTGAATGCAATTCTATGTTGCATAAGCGCTTGGTTGATATGCCTTGAGTTTTCCTTCTTACTAAAATAAGTAGTGACAAACATACCGGAAGGAGGCTTATATCCAATTTACCTATCGTTGAGGGCTTGTAGTCCATCGAGCGTGATATTTCCTTTTCTTTGTACCATTTGGATAGTTGCTTGATCTTCTCTCTCATCAACCTTTCTTGATTTGTGTTGATTTCTTGGTGATTTCAGAGTTGGGAAAGTTCATTGGAGATGTCGACTCAAGTTTCCTCCTCAATTGTCTTTGTCTTCTAATGGCGTGACGGGGAGTTATTCTTCTTTATTTGCTAGTTATATGTTGCTTTCATCTTGATGATCAAAGTAGGAACCTCATTGGTACTCAAATAGAAGCCTCGGGATCGTGATCACAACTTTCACGAGACAATTGTCATGTTAGACCTTCATTGATTTTGATGTTTGTTGATTCGAGGATGCATGCTATGATGTAGTGGCATCCCGCCATCTTGGTCCTTGTTGCCACGCGTGTGAGCTGGTCTTTGATTTGTTCATCCACTTCCTATGAGTGAGTGCTTTTTATTGTAAATCCATTTTATGGCACTCATCTTCCTCTTTGTTCCATAAATAAAGTGATGGTTCAACATGGGTTCACCTATTCATCGAATCCATGAACATGCATAGCTTCTATTCATTCTTTCCTCGCAAAACGTTAGTGGACACATATACTTAGGGAATACAATGAATTTGAAACACGAGTTGTTGTCCAGGCAACTTTTGTAATTTTCTCTATGTAATGAAAGGATGGTTTTAGGATTGCTTTAGCATAGATTTTGTTTATCATGTTCTTATAGAAAATTTTACATATCGTTGCATTCTAGCATGGTTTAGGGCAAAAGATAACTTGCAAATAAAAAGAGAAGTGACTAAACCTTGATACTACATAGTTCTTTTTCTTCCATGAAGAATGAGCTAGGTCTTTTGCTTAAAGTTATTGGAATTTATCATATGCCTTGTTTCATCTTTGATGTGAATTTATCTCTTGACTTACCCAGATTGAATTTGAGAGTTTAGTCCAACAAAATATCTAGTATCTCGCTATAGCAAGTTTTAGTTCAATAACTAAACTAAACTCATGTCTAATTTGATTAAGAAAGGCATTTTAATCCTAAGCACCATGCTTAATTTAAAAAAAACCTTTGAAAATAAGATCACACACCTCTTGATTTAAAACTAAGCACCATGCTTAATTTAAAAGATGTATAAATATACTTCCAAACCTAAACATATTATAGCAAATAAAGGTAGCATGAAAGCACTATATAGATTTATTCAATTAGAGATGAAAAGAGCATGATGATGGTGAGAGATTTTTTTAATAAATAGATGCAAGTGCATGAATGTATGCAAGGAACTAAATATGTTGTGGATTTGATATGAGAGAATTTAAACTAAATGGAGTCGATCCATGAATCATTTGAAGTAAACATGCAATGGTATGCAAAAAATTAAAACATAACTACTCATAAAGTTTAAAAGTCCATGAAAGCAAGACTATCTCACCTTTCTCGATCATACTTACCATGACTCACATGATGGAATTTAGAGAAAAGTAGCAGCCTATTTCCATCACTTGAGATGTGTCGACAAAAGATGCTCTTTAGCAGCCTCCAAGGGGTATCCCACAAAGGTAAATTGATCGGCAGAGGAAAGTGAATCAAGCACAAGAAGGCAAATGTAGACATAAGAGTTAGATAGGTTTGGGCCACAAGACGCACGTAATACCCTACTGCGGGTCTATTGGTTTGTATTGGCTATCGTATGATATTGCATGTGTTTTGAGGGGGGTCCTCACCCCGCCTTTATAGAAGGGGGTAGGTTACAAGTCGCTTAGATCTAAGGAGATAACCGTAAGTATTAACAGATTATAGGATCACGGGATCGAATATATCCTCAACAGATTACGCCAGATCTTCAGATATCGCCTTGATGCCTCATGTACACGCCGAGCAAAGGTTGCACCATAGGTCTTCGCCTTGTGGGCTGGACTTCCGGGCAGGCAGAGCTCATGTGGTCCGTCAGGTATCCTGGGTCATACTCCCATAGCTGGTCAGTCCTCGAGCGCCTTTGTATCTATTGCAGCAACATTGTCTTTGAGCTTGTCCGAGCAGGTGTAAACAAAGTCGAGGCGGCCAGACTCATAGTCCGATCACCTAATGAGTCACCGAGCGCCTTCTGGACCGGCTATCAAGCCAGAGTATCCCAAGTAAGGCTTGCCAGAAGGATGTAAGGAGCTCAAGTTCAAAATTTAAAATTTCCTCGTTAGAACCAAGTGTGCCCACTTAGAGTCCGGACCACGAGAATGGGAGATAATTTTCTTCAATTTTGGGAGGCACAGAGTCTTCCAGATTAAGAAAAACACACTCCACCGTGAAGGTAAAGTGTGCCCACTTAGTCCCCTCGAGCCTGGCAAGAGGTGATGTGGTCACATGGTGCCGAGGGTCCATAAAGTAGAAGAAAGGCAAGAAAACCAGTGAGTAGGCAACCAATCCATGTAATGAGCCTCGAATGAAAAGCGCGCACATTCACCGTAAGGTGAAGCGTGCCCACTTAGTCCCTAGCTGACCACAGAGGGTGGACGTGGTCACGGGTGCTGTGGCCGTAAACAATAGTAACCAGAAGAAGTCCCCAGCAGTGGTGAGAAACCGAGTCATAATGATGACGTAGTCCCTAAGCCACAAGTGAAAATCTCTAATAAATCAAGAAACACCAATTACTCAAATCATGGAGAAAAAACCGGAGTAATGGCTATACGTGCCAGTAAATTAATCGAGCCTTGATGGTATTACGGAGAAGTCGGCGAATATTCTGCGTGCGAGTGCAACTGTCGCATCGAAGAATGGGCGAGCAGGGCCGAAGTTGCGAGGAAGCTTCAGATAACGCCCACCACGCCGCTTTGGGGGAATTCGAAAGGCGCCAATCAATAAGGTGTGGTTTCCAAAACCTTGAATGCGTAAAAGTGGGTATGGTTTCTTTATAATCGCTGCCACCGCACTGCTGGCCCCACCTTTGCCACTTCGCCACTTCGCCTTTCCTCCTCAAATTTCACGCCTCCATTCGATTCACACGCACTCGCCGCTAGGGCTAAAAAGCTTGCAAAAAAAGGCGGCTTCCGATCTGCAGAAGGATGGCGCCAAGAGAGGGAGGTGGTAACCTGAAGATGATGGTTGCCGACAAAGCAAGTTGTGACAAGGAATGGGTGATGTCACTCATGGGGGAGACAGAGCTCAATGAGATGGTGGTGGCGGGTGTTCTTTCACGACACCGTGGTCATCGCCGGATGGCGCCCGGCTGATGGTGAGTCCTATCCGATGCCACACACCAATGAGCTTGTTGTGTTTCAAGATTACTCGGCACGGATTAGGACTTCGGTACATCCGCTTTTTGAGATCTGTTGGAGTTCTAGGGAGTGAGCTTGTGTAATCTTCATTCAACACCATTTTGCATATTTTGTGTTTATCCACTTCACGAGGCCTATCTTTGCATTCTTCCCCATTTCAATCTCTTCTAACCCCTTTTCTCGGCTTAAGAAGAAAGGAGGGCGGTTCCAAAGTGGTCGGCAGTGTGTATCTGTAGCTCCGTGATGGGATGGCGGGCGAATACATCACTGTGCCGCTAAATACCTCGCTGAAGGATTAGAATGCCAAGTGGTTCTACATGAAGCAAAGTCATCCTGCCATCCGATGCGATGTTGACCAGATTTCGGAGAATCAGAGGAGCTGGTCGGAGAAACCACCAAGGCCGATATGTAGCAGTGAAGGAGCTCCTCGAGCCTAATGAGGAGCATGAAGATGAACAAAGTGGTGGTGGCGGTGAGCTTCATAGTGCGCCACGCCTACCTCGCAAGGAGAGGGCTCATCCGGCTTTAACTTCAAGGAGAATCTGACGGCACTCGGGAGAGGACGGAGAGACCGACGAAGGAGGTCAAGGCATTCACTGGGCCGCTAAACTATTCACTCCAAACGTCTCGTTCCACGGTATGCAGGGCGGCAGCCGAGCCTTCAATCGCACGAACCCACCTCCTCGGTAAAATCTCATTGCTGTTCCCGTGCTTTTTACCTGAGTCGGTGCTTTCAGCGATGAACTGATTCGCCATTGTGGAAAGATCCATTTGCGGGAATGGGCGTACTTCTTGGGGTGTTCCGAGAGCGATTGGTCAAGGCGAGTGGACGCCATGCCGACTACTCGGCCGGAGGAAGGTGCCATCAGTGCCTCATCTCGAATCTGAAGGCGAAGGTCTTTGGTCGAAGGAGAGTCCCCTGTATCGGGAGAAAATTCGAGGGAAAAGGGTAGCGCAAGATGAGCTGGCCCAAAACAAAGAAGAACGGGCGGATGTAGCTCCCAAGAAGTCGGGGCAACATCTCACTTGGTGGCGATGTGACCACTCGAATGTAGAGCACGGCGATATCCGAGTGGTGGACGACAATGACGCTCCGTAGAGCTCCCCTCTCTGAGCACTAAAGCATCATCGCACAACACTGTGCGTGGAGGTGCAATCGGAAGGGAGGAAGGAGTCCCCAAGCAAAGCGGAGAAGACGCCAAGCAAGCAGAGGTGCAGCAAGACCTCCATCCTAGGCCATGTGGGTTGACCTAGAGCAAAGGCTCTAGGTGCCGAGGAGGCAGCGCCGATTTAGAACCGCTTCACCTGGGGAAGCTGATGTGTAAGTATTTTTGCCTTGGGATCGGTAGCTTGATTTTTTATAGTTGCGGTGACCGATGAGCTAAACTCATGCGTAACAGGGTGCACGGAGGACCTGAATCATTCTCAGCTAGACTAGCGGCAAATGGGCTAGTCCTAGGGAGGAGACATTGCGGATGGACTCCGCCCCAGAGTCCCCGGCGCTCGTCTATTCATGGAGGAGTCGACCACCATCTTGTTGATAGAGTTAGCCATGAAGAGCGGTTGGCGACGATGGCGGACGAAAGTTGATAGAGACGCCAGGAGCAAACGCCGAGAGCCACCAGTCTTGAGGCGTGGAGAGCGGAGCTACCGATGTCATGCCGTAATTACACGCAGAAGGCCAACTGCGTTGGTGGAGCAAGTAAGCGTGCCCCGAGATGCCACAGGCATGGTTGGTTGTCAGTGTGCGGCCACCGAGGCCCTGAGCAGCGCCACCGCTATGGAGGTCGAGGAGATTGAACGTGAAGAATCACAACCTCAAGTCAGTCCGTGATCCTCCATGCCAGGTGACAAAGTTGTGGTTGTGGAAGAGGAGGACACCACCGGGGATGGTGAAGAGGCTACGTCCACCCTTTCCATGGCTATGAAGCAAATTGAGGTTAGTGTTGTAGCAACGGTGTCCAGCCTTTTGGCGTTGGAGAATATGGTCCTTTGTAAACTTAGTGCTTTGTCGGGCATAGCATGAAGCTGGCATAACGGTAATAGCAGTTGATCAAGAGGATGGAGCCCCTTGCTGAGGAGAATGAGAAGCTGAAGGAGGTGGTGAAGTTGATGGAGAAGAATGTCGGAGGGCCTAGCATGAAAGGGATCTTGCTTGAATCAAACACGAAGGGCCTGGAGTACCAAAAGGGCATCTTGTCCGGAAAGTTGGAAGACCATCTCGAGCATTTGAGGCGCACCTCCGAGCAGCCAGTGAACAAAGATCTCTGAGTAGCTAGGGACACCTCCAAGCAGCAGAAAGGCATCTCCGAGCAGAAGAAACGTATTGTGGATCGGTGAATTTGCTCGCATTGTCGAATAGTCTTGATGTTCTTTGTCGACCGCTATGTTTGTAGAGCAAGATGCAGAGCTCGGTTGGTTGCGAGAAGTCGTCGGTCAACTCCAAGAGGAGAAGGAGAAGGTTATGCGTAGCGGGCGTGAGAAACCGGCCGAGGATGGAAGGTGAGTAATTCATGGTCGGAGTTGTTCTTTGAAATGATTTCTTCGTTTGACGGATCCATTTGGTGTCTGCGAGAATCTGTCGAAGGACCAAGGCATAGTTCAACATGCTAGAGCTAGAGGTGAGAACCTAGAGGGGAAGCTTAACGCCATGGTGGCTCTGAGTCCAAGGTGCTCGATTGTATCGACATGGAGGTAGCTCCTCAGCCCAACAACAGCCGCCATGTTGGACGCCATGATTGATAGGTGCAAGGCGATGTGGGAGAACTTCAAAGGCTTCAACTGCGACGCCACAATCTCCGTCGTGACGCATGCCCTAGCGGTAGTCCGGTCCCACTACCCTATGATCAATCTTTATGCGATAGGGGCCGGATTCGCCAAAGGGACGGGTGCGACTAAGCAGGAGCAGCTGAAGGATGAGGTGGAGGACATGGCGAAGAAGCTAGCCGGCGACATTGATCTGTTCGATGAGGTAGACGGTGATGGCCAAGCCTAATAGCCTAAGTGGAGAGGGACCTGTATTGAACAACTGGAGAGGAGAGTTAAATGCGCAAAGGCATAAACAAACACTTATGTATGTGTATAAATGTTGTAAGTAGACGTTGTCTGCATGTTTGTGCGGCTTGCTAGCACTTTCAGTGAAAAATAGATGTATTGTTAACCCTAACACATTTATACATGGTATCAGTAGCGTCCGAGTAGTTAGTTCGTTACTGAGCTCTTGGCCTTGGCTAGCCCATATTCCATAACATCGAGCGCTGGAGCTCGTGCAAGTATAGGAGGAACAGACGTGACTGAGGAACCACAGCCAACCACCCATAATGCAGAGCGCTGGAGCCCGTAGCACGTGTAGGGAGAGATTTGAGGTAGGGTTTTCTCCAAAGAACACAGAGCGGAACGTGTGCTGCTCGATGGTTGGTGAAATATCTTAGAGATATTTTAGTATGGAGAAACAGGGCGGAGCATTTATGGAGATCATGTATAATTGTTAGAGTTTGTTATGGAGTAGCTTGGAGCTGGTAATCGTAAATGGAGATTAAACTAGAGTGGAGTAATAACGGAGATAAATTATGGCGACGAAAACTTTATTCATTATAGAGTGAAGAGTACATATTTGGAGTGTTTCAGGGATAGAAACATATAAGTTGCTCAATGTGCCACAAATTGGGGATATCGACTCCCTCCATGTCACATAGCTGGAAAGACCCTGGTCGGGTAACCTCCTTAACCATGTAAGGACCTTCCTAGGGGGAGGAGAGCTTGTGCATCCCTTCGGTTTTACGCTTTGTACGAAGAACGAGGTCACCGACGTAAAATGAACGACCTTTGATGTTGCGATTGTAGTATCTTTGTAGGCCTTCTAGGTATTTGGCTATGCGAAGGCAAGTGATCAGGCGTTCTTCTTCGGCCCTGTCGACATCCTCTATCCGAACAGCTGTGGCTTGCTCTTCATTATAATGTTCCACCCTAGGTGCTCGGAAGGCGATGTCCATTGAAGTACGGGCTTCCGAGCCATAGACCAAAAATATGGAGACACACTAGTGTTGCGACTAGCTTGAGTGTGCAGTCCCCAGTCCATAGCTGGGAGCTCTTTGAGCCACCTACCTGGATGCTTTTCCTCTTTCTAGTATAGTCTCTTTTTGAGGGCATCGTGGATCATGATGTTCACCCATTTGACCTGGCCATTGGCTCTAGGATGGGCAATAGAGATGTATTTGACGGAATTGCATCGGTCTTCGTAGAAGTCCCAAAAATGATGACCAGTGAATGTAGTTCGAGGTCGGTGATAATGATGTTCGGAGACCGAATCTATGGATGATATCTTCAAAGAACTCAATCGCCTCCCTTTGTTAGCTGTCAAACCAGCAGACTTGTATTCAATCCACTTAGGCAACTTGTCAATGGCAACGTATCATACCAAAAACTCGCCTGCGAAGGCTTGAAAGGCCTGATCATGTCCAAATCCCTAGCATGCAAAAGGCTAAGAAGTCGGATGATCTCGCAATTCCGCGTCGACACGATGTATTTGCTTGGCGAAAAATTGACATCCTTCACAACATCGGACGAGGTCTTCTATGTCGGTGATGGCCGTGGGCCAATAAAACCAGCTCAGAAAGCTTTGCCGACTAGGTTTTTGGAGGCCGTGTGATTGCCACAGGAGCCGAGTGAATTTCAAGAAGTAATTTCACTCCTTCTCGGGTGATGCATTTTGTAGTATTCCTCATCAACTTCCCGTCCACCAAAGACGTAATGCTTGCTACGACGGATGAGGCATTTAGTTTTAGTCTTATTGGTAGGGTACGCGTCGCTATTTGGTGAGGTACTTGATGAACTGTTCCTCTCCAAATCTACGGTGAAGGTACTTGTAAAGTACCAAATGCTTTTCAGGAGGAGATTTCTTGAACTTCCTTCTTCCTTAATAGATGGCGAAAGAGGTCTTGAATGAAGACCCTAGGGCGGAATCGCGGTGTGAGAAGAGCCTATCTTAGATAGGTGGTTTCGAAGCTGATTTTGATCTCGTACCACGTGGTGGTACTCGATACCGTAGAACTTTCCTTTGAGTTTCTTGATCTCAGCGTAGTATGCGTCCATCTTCTCACTAGAGCGGGACCAATCTTTGTTGACTTGGTTGATGACCGACATGGAGTCTCTGTGGAGACATGCTTCAGACTCCACGGCGTTGTTGGAAGCTGGAAAATGAATTTGGAGGACGTAACGGAGCTTGTCCTTAGTTGGAGTAATGAATAAAATGCCAGCACCAGCACCGTTGATGTTGAGGGCGTTGTCGAAATACATCACCCAGCGCTCGGGGCAAGCAACAGGGATGGGCTCTTGGATCTCGGTCCACTCAGTGACGAAGTCAGCCAGCGCCTATGACTTAATGGTAGGCCTACTTCCAAATTCTATCGAATAAGTGCCGAGCTCGACTGCCCACTTGATGATGCAGCCATTAGCCTCTTTGTTGCAGAGGATGTCCCCTAGAGGGAACTTAGTGACCATGGTGATCTTGTAGTACTTGAAGTAATGATGGAGCTTGCGCGATGTAACCAGAATGGCGTATAGCAGCTTCTGAACCTGAGGTTAACGAGTTTTGGACTCGTTAAGAACCTCACTGATGAAGTAGACCGGACATTGTACCTTATAGGCGTGCCCGGCCTCCTCATGCTCGATGACGATAGCTGTGCTAACGACACGAGAAGTGGCGGCGATGTAGATCAATAGGGTTTCGTCTGGTTGGGGCGCCGTCATTGTCGGGGGCTTCGTTAGAAACAAATTGAGCTACTCGAAGGCTGTATCAGCCTCCTCCGACCAGGAAAAGTGCTCAAAGGCCTTGAGTAGTTTGAAGAACGGTAGTCCCTTTTCACCGAGGCGTGATATAAAGCGGCTGAGAGCAGCCATGCACCCTATGAGTTTCTGTATATCCTTTACGTAGGTTGGCCATTTCATATTGGTAATGGCGGAGACCTTGTCGGGGTTGGGTTTGATACCACGGGCATTGATGATGTAGCCTAGGAGTATGCCGGATGGAACTCCAAAGATGCACTTTGAAGGGTTCAACTTCCATCTGTATCTTTTCAGGTTGGCAAACGTTTCTTCGAGGTTGGCGATGAGATTATCGACAGTTTTAGACTTGATGACCACATCGTCAATGTAAGCTTCGACGTTGCGGCCTATCTGTTGGTCAAGGCACATCTGGATGGCCCTTTGGTAGGTCGCCCCGGTGTTTTTGAGCCCGAAGGACATGGTGGTGTAGCAATACGCACCGAAAGGCATGATGAATGATGTTTTGATCTGGTCGTCCTCTTTGAGGGATATCTAGTGATAGCCAGAGTAATAGTCGAGGAAGGAAAGGAGTTCGCAGCCGGTGGTGGAGTCTACAACCTTGTCTATCTGAAGCAGACCGAAGGGGTCTTTAGGGCAGTGTTCGTTGAGATCGGTGTAATCAACGCACATTCTCCATTATTTATTATTTTTTTGAACAACAACTGAATTTGCTAGCCACTCAGGATGATACACTTCATTAATAAATCTAGCTGCTAGGAGATAATTTATTTCTACCCTAATAGCCTCCTTCTTGTCTGGCGTGAATCGTTAGAGTTTACGCTTGATCGGTTTGGTGGTCGTGCGCAGACATTCATGGAGTGCTCGATCTTCTCCCGTGGTACCCCTAAGCATGTCTCAGAGGTTTCCAACCAAACACGTTAGTGTTGGCACGTAGGAAGGAGACAAACGTGCTTTCCTATTTGGGGTCAAGATGAGTCCCAATCTTGATGGTCTTGGTGGGGTCGTCGAGGCCGAGGCCGACCTCCTTCGTTTCCTTGGACTTGGAAGAGGCACGAGGAGGTTCCAGTAGCTAGGATCTCTAGGTCATTGGCTAACACCGCCTTAGCGTTGTTGACCATCTTTGGCCTTCTAGATGGAGAGGTCGGTGGCTTTGCGAGGGAGAGACTCTCTGTTTCGCAGGCGTAGGTGATGGAGAGGTTGGCCCGTAGAGCCAGAACTCCTGCAGGCAGAGGCATCTTCAGTACCAGATAGGCATAGTGTGGTATGGCCATGAACTTGCCCAGAGCTGGCCGACCAAGTATGGCGTGGTAGGCGGTGTTGAAGTCGGCAACGAGAAGTTGATGTGTTCGACATGAAAGTTGCTAGCCGTGCCGAATTGTACCAGGAGGGTGATCTCTCCAGCGGTTTGGATGCTCTCGGCCAGTACCACACCCGTAGAAGGAGGAGTCGAGGGAGTAAGGTCTTCTATTACGTGGCCCAACTCCTTTAGGGCTCCGGACGAAGAGGAGATTTAGGGCACTTCCCACCGTCGACGCAGTACTTTCCCGAAGAGTACTTTCTTGATGGTTGCGCTGAGAACGAGGGGGAAATGCCCTATGTAAGGGATGTCTGCCCATTGGTCGGCCTTACTGAAGGTGATGGGGACCTCAGACCAGGGGCGATAGCGTCCTCTGTGCTGACGGCGAGCACCCGAGGAGCGGTGAGCTTTCGATCTCTTCTGCTCTCGGCGGCGGCAAGGCCCCCGAAGATAGTGGTGACCACTTTGTCGTGATCCTAGAAGGTGTTGTTGTTGTCCTAGGTGGTCGGTGATCTCTAGCTCCACCACCATTGTCGTCGTCCTTCTTTTTGTCCTAGAATTCCTTAGCTAAGCCAAGGCAGTCCTTCATCTTGTGCTTGCTATTCTTGTGGAGGGGGCATGGTCCTTCGAGGATCTTCTTGTACTGCTCGTCGTAGTTGCATTTGGCACGAGGTTCGTCAACGGTGGTTACAATGTTGTCTGGTCGGCGACAGCGATATTGACCAGCTCTGGACCATTCCGGCCGATCACGGCCACTGTCATGGTGGTGGCCATGGTCATTGTAGCGGCGGTCACTGTGGCATTGTTCATCGAGGTGCTCGTCGCTGCGGCGAGTTGGGCGGTGGGTGCCCGCATCCTCATTGAAGCGAACTTCGACCTCTTCAGCATCGGCATACTGATCGGCGGTCATGATCATCTCGCCAATCCCCTTTGGTGGCTTACGATTGAATTTGGAGCGGAGGTCGTGGTGATGGAGTCTTCGGACGAAAGCGGTGATGACTTCTGCTTCCGTGATGCTGAGAATAGAATTCCTCATCTTGAAAAAGCATCTGATGTAGCTACAGAGGAGCTCGGATGGTTTCTAATAGATGCGATTCAGATCGTGCTTGGTGCCCAGCCGAGTACACATAGCCATGTAGTTGTCGTTGAAGACCTTCAGCTATTCCCAAGATCCGATGGAATCTAGGGCTAGGCTCATGAGCCAGTTCATCGTGGTTGGCATGAGCATGATGGGAAGATAGTTCGCCATGACACTTGTATCTCCCGGCGGCGCAGCGCTAACAATGGCATAAGCTTGTAGCCACTATATGGGGTTCATCCGCCTCATAGGGCTCTCCGACCCGGTGATCTTGAAACCATGGGGCCACTAGAGTATTCAAAGTGCTCTCGTGAATGCTCGGGGCCCCTCGTGATTGTCACCATCGGGATCTACAGCATTGTCGGTATTCTTGAACTCTTGCTCGTATTCTTAACGCCGGCGCACTTCTTCTTCATGTCGAGAGAAACACGCCGTCGATATGACATCGCTCATCATGGAGATTGTTGATGTGTGCTCGGACATCTTGGTCGACTTCTTGGTCGTTTTGGTGATGGTAGTTGATGCGGTTCCCCAGCTCCCCCTAGAGGGGTTGTCCATCATCGTGATGCTGGTCAGCGAGACAGCATCTACGAGGCGGCGATTGGATCTTGGCGCGGCGGATCAGTGATTCGAGCTTATCGAGTAGGAAGGTCCCTGATCTTGGCGGATCTTGTGGACCTGGCAGTGCATAGCTTTGAGCATTGCGGCGACCTCTGGCATTTGCTCGAGCCGAGCGAGCTCATTAGCTGCCACAACCAAGTTGGCGCTTGGGGTCTTGTAGACATCGTGGCCATCGACGCAGCGCGAATTCGTCATCGAGGTTGCGGTGGAGTGGGGTGGCCTCCTTCCGAGTTGAGTTGTTCTCCCTCACGAAAGCAGCCTCGGCTAACACAATGGCAGCCCTCATTTGCTCGGGCGCTATGCGTGGTTGGCGTTTCTGTTGACGCAAGCTGCGCGGTCCTCATCGGTTTCTCCATCCCGTGGAGGGCTATCGACGTTGACATTAAAGATGCCGTCTCCTCGGAAGGGTGGGAAAGGATGTTCGATGGCGGCGGTTTTGGCGACAGTCTCTATAGAGCCCTAGGACTCAGAGTCTAGATTCTGCTCTAGGATGATTTGGAGGGATGCTTTGGGGCATCGGCCGATGTCTGCAAGATATTGACAGTCAAGAGAGCTGGTCGTCGATCCGTCGGTTAGAGGATAGATGTCTCCCACCTGGTGGTGAATTTGCCCTTAGGGCATCCTAATGGATAGCGGCCATAACCCCTAGAGTTTCCTAATCGACCTCCGATAGATCGAAATTGAGGGTGGTGGCATACCAACCGCAGTGGTTAGAGCTAATTTCGCAATGGAGAGGCAGTCAGTGAGCTTCTAGCCAACCTGATCGATGGATGCGATCAGATCGTCATTGTCGATCTGCATCCTTGGGTAGAGGGGGAGCAGGCGGTGAGTTGTTGGTGAAGACGACCTCGGAGGCAGTTCTGAGATCAGATCTGCTATTGCAGGTACTGGTGTGGTCAGTATAGAATCGATCTGCACCGGCTCGATGATCTCTCCATCTACGTCAGCATTGATGACCCAAGAGATCAATCAACCGTAAAAAGATGCGGACAGCTTCAAAGAGGTTAAAGAGCCTGCAAAACGTACCATCTTGTTCGTCATAGAAATAGCATGCACACCCCTACCTAGCGTGCCAACTGTCGACAAAAGATGCTCGACAGTCCTCCAAGGGGTATCCCATTAAGGTAAATTGATCGATAGAGGTGCACGTAATCAAGAACAAGAAGGCAACAGAGACACAAGAGTTAGACAGGTTCGGGCCGTCAGCACGACGTAATACCCTACTCCTATGGTCGGTTGGTATGTATTGGCTATCGTATGATATTGCGTGTGTTTTGAGGGGTCCCCACCCGCCTTTATATAGCGGGGGCAGGGTTACAAGTCTGCATTAGATCGGGAGATAGGCGATAAGTAATAACAAATTACAAGGATCACGGGATCGTAACATATCCCTAATGATTACACCGTATCTTCGAGGATATTGCCCTTGATGTCTTGCAATACACGCCGAGTAGTGCCATGCACCGTAGGTCTTTGTCTTATGGGCTGGACCGCCCCTGGCAGCGTAGCCCATGTAGTCTGCTGTGGGTATCCAGGGTCGTACCCCCCACAAGATGTGATTTGAATTCTTGTGACGTCGACCTTTTTCTCCAATCTACACATGGTTAATATAATATATATGTGTATACAAACCTGTGAGACGGTAGGGTTTCAATGTTGATGGATCTTGAATGTTCAGGCACCCTGGGGTTCTTCAATGTTTCTTCTTTTCTTGTGGAAGCTTGTTGAAAGGTCGAAAAGACGTTTGCTGTCCTATCTTATTTCACAACTCAATAGAACAAGGGTAATCCTATTAAAGTTAGTGGTATGTTAATGATCTAAATCTTTACACCAATTGTTTCCCTGACAACGATGCCAAAAATGCTTGTTGGTATTTATTAACGCAAATAGAATATGAAGGATTCCACAAGCACACATAATACCATTGTATCATTTTACTGGGAGTATTCCAGGTATTGTTATTTATACTTTACCATAGGGAAACAATGGAGTAAAGACTTACTGAGTAATAGAGGAATGTCTACCAATCATCATACCAAAGATAGCTAAATCGTGGGGGTGAATGTAATGATAGGAATAAAGCATAATGACACTCAGGGGATAGATCACTAAGATAATGTAAACTAGTCAACTTGGGAGAGTAACGGGTGAGGTGGGTTCCTGTGACATTCTTATTACATGGTCAAAGTATATATACACCCAACTATAGCTAAGACTAACCCTACTCTTGTGCACTTCAAGATGCCGCTTAGACAGTAGAGCATCCACAAAAGATAACACTACTGACACGACTACGGTCCTACAATTTAACAACCTCCTCAATTCAGTGTGGACTACAAAGGATAGATAGGGTTGTCACCTCCTGCTGCTACCACACAACCAGGGAACAAGGTGTACTCATAGGCAGAGCATCGTATAAGCACCATGCTTACACAAAGCTTGGTTACTTAGCCTAACTTGTAAACTAGAAAGCTAAGCGCTCTATGAACCCGCACACAAAAGTATTGATAACCTTTAACTAAGCAAGATATATATTCAAAGTAAGCATAGCCATGTAGATAGGAATATGATAAATTGATAATAAGTCTTACAAGATGTAGAAGTGATGATACAAGGCTTTGTTTGAGCCTCCAAGACTAGATCTAGAACTTGAGCATGAGCCTAACTCGACCCTCACTCCCGAGTTACTAATCTACTACATTGGAGAGTTCTAGACCTTATCCTCCTGGTGTGTGTTGATCTGAATGAGAGATATGAATTAGGATTTTCACAATAGCTCCAAGGAGGGGGGTAGGGGCTGCTATATATAGGGGTAGCATCAATTCGGACCCTCGGATCAAACTGAACAAAAAAGGATGGCGTAAATGCAATCTAGGAGGCGGTGGAGAATCGACGTAGCGAGGAGGGGCTAACATGTGGGGCCCATAGGCCGGCTAGCTTGCAGGTGGGGCTGGTCGGCTTGCAGGTGGGGCCAGCTAGCATCACATGTCAGTGGCTCGTGGTTTGCTTGAGTGATTTGTCTTCTGAGTCTTCTAGAGTCTTGCCATGTAGGTAAATGCCGTGGATTAACGAGATTTCCTTTGACAAATAGGTCCTCCTTGACGGTTTTCTAAATAAATCCTCCTGTAAACACTGATTCACCAAAACTTATGGAATTCATTAGTTTAAACCCCTAGACCTATGTTGGTGATCCTTTTTATGCATTTATATAAGTTATATTGACGGTTTATGATGAATGTTAATGATCGTCAACACACGTCGAGAGGGTCGAACAGGCAATGGACGACGCCGCCTAAGGCTTCTTCAAAGACCAAGGCACCTCCACGGTCCATGATGCACCACCGCAAGACCCTCCTCGGACTCGACGCACGTGAGACCGTGAGACTAGTTCCCCAAACCGCCATGTACTCAACCTATCTCGTTATATAAGGGACAAGTTCGGGACCTAGGAAGGAGAGGATCCCATATCGATCACTAGACATTCCATTCTGCTCCACCTCCACTCCACACGAGAGTAAGGCAATTGGGAGAGGGGCACCGAGAGCTCCTCCTTCAGCATCCTGGTCATCTTCCTCCTCTCCGATGGGGGAAGGCTCCACCGTGGCGAGGCAACCTTAGGCTTAGCATCGAGCTAAGCCCCTACCAAATCTCTATACACTCTGTTGTAACTTCTCGATTTTGGGTGCTCTTGAGTATAATGATCATCACCTCTGGATGTAGGGACCAAATTGGCCTGAACCAAGATAAATTGTTGTGTCTTCTCTACGTGATTCTTGTATTCCTGAGTCCACCTGAGCCACTGGAGACCCATACTCTGACACTGACTCAAAAAACAATGCTTGCCATGGTTTCAACCGCACGATAGTGGCGGCGCTAGGTAGGGGGGCAACATCAAGTGTGATTTCGCCCTCACGGTGGTCGGAGCCACCCGCCTCATCGCTTGAAGCAAGTGGCACTACCCAGGATGCATGTGTCTGCGCTTCCCAATGAGTTCTCCATCATGATCGGCACCTTCGCTCTGGGCTAGGTACTTAACTTTGGGAGCTCGCCTACATCGCCGATCGCTATGACAAGCTTCATCCACTCCACACAAGGCTGCGCCACGTGAAACGAGCCCCAGCATCGCCCCTCCGCTAGGACTTTTGGGGCAGATCTCGAGGTTTTGGCCCGCCAGATCCGGTGTGGTCTGGGCCCGAACTCCCCACCATGTCGGACCATCGCCAGATGTTCTACATGCTGGCCAACGTTCACCACCACATCGCCATTGGTGAGGTGCTCTCGCCACTTGACTGTAGCACCCGATTTTAAAAACAAAACCAGATACACACTATATGTGAGCCCAGGAAGTCAAATCTCACATATAGTCACAAATAAGGGTAATATCAAAAGACAATACTTATTACATAACGTATTAGTATAAGGAATATAACCTCAGAGTATAGATAGCGGAAAGACAACTCCGATCTTCAGGCAGAGACTCCAAATCCACAGGGACAACTGACTGGTTGACCACAAGCCTAACTTCTCCAGACTAGCAATCTGGTATCGATCTGGGATTTTTATCCAAAGTATAGAAAAGTAAAGCAAGCGTAAGTATATATCGTACTCAGCAACATAACATGGGGTTCATGAGGTTCAAAAGGTTGACACTGGTTTACTGTATTTAGCTTTTATTTTAATAGGTCATCTTTTAAGCAATTGTGCAGCAACAAATTTATCATAAGCCCATAAACACATGATCAGGTAAACATGAGCAATGAATAGCATAAACAATTAATCATTAGTACAATTATCCATTAGTGGTCATCTCTATTCCATAAGGGTTCCAAGGCCACTCGTGTCCGTGAGCATGGCTGTTATAACAATTTTACACTCTGCAGAGGTTGTACACTTTCGGTGTGAGTCATGATTTACCCTTTCGCCCGAGGTGATCAGCCTCTTGACCCACTACCAAGGAAGGTCGACAGGGTTCACTATGAAGCCTTTCAAAGGTTCGTCTAACAAGTTAGGGCCGCTAAGGTTTTAGTCATCTGGCCGTATGTGGCCCTCCTCTAGGAGTGGCACGCGTGGGCACGCTGCACGATACACACATCCTAGCAGGAAAGGAAACATACCCTCTTGCGCCATAAAGGTAACCACTAAAAAGCTAGAAAGGGTCCTCATACTGAGCTAAAGTCAGAGCCATATAGCCCTCACAGCTGTACTGTAAGTCCCGGATGATCACTTACAGATAAGTCCTTAGGGAGAGGAATCTAGAGCATTTAGGAAGTAGCTAAACACTCTAGCCCCCTGTTTTCATGTTACTAAAAAGTCATGTTTTAATGTTTATTGCATATACCATTAGTCAAGTTACAAGATTATGGTTTTGGTTAAGCACTAGCAAAAACTACCCAGTGCAATATCCCAAAGGTATCAAGGTACAAGATATCAAATATGTAGGATATCCTTATTGGCAACAAGGTAGACACATGCAATATGAATTAAGTGATTAAAGGTGAATAGGTAACAAGGATGGTCCCATGCTATACTTGCCTTAAACTTGCTTTTCGCCCAAAACAACTTGCTTAGAGAATCTTCAGACTTCATCTTTCAATATTGCAGCTTCTGGCACTCAACTTCTGGTCTCCAATGCTTACGTATGGTTCACTTCTACTCGTAACAAACATGAAGCACATGGAGACATACAAACAAACAAAGCAAAGACAACTAAGAACAATACACCAATCATAACCAAAAGCTTTAAAATAATATACTAAAAGAGAGGGATCGTCGTTGCAATCACGGGAACGCAAGAATCACCGTTAACGGAACTATCGTTAAAAAGAAACGACTATCGGGATTTTATATTATAAAAGAGAGAAAAAATCCTATATGATTGATTTATTTTAATTGAGCAACACTATATGAAGCATATTAATTCAGATTACATAAAATCACATTTTATTTTAAAAGCCGAGTTGAACTAGTCATATTTTATACATAAACATTCACGTATCATTTTATCAAATTAAACTTTAACTTTACAAGAGAAAAATGCATGTGAAAGCATCTTAACCGACTTTATATAAATCATGTTTAAACTAAGCAAATTATAATTAATAAATACATATTTAAGTTGGCATTAATTAACAAGTAATTATAAATGTGGATACTGTCCTAGGTTGTTGTTATTTAGAAACAAGTTTACGTAATCATTAATCAAATTAATATTTAAATTATAATATTATGAACATGTGATATGATAAACGTTGCTACTAACGCGTACCTTACATTGGCACGATTTAACACGACAAGAACGGTTAACCCTAAGTAGTTGCTTTTAATCAAAAGCTATTGAATAAATATAAATTAAATTAATACCTTATATTAAAATTCAGAAACATTTGTTATATTGGATGACGCTGCTAACACGTATGACACACTATGATGAAACTCGCGCAATCGAATCGAAATCAAAAACCTAAATCAACTTTAATTAATCGGCGATTAATTAATTATAGACACAATTAATATTTTAATAAAATAAATTCATAAACATGTGATATGAAAACTAATAACTCTACTGCGTAGATCTCGAACAACACGAAACTAACGAATCGGAACAAACTGAAACAGAGCTAAAACGATTAAACGGCGGAGATTAAAAGAAGCATTGGCAATTTCGTAAATATCATCATATTCTACCTTCCTTCATCTCAGTCTGTACGTGGCCATGGTTGTCTGCTGCTGTGCTGCTCCGCGCAGGGAAGGGAGGGGGCTCAGCCTCGGCCTGCCGGCTAGCCGGCGGCGTAGCAGCGGCACTGGGGCCCACGGTGGCGGCGCACTAGGCCCTCCCACGGGGTCATGGCAGCCAGCGTAGGGTCTGCACGGCCATGCCCGCACAGGCAGCCGGGCGGTCTTGCTTGTGCAGGTAGAAAGGGAGGTCATGGGGCCAGGAATGGGGTGCAGCGTCCGCGCGGGGTGGGGTCCTTCGGGTGGTGGTGCGGGTGAGCGCCAGGGGCGGCGGAGCCAGGCCCTAGGCGAGGAGGGCCGTGGCCATGGCCGGAGATGGCCTGAAACAGAGAAAACCATGGTGAAGTTCGCCAGATACCTCGCTGGAGAAAGAAAAATAAATAGGAAACGGTCAAACGGTGATGGATTCAAGAAAATAAGGATACTACGGTGTAGAGAAGGACGAGATCTACCTTGTGGTGGTGGTGGTTGACGCCGGAACGCGACGGTTTTGCCGAAAAAACTCGCCGAAGAGTTCATCGGAAACCTAGTTTTTTCCGAACTTCGGCGTCCGTTCTGCGGGGCTACGAGTGGCAGCTCGCGAAAGCGGTCGTACTTTCAGAATCAGCACGTCGAGGGCTACGCCAGCATATACATACGCAGGGTTTTGTGATTTTGGAAATATGAGATATTTTAGGAAATAATTGATTTTTGAAATTAAAATAATTACAGAAAATCGGGAATTACTATTTAGGCTCCGAAAAATATCTATGAGCTTCGAAAAATTCCCTAAAATTTCTAGGGATAGATGGAAGGATAAGGAACACAACCAAAGTAGTTTTAGCTCCCGAAAAAGATTTTTGGATTGATCGAGAAAAAAGACAAAGCTTCAAGAAATAGGAATTTAATCCCGAAAAGGTCGGAAAGATTCGGAAAGAGAGACATCGCTCTAACGCTGTCTTAAAACCTTTTTCAAGCCTTTGGATTTTGAAAACAAAGCATCTTATCGAACTTTTTTTTGCAAGTTTTCAAATTCTTTTTAAACCACTACTTGAAAATAATATTTTGAAGATTGAGATTTGAATTTTATTTTCCAAACCACTCATCACAAAAGTGCCAATGCAACGGCATGTATGCGCAAACATGTTGCTACCCTTATGTTGGATTTTAATTTAAAGAAAAATTTCTTTTACCTATGTTTTACGAGCACAAAACAATTAATGTAAATCATTTTACTCTTTTAGAAAGTAGCTAATTTTATGGTAATACACTAACCGCTTCTTGTACTACCTCCGGACTGGCTTTTGGGATCTGAGAATGCGGCGTGGCGTCCTTCCATTTGGAGCCAAAACACCTCATCAACCACGAGGCATCGTGGAGTGTCATCATCTCCCGGCAAGTGGCGAGGATCTGATGTCCCCTTGCTCCGCACCATCCTCGAGATCCTTTCGGGGAATGGCCCAGAGTATGACTCCGACGACATCGACTATGATGCCTCGCCATGCATGGGCTACCACATCGACGGTGAGGATCCTACCGAGGAGGCACCCGGGCTCACGCCACCATACCGAGTGCCACAATATGCGGTCTACCTTCAGGATAAGGTGGACCACTTACGAGCTTGGCCGATGGACTTGGAGGCTGCCGAGGCAGAGCTCGAGGGCCAAAGGTAGGACTTTGCGCGGCAACAAGCCACGCACCCTCTCGGCGATGATGATGACGCTCGCACGGGGGCTCCCAGTGGCCTCCTCTTCCCTCGCATGGTGTACAACATGGTGGCCACCGCCTGCCTCCTGGAAGACATCTCTAACATGCCAAACCAAAAGACCAATGGTAATTTGAACGAGGCAAAGCGGCTCCTTCTCGTCACCCTCATGCAACAAAGCCGAGAGCTCAGCCTCCCCACATCGCGCCATGCTCTCTGGCCATCCCGTGATGATGGCCAACACCAACGGGGACCACTCCAATTCTCACACCCCACTGACGGGAGGAAGCAGCGGCGACACCTCTAGCAATAGCTTCAATCGGCTGTGGGCCCAGGGCACCAAGCCACGGCAGGAGCAAAGGCACGACTTTTCTCGTCGAAGCCCTCCTATGCGCCACTGGATCGGCGATGACAGCGACACCATCGAGGCCAGACGCCACACTTAGGTGCAGTCCTGCACCCCTGAGCAGCAAGATGGGGGCACCGCCCTAGATCACTTTGGCCCCCTAGCGTTTGGGGCAGCGATCCGAGCGTCTCCCTACCCCAGGCGATTTTGGCCATCAACGCACATCTCCAAGTATGACGGTGAGACCAACCCGGACCATTGGCTGGAGGACTACCGCCTAGCCATGAAGGTCAGGGGGTCAGACGATGACTTCATCGTCCAATACCTTCCCTTGCTCCTATCAAGCTCGACCAGAGCTTGGCTCGAGCGGCTTGAGCCCGGCAGCATCCGCTGCTGGGGCGATCTCTGTTCTGTCTTCGTCGGCCACTTCCAAGGTACCTACACTAGCCTAGGGTACTCCTAGGGCCTCCACAACTATAGGCAGAGGGCTGATGAGACCCTCTAGGAGTACATTCAGCGCTTCTCCAAGAAGCACAATGAGCTCCCCAGCATCACCGATGCCGACGTGGTCAACGCCTTCATCTATGGCTCGACCAGCGAGGCACTCATCCACGCACTCAGCTGTGAGACCCCACACATGACACGAGAGCTTCTATATGTCACCACCCAGTCTGCCACCAATGAGGAGGCAGTCTAGGCCAACTTTAGTGGGAAAGCCAAGGCCACCGGCCACCTTAGTGGTAGCGACGGCGACGATGATCGCACCCCGTCCCAATGATGTCATGACAAGCAGAACAAGGACCGGAAGAGCCATGGGGAGGAGATGGTGGTCGTGGCCAACTACGTTGCCAGATCTTAGCCCCGTAGGCGTGGTGCATGCCTGGAGCACTTCGAGAAGGAGCTCGAGGACCCCTACCCCTTCCATAGGGGGCAAGTGAAGCATCTCCTCAAGGATTGTGCTACCATGAAGGGCTACATCCATAGCACCCTCGGCCAATAGGGCAAGGCCCAGAAGCCTGCCCTAAAGGCCGGTGACCTGACGAGTGGTGACCAAGAAGAAGACAATGAGTTCCCTAAGGCCGAGCGCTGCCTCATGATCTTTGGGGGATCCCAAGCGTATGTGTCCCACTGGCAGTGCTGCATCACTGAGTAGGAGGTGAACGTTGTTCACACTCTCACTGCCTCGATGCGGCTTCAATGATCCTAGACGACCATCACCTTTGACCAAAAAGATCACCCTGATCATGTCCCTCATTAGGGGCACTACCCGCTCATGGTCAGCCCGATCGTGGGCACCGCATGCCTCACCAAGGTACTGATGGATAGGGGCAGCGGCCTAAACATACTCTACGCTAGCACCCTCGACAAGATGGGCATCCCTTGAAATAGCCTACGCCCCAGCAAGGCGCCGCTCTACATGATCGTGTCGGAACGGAAGTCATACCCCTCGGCGCATGCACGGCTCAACGTCACCTTGCTAGCTAGACAACTTCCGGAAGGAGCCACTCACATTTGAGGTGGTTGACTTCCCAAAGCGTCTACCACACCCTCCTTGGCCGACCGTGCTTCACCAAGTTGATAGCCGTCTGATGTAGACTAGGCCCGATCTTCCGAAAGGTATGATAGCATCGATTGGTGGAGACTCGACGTTCACGATCTAGGCTTCGAACCAAGACTGATTCGGACCCCCACAACCATTACACCATCGCTCCGTTGGTTATCAACCACGCGAACGCGATTGACCTCGGGCCGAGAAGGCTTTCCGCAAGCGAATCGAGAACACAAGCAAGAACGGAATGAACATAATCTGAAATTGCAAATAAATATGAGGCTTATGAAAATAAGAAGGAGTTCAAGTCTTTATTCGAAAGGACTAATCACCACAAAGTAACAAGATCAAGAACTCGGAGCCACGGTTCACAACAAAGGGCCTTGGCGTGCGCATTATAAAGACAAAACAATGTCTGTTTTCACGAGGAAATCAAGAACTAAACAAAACCCAAACCATAAGGAGAGCGACGGATGCTAATTATAGAGTCTTGGGCGTCGCCCTCCGGCCGCACCCCTAATGGGCCCAAACATGATACATGGTCCAACAGACCAAAATACGGTGTCGCAAAGCACCTCGGCAGATTCTGGATGCTGATTTGTTTCGACGATTCCTATTGATTCCGAAGAGCTTTTGATGTGAGACCACTTGGGTTGGCTTCCTTATCAAATTAGCTTTCCATCCATATGTGGATCGTTGAAAATAGAGTCAGATGCATCCTGGGTGACCAGTTTAAAAGCAGACTGGTCCCGGAGGCCGAGATGGACTTGAACTTGATTTGGGCCTCCACCTTGGTGACTCGAACCGGATGAGCTTCGGGCCTCCTTCTCGCTTAGGACACCCTCGCTGATCTCCTTGGTCTCCATATGGTTCTTCAAGTATGGTCATATGTATGGAGGTCATGTCCTCATCACCATCCCCATCTACACCTACCTGAAGCTCAAGATGCCTGGCCCGAAGGGTGTCATCACCATCGAGGGCAACTTCAAGCAAGACTACTACTACGAGCAAGACTGCATCACCCAAGAGGCAAGACTCATCACCCCCTGTGCTCCCGATGGCCCACGCCATGACGTAGAAATGGCACCGGCAGAGGAAGCAACCAAGGCAGCGGCGATGCTCAATCGACCGAGCATCGGTGAGGCGGCCAACACTCCTAGCGATAGTGGTGGCTCGGCTGGCCCCTCCATCCAGGCGCTCGGCCCCCCAGAAGGGGTTGACCCGATTGAGGTGAGTTCCAACCTTCCCCCATGAGGGAAGGCCATCACCAAGCCATCCGCCCAGAGGTGCCATCTCCCAAGCCATGGCCCACCTGCCCACCTCCTTCGCCGGCCTACCTCTCCAACAACAAAAAACCAAGATAAGTCCCATCCTCTCAACCCTCTTGTTTCGCTTATTTCTATAGCTGTCTACCTTAACTCGAGCCACCCCAAAGGTAGCTCAGCTCCACCAAAGAATCGACCGAGCTAACCACCTGCTGACCTTTCAGAAGAAGGATCGATGCAGAAGGCCCCCGAGCAACCGAGCGAGGGATCGTCAAGGCGCTAACAGAATGGCCTCGACCGCCATGTTACCAGCTATGTCATCTTTTCCTTCTCTTGTGTCCATTTTGTTTTCTTTGCAAGTATCTGCCTATCTTCTGATCCTTCATCGGATCGTGTCACCCCACCGCATGACGGTCCAGGGCCCCCCAAAAGAGGCATCACCGAGGGTTCTAAGGCTGGCCCACTGGGCTTCAAGGCCGCCCAAAGCAACTAAAAGTGCAAGGGACATTTGAGAGATGAGCCCATGCGGCTATAGCTAGGGCGCCCAGATGCGTCCCAACTAGTTAGATGAATGATGTCCGAGTACTGACTTCGAGCTACTCGTGGTGACCCAACGAGGGAGGCAACAAGCCCCCAAGCACTGATAGATAGGCTCAAGAACTATACGAGTGGCTCGGTCGAAAAGCCAAGGATCTCCCCTCTAGGGGACATGACCGGGGGATGAAACGACCATAAACCCGGGGTTCTCATAGACTTACCCATTAGCAGCATGGGCGTGAAGATCTTAGCCAATGAGGCCATCGTCGTAACAGCCCATCCCAATGAGAGACTAAGTCTCTAAGCACAACTCGATAGCAAATGGGATTACAAACGAAAGTAATTTCATTACATTAATTAGGAACGATCTGACACGATATACAACAACAAAAACTACTACCCTAAGCCCGCCTACACCACCATCCTAACCCTGACCAAGCCACGATCAGGATCGTGCAGTTCGGTGACAAGTGTAGGAGGCTCAGGCACTGCCTCCCTGACCTAGAAGTCAAGGACACCTCTTCAGCAGCAACGACGATGAAGAGCCAGGGTGCAGCGGAGAAGCTGGGCACAGGCCGCGCCCTCTCTCCCACCCGGGCTCTAGCTACTGGTCGGCCGGTGACCCCACGGCGGACCTTAAGTGCTCTTCCACTAATAAAGAGGGGAGTCCCACGATCTACATCGCTGGGGTTCTTCGACCCTCTAGAAGGAGATGGCGGGGAAGACACGCGGTGATACACGTGGTCGGGGAGGCACCGAGGGAGGCAGCGCACGAGGAAAGGATAGCGAACCTCGACGCCGACCCTCACCCCCCTCCATGCAACATTGTGGCCTTCCCCTCGCTGGAGTCCTTCCACCCTCAAAGAAGCAGTCGCCCCACAGACAAGACCAAGCTCGCCCGTAGGGAAGCGTCGCACTCCATCATCGCCACCATCATCGCTAAGAAGACATATCTAAAGAAGAAGAAGAAGAAGAAGAAGAGAGGGGGCCAGAGGAAGGGATTGAGGGCGTCATGTCCCCCAGGGCCTCCCCTTTATAGCCCAAATGATGTGCCATGAGCAGCTCTGAGCCCTTCGATCAGCAATCAGCGGCTAGTAGGGGGCCCTAGGGAATCCGGCAAGGTGTCCCTTCAATCCTACAACATGCCTCCAGCGGTTTGCGCAATGGCGGCCCAAGAAAGGCAACATTAGGGAACCACGACAATAAGTCAAGTCCTCGCTCCACTTTCCACCACGCGTGCGCCCACTCCACTCCACGCCGCCTCCTCGTGGGACTTGGGCGAATCCAGTTCCCTAGGCCCATCGGCTACCATCGATGGCCTAAATCCACCCACCCAACTGTAGCGGCTCCTCCTCCACCAGATCTCGCTCCACATGACTCCAACGTCGATCTCCTAGATAAGACAGGGAAATGTGGGGTGCACATAATAACTCCACCAGCACAATGGCCTAGACGCCATCAACCGCTTGCTCAAGGCATTGGTGGATGGTACGTGTGTTTACACCAAAATTTGGGAGAAGAACGCGGGAACTCGCAGCTTCCAAGTCCGTACCAATCAAGGAATCGGTTGCATGAGAATCGATATCAACCGGTTCAAAGCGACACTAGAATCGGCTCTCTTTAAATGACGCTGCAGATAACGATAATGAACCACGATCGGCGTCGGGAAGATACATATCGAACTCTACAAAAGGGGAAAGAATAGGGTCCAAGATTTATCCTGAGTGATAACCGATTCTTCTTACACAACCTCATGAGCTTTAACTGATTTATTCATATGAATATGCTAGAATCAACTATTTAGTCGATCTCCTTTCATATCGGCTCTCAGAGCCACACATTTGGGACTGTCTGGCAACACCGGCATGTTCCGCCCTAAATTACTGATAAATTTTCTCTCCTTGTCACTTGCAGGGTCAAATTGACTGGCATGTCTCGAGAGGAGTGCGCAGGATCAACCATCCCTGCGCTGAAGCTAGGCGGATCTCCAGCTCCATCGAGCGGACCCTTCCGGCTTGCTCGTGTGCCCTCGGCACAGGACAAAATTCTGTGTCGACACATGTTTCTGGCATGCCCGATGGGACACCACAATTGTCATGGCGGTTCACAACAACAACGACATCCTTATGGTACATTATGAATTTTGGCACATCAGGCCACATACCGTCATCGGCTCAAAAATAGCACCCTCTACTCAAAGGATCCGTAGGGATATAGATCCTCATGTCTACCATCAGAGACTTCAAGCAACAAACCAGCAAAGGACCCAGCAGATAGAGATTCCATAGGGTTATCATTATGGCACATATTATAATACCCTTCACATGATTCCAAATCTAGGGTATCAAGACACATGGGATTTCAATCCACAGATGGGTCAGCAGGTGCAGATGAATCCAAATTCACATGCTGACAAGTTGTTGCTAAAGGTGACCGAGATGATGAAGAATCAGTTCGGTCTGAAGCCAAAAGGGCTGATCTTCTCGTACAAATGCCCATATCCAGAATGGTATGATTTGGTCGCTCTTCCCACAAATTACTACCTTCCAGAGTTTGCTAAGTTCACTGGCCAAGACAGTACAAGCACAATAGAACATGTCAGTCGGTATCTTACACAATTGGGCAAGGCATCAGTTAAGGAGGCTCATCGAGTTTGTTTCTTCTCCTTGTCCCTATTAGGACCAGCCTTCACTTGGTTTTCATCATTGCCGGTTAACTCCATACCAACTGGGCTTACCTCGAGAAGAAATTTCATACATATTTTTATACTGGGACTAGAGAAATGAAGATTACCGATCTGACAACTATAAGGCAGAAGACTAATGAATCGGGCATTGAGTTTCTTTAGAGGTTCCGAGAGACTAGGAATTTGTGCTCCTCATTAAACTTGGTTGATGATCAACTAGCTGCTTTAGTCGTTCAAGGAATGCTGCCAATGTGGAAGGAAAAGCTGCTGGGACAAGAATTTGACAACTTGGTCAATTGGCTCAACGAGTAGCAGTGCTCAATAGCCAATTCTAGAGCATACGCAGGGACACTCGATTCTAGAAGAGTACCACAGTGGTCGAAGCTTATAATCCATACTCAGTCGATGACGGCTATGAAGATGAAGAAGAAGAGGTTGCTGCGGCTGAATGGAATTGGGGCAAAAAGATAGTAATGGTGCCAAATCCATGGGAAAGAGGAGTCGAGGAAAGCTATGACTTTGATGTCAAAAAATCAGACAAGCTCTTCGATTTCTTGCTTGAGAAGGGGCAGATCAAGTTGCCTGATAATCATGTTATGTTGCCCCCTGATCTGTTGAAGAATAAGAAGTTCTGCAAATTCCATAACGCTACTTCTCATTCCACTAATGAATGCAGAACTTTCTAGCAGCATAAACAGAGGACTATCCAGCAAGGAAGGCTCAAATTCGATACTCCTCGGAAAATGAAAGTTGATGGTAATCCTTTCCCAAGAGATCAAAACATGGTTGATGCTAGGCTGCTTAAAGGAAATACTAAGAAGCTGGAACAGTTAATCCCAAGATGCAAATATCGGCCGACGAATACAGGAAAATTAAAAGACGTCGTGATAAGCAAAAGAGCCGATATGAGCCGGGAGAAACGTCAAAAGATGGGGTGACAAAGCCACGAGTTACATCTCAGATCCTATTGAATAAGTGGCAGCGGCAGAAGAAAAAGGATTATCAACGTTGGTTAAAGGATCAAGAATACCAGCATCAAATGAAAAAGGAGAGGTATGAAAGGAAACAAGCCGAATCACATTGGAATTGTCCTTTCTTCAGACATTGCTAGAATGAATGTTTGAAGTTGTCTACCAGACATGACTGTCCAGAATGCAGCAACCAATATTGAGAGTTTAGGCAATCTCAAACCAACCGCCGGTCTATCCATGCTCAAGATGCATATCATCACAATAACATGGATCGGCGCTTAAAAAATAAAAGTGTTCATGATCGGCTTGGAAAACGAGTTGTTGACCAAGACTGGGCTGATTATGAAGAAGAAGGCAACGAAAGAGAATATGTTTGGAAGGAAAGTCAATGGTGTCCAGGGGGTTTGACAAGAAGCCAGAAGAGAAGGGTGCAACGCCTAAGGAATAAAGAGTTAGAACAGGCTCAGGCATCCGGTAAACCTCAAGTATGGCGTACTAAGCAAACAGCCGATAGGAAGCAACCATCAACTAATATCTAAATGGCTTTTCTGTTGCCATCAGAATTCAGAGCTCCGGCAGATCAAGAAGTTTATTTAGATTTTGATGAATTGGAATATGAGGAGATAGTTGCCAAGTTGACGGTTGTGCAACAAGCATTATTTGATAAACCAGTCAAGCATTGGCACTTAAAGGCTTTATATATGAAAGGTTTTGTTGATGGGAAGCCGATGAATAAGATATTGGTGGACAGAGGTGCTTCTGTCAATCTTATGTCTTACACCACTTTTCATAAACTAGGCAAGGGACCAGGAGATCTGATGGAGACTGACATGATGCTTAAGGATTTTGGAGGTAATGCGTCCAAGACCCGGGGGGGCAATAAATGTCAAGTTGACAATCGGAAGTAAGACTCTGCTCACTACATTCTTCGTCATCGATGGAAAAGGGTCGTACAGTTTGCTCCTTGGTTGTGATTGGATTCATGCAAACTGTTGTGTACCATCGACCATGCATCAGTGTTTGATTCAATGGCATGGAGATGATGTTGAGTTGGTTCGTGCTGATGAATCTATAAGCATCGCAACAGTCGATCCAGTCTTTTGGGAACTAGGAGATTTTGAATGCTTTTCTGGCAAATTATGGGAAAGAGGCTTCGTTAAGATCAGCAATGAAAGCCAACAGCCGATGCAAGCAATCGGCTCTGAGAGTTTATTTTAGTAAAAGTCACGACTTTACGTCGGCCATGGGATTAAGAAAAATAAGCATTAGTCCTAGAGATGGGTTTAGGCCAACGTATGAATGCTAAATGGAATCCTAAGTGTGGATCAGAATTGATGGATTTCTTAAACGAAGTTTTGTTGCACTTAATGAGATGCTTGCTCTGGAACGATCGATCGTTTAACCTTTGATATGAAAAGTTCTGCGGCAAAATGTTTAAAGGGACGTTATCCTAGCATTTGATCAGCATTCGATAGCCGATTCATTTAGTCGTCGGCTCTAATAGCCGGTACCAGAAGGGTATCGCCTCTAGTTCAAAAAATAAAAAATCTTCAAAGACATAAAAGCCGATACGATATGTATCGCCTCCAGAGCAAAAACAAAAAGAACAAAAACGTCCATGACACATACAGGGGCATTACACTGAGATGCGTTCATGGAAGAGCAGGAGTCTTTGTTCATCAGTTTACCCTAAGTACAAGCTAATTGAAGACTTTGTTCACCACATCTTGAGCAGATGTGATGTCCACAATGGCCTCCGCCGCGACGACAAACTCCTCAAGCAAATCCTCATGCTCCTCGCGGTCGTCGCCCATGGGGAAACCAGTCTCCATGGCATGGAGCTCGTACCCAGTCTAGACTTGCACCACGGTCAGCGCCATCGCCGCACCATGCCAAACGCCATGGAGGGCGATCTCCTAAACGTGGGCCGGACCATCGTTGAGGCGAGCATTGATGAGGGAACCCCAGGCATTGACGGCACCCACGGCCGCGTTCGCCACCAGTTGAAGAGACTCCAACTGCACTGTCAGGGCTGACGATCATAGAAACAGGAGAGTTGTCAACATAAAAGACACTAGAAATTGGAGTAAAGTGTTCCTGGAATTCATCTTACCCGCCACCATGGCGTCCAACTCGGCCAGCCATGCTCGAACGGCGCTGGCCTCTTCCTCGGCCGCATGAAGAGCGGCCTGAGAAACCCTGAGGCGGATCTCGAGCTAGTCATTCTCCTGAGTCGCTTCATAATAGCGGTTCTGAGCCGCCCTCCACTCTCGGAGAAAACGCCGGGCGTCGTTGCCGTTGTACAAGTCAGAGGAGTCCAACGATGAGGCCGGCGCGGGAGATGTAGCGTCAGCGGGCTCACCGACCCTCAGAAGAAGACAGAGACTGTCATACAAAACGAATCTAGACAAATCAGAACAATTCATCGTCATAAATAGGAAATGTCAATCTCACCTCATGCGTCCGAGACGCTGGGTCATCGGTGTGTTCTCCTCCGGGATCTCCTCCGCCACGCGCTTGACTCGGTTGTCCTCGCCAGCCATGAAGGATGATTGGATCTACGGAAGGGAGAAAGAAAGCCGCTATAGGGTTTCAGCAGACGGAGGAGAGCAAAGGAATAGTTGCGAGTGGAGATGTGTTCGAGGCCAAAGCCCTCGGCTGGTATTTGAAGACACGAAGCGAAGAGGCAGACGCCTCGGGATGCGCAAAAGGAAACCGCAATTAATAGAAGGTGAAGCGCCACATCACCAATGCCGGAGAGAATACGGCGCTGGGTGATTAAAGACAGAAAAATTGAGGGGTTCGTTGATTGAAGGCCGTGTTTTCAGACTTAATTGGATTCAGATTAGAAGTTTAGGGTCGGCTATTTCAAATCGGCTCTTTAGCTGAAACAAGAAGTACAATTGGGCGATGGAGAGTATGATCGATTCTACGCAAGGCACACGTTAACATATAGATTACAAGGCTAGAACATCCTGGATTGTGTTCAGTACTTCTAGCCGAATAGCATCAGTTTCTACAATTTGTTGCTTATCTTCTTCGGCTGATCTAGGAATGTCCTCAAGGCTACTGCGGATGACCCTGCCTTCTCTAACTTTGGCCAACAACTCTTGCTTCTTCTATTTGATGGCATCAGGTATTTGGGCCAGGGTGGACTTGCGATGGTCAATGGTGGCCTTCACGTTTTCCAGCTCCCTCTCAAGTTATGCACGATTGATCTCCAGTTGGGACAATTCTGGATCAGTCCTAAGGGAGGAATTCTTTAGATCATCAATCATCTGTGTTAGCTCTTTAGCCTCTTGCTTATTGAAGTTCCTCTTGGCCAGTAAAGTTTCACGGTCGGACAGATTCCTCTAAGCTTTTTCCACCTTCAGGGCCTGAACTTCAAAGATAGACAAAGATGATAAGATTCTGGAGAGAGTTGGGGATGGATTGCTCTTGATGGCCAAGAGGACTCTCTACATTGAATTAGTGTCTTAGATCAAATCGGCTATATTCTTCTCAAGCATTGGCAATACATCTCTTAGCTGATTTCTGGTCTCTTCTGACAAAGCTTCCTTAAAAGAGATGGCTGACAAACTGACTTCATCTTCATCTAAATATTCCCCGAGATTAAAGGAATAGCTCAAAGCTGGGAGATTGAGTGCCTATGTATAAGGAAATCTCAATTAGGAGGTTCGAGTCAGTTCATAACGAAATGGATGGTTAAGAAGATACTGCACCTTCTCTGAAGTTTCTATCTGAGGAAGAGGAACAACTGATGATGCACCGGCGACGTTTGGTTGAACCAAATCTGGACTCTCAACGTTAATATCTGCAAACATTGGAAGATTTTTAGTTCATGTTGTTACAGAAAGATAAATTTAGCAAATAACTTCCTTACCACCAGTTGTTTGCCGAACTGGGGAATCGACAGCTTGAGTGTCAATGGCAACAAGACCACCTTCAATGCCTACAGGATCGTTAAGTGGACTGTCAGACTCCCGATCTTGCACAGGTGTTTCCTCAGAAAGTATCTGGCACATTAAGAAGTCAGATGAAGGGTAAAGGACTGAATAAATCAAGAAATCAAAGAAAATGCTGTGACAAGCATTAAAGGATAAAACTCACATTTTCTGCTGATATAGAAGCATCGGTTATTTCAACCGAAATCGGCTCCTCTTGAGGATCAGCCGATGGGGGTTCAGATGGTGCTGAGTCAAACGCCTGAGATAGCAGTCCCGCACCTAGAGCAGGTTGGGACGCAATGCTTGATAGCTGTGAAAGAACGGAATCAGCAGTTGAATAACATTTTTAAGAAAAAGATGAATTGTTTACCTGAGCAGCTGATGGCCTCGTTCTATGGAGTCACTTCCCAATAGTAGTTTTTTGGGTTGTCCCTTGAGCTGCCTTATGCTTTGAAGACTAATATGTTATGATGGTGGGGGCAGCATGAGTTTTCATCAGTTTCCCCAGTGAAGGCGTCGTCGATCCCATTCTTGAAACAAGACATGGTGGTTGATAATTTATAGGACACCCCTTCCTATCCAAGCTTGGGGGATCAAATTCAGTGTCCTAAAAAGGATCGATTAAAATAGTTGGCAAAAGAATTCATTGAATAATTTTCTTGAAAGAAGATGGCAAGTTACCTCTCTGTCAGAAGCGAATTCCCCATCCAAAGCTACACACAAAGACTGGACTAGCCCACAGAAAAGATGGGAGTACCATTCTTGCCACCAGGAGTCAAAAAGAGTAGAAGAGAGGCTGACTCTGACCCAGTCATGCAAGCAAAAGGAAGGAAGATCTGATCCCAGTTGAAAAACTCTGGAGGCTTCCAGTACTTCGCTAATGTCTTCCCTTGGCCTCAGTATATCCTTAAAGAAGAGTCGAGGAGGCAATTGGCCGAGGCTGAACTGACGGGCCATAAAACACGGATTGTAAAACTCATAAGTTGGAAGGTTGCCTAGGATAAAGGATCCTGTAGCCATTTTGCTACGACCATGACGAAATTCGGCTGGAAGAACACAGGGCTTGACGAAAGAATTAAAGATTGCAGCCGCTGCTTCATCCGAACAGCCTGATCCAAACCAAAATCTGAATGGGAAAATCAGTTCACCATTATCATAGGGCAACCAAGTCAGAACATCTGCATCGAACCCTCTGTGAAACTTTTTGAAGAGATGGCCAATATCGACATCAATTGCTATGGCTGATGTAGCTTCACCGTAGCTCGTGCACTGACGGGTTCTTCCTTCTTCACCCTTGTATTCCTCATCAAAGGTGGAAGAAGGAAAGCTCAGGTTTCTGAGATCAAAACTTACAATTTTGTGCATATACAGGTTCAGCCATAACTGTATCAACCACCAAGGGCCACTAATAGTGTGTACTGGCTCATTCTTCAGCAATTGGGCAGCTACCTGGTGCATTAGGTGGTAAGCGGCCTAACAGATATTTTCCAAGGGGAATACCCTTACCTGCTGCCAGATGTTCTGCCATAAATTTGTGATTATAAGTTGGTCCACAAGATGACCCACAAAAGATGAATCTTTCTAGCTACATGTTCAGAAAAGCCACATGTTCCCTCTCGCTAACAGTTGAACCATCCTCAATATGGTTCAGAGTGTAGCCTACCCATCCTGAACAGTCTGATATTTTGGCTAGCTTCTTGGAACCAGCATTTAAGTACTCATAAGGCTGCATTGATCCAGTTATTCTGAGGCAGATCAACATGTAAACATCGGCCAGGGTGATAGTCATTGGGCCGTGACCAAAGATGAAAACATTCAGGGCATTGGACTAGAAATAAGATGCAGCAATCAGAAGTGAGTCGTTCCTCTCCATCCCAGACAATGAAAGAGTCAGGCATTGGTTTAGATCACAAAGTTCCCAATCTCCGCCCTTTTTCTCAGACACCCTACAGAACTAATTTCTCCATCCCTTGGGCATCTTTGGCCAGTTTCTAAAGGGAGTCTTGGTATCCCAAGAGGACAAATCAACTACAGACTGTTTCAAGGGGATTTGGTTGGTTTCTTGATGGATGAAATCAGATGGATCAGGATCGCCCATAGGCCCAAGAAAATAGACATTGGGAGTAACAGCTGATGGAATCAAGATTTCTTTCCTCATTTCCTAGAAATCGGACGAAATAAATTTGAGAAGGAAAGAAATATGAAGTATTGCCAATGCTTGGAGAATGGAGACTTGGAGGCATACCTCAGGAACGTGGTCAGTGGTCACCATAGTAGCCGAAAGATCGCTTGGATGACGGATCGATCGAACGAAGGATTTGCTAGGGTTTGAAGCCTTGGCGGTGACGGCGTCAGCTGTTGAAGTTGGCTTGAGAAAGAAGGAGAAAGCAAAAAGGCCAAGTGAGTTGGAAGAGATACTATTAGGCTGTGGTATAAGACTCGAGCTGGGAAGTCAGGAGTTATGCGTACATCTTGGATAGAATGGTTGCGGCGTAGTAAACCAATAAGCTGGAATTTTGGAATAAAACCATTTTATCCTAAAATTAGGGGGCATGTGTTTACACCAAAATTTGAGAGAAGAACGCGGGAACTCATAGGCTTCCAAGTCTGTACCAATCAAGGAATCGGTTGCATGAGGATCGATATCAGCCGGTTCGGGTGCGACACTGGAATCGGCTCTCTTTAAATGACGTCAGCAGATAACGATAATGAACCGCGATCAGTGTTGGGAAGATACATATCGGACTCTACAAAAGGGGAAAGATTAGGGTCCAAGTTATCTTAGAATAGGAATGTTTTCTTTGTACCAAAGATTGTACCGAGTCGTACTCGAATATGATTCGTTTTTAGGCTCCGAGTATAAATATCAAACCCCGGCTATTGTAAAAAACACACAATCAATCAAATATAAGTTACTTACTTTTTCGGCTTCGGCCACCCCTTAGGAGTATGAGTAGAGTAGATCTTAGCGAGTTCTTCAGCAAGTATGGCTGCATCGATCTGGTCGACCTCCACTGCTTGTCTATAAGTACTGTCATGGCTTATACCTCTGTTCGTACGGCTGCATCGATCTGGTCGACCTCCACTGTGGCTCTGGTATAAGTTAGTTATCGATTCTTGTCTAGTTCAAGTAAGGCTGCATTGATCCGGTCAACCTCCACTGCTCGAACTAGATTAAGGTCAAGTTATCGGCTCTATCTAAGGGTGGTGTTCCTTCAGATAGATTCATTAAGTTACCAATATTGCTTATTACTTCCATTGTTTATTTAATTACAGCAATATCACTTCGCCCAATTGGGATTGATCTAGATCGGCCTTATATCTTTTTTAACCCATCGTTTATTAATCTAAACTGATCTAATCTACACTTTAAACGATGTGTTATATTTTATTGGTTGTTTTACATCAATTTTGATCGTGCATAGCGTGCGGTTAAGGCATGTCTGATCTTGAGTAAATCTATTGGCTAACGAAAACCGTTCCATGGCCTATTATCATGGCCTGTGTGATTCTGCCTCACACCCCACTATTAGCACCGTGGAGTGAGGATTGTTATTCGGTAGATCTGTTCCTGAGAGGGCATGACCTTAACTGTGCGCTATGCCTGAATCGGCTGTTTTAGCCGATATCGAGCGCTTTCACAAACAGTTCACATCACGAGATCATTGAAGTAGGGATAGGTTGAAAGATGTGTTAGCCCCATGATCTTATTATTATATTATGGCCTGCATGATTCTACCTCATACCCCACTGATATTAGTAATAAGTTAGGGTCATCGAGTCTATTGTTGTTTCTACGGCCTGCATGATTCTGCCTTATGCCCCACAGGTCATAGCGATAGATTAGATCTAATATGTTCATTAGATTTATCTTTACTAAATGGTTGAATGGTGATGAATTCTTTCTTTTATATAAAAGGGGTTCGGTTACTTGCAGTCATTGGCTTAGCATAAATTAATCATTATTGATATCTTATTGTCATTGACTAATGTTTGTCTAAATAACGAGATCTATTCTAAGTGATAACCGATTCTTCTTACATAACCTCATGAGCTTTAACTGACTTATTCTTATGAATATGCTAAAATCGACTATTTAGTCGATCTCCTTTCATATCGGCTCTCAGAGCCGCACATTCGGGACTGTCTGGCAACACCGGCACGTTCTGCCCTAAATTACTGATAAACTTTCTCTCCTTGTTAATTGCAGGGTCAAATTGACTGGCATGTCTTGGGAAGAGTGCGCAGGATCAACCATCCCTGTGCTGAAGCTAGACGGATCTCTAGCTCCATCGAGCGGACCCTTCCGGCTTGCTCATGTGCCCTCGGCACGGGACAAAATTCTGTGTCGGCAACGTGCCTAAAAGCTACCCCTTCTGCTGGCAAGGAGGCCCCACAATGGTCTCGGGGGCTACACTGGCTCCCAATACAGAGCAGCCCGACCCACGATCGATGGACGCTCAGGCGATTCATCCCCCAAAACCAACCAACACCCCAAAGTTGGGTCGGGAGCTGCTGAGTAGTGGGCCCAATGAGGGCCCCCGACCAAGGCTCGGCGTGCTCCCCGCTCCTCGATCTAAGGCCACAGGAGGTCATCCCCAGAAGGTCAGCTTGAGAGGATTGAGGCCTGCTACCGCAATCCCTAGAAGGGTGTGGCACTTCAGATGATCGGATGGCCCCAAGCTAGAGCCCAGCGCTCTTCATCACCCGGCCCATGGTAGGCTCCGATCAAAAAGGAGGGTGCCCCTGGTCGTAAAGCCGGAAACTCTCAAATGAGTTTGCCGAGCCCTCGCTCGAGTCAAAGACCCATGCGACATAGACTCATGAAGGGATCGACACCATCTCCGCTCAGCCCCGACAGCCGGGCAACACCCATCACAATGAAGAAGAAGGCCCCAAGCAGGGCATGGCACTCTTGTCAGCGGAAGCTGTCCCCACCACAGAGGGTTCGATCACTATAAGATCGAGTTTAGCCCTTCATCGCCATCACGCTAGGTGAGGCCACAAAGGGCTCGAGGGCTCCTAACGAGATCCTAACATATGGATATGTTAAGCCTCGGGTCTAATGGTTCCTGACCGAAGAACCCCGACCGACCCTTTCAGGATCGCCTGGGGGCTCAGGGGCTATGCCCATTGGGCACGCTCATGCGCACCCTCTAGCAAAGAGACCTGGCCAAACTTTACTTAGCCACAACCGCCACTTGGCGCTCGGGGGCTCGCCCGAGCCCTAAGCACCCGATCTACGGTGCATTTAGGCCTGGCCCTTGGCTCCTGCTCGGCTAACGATGCCAACCAAGGCCCGGGCACAAGAAGACAAGCTATAGGCTACTGATGCTCGGGGGCTCCCTGGCACCGCTCCCCAGGCACGGCCCTGCCAACCTCTCCCCCGATAGGGTCATGTCCAGGCATGACACAAGAAGACAAAGCTTTCCCTCAGCCTTCCGGGGGCTCGGGGGCTTTGGGCCCTCAGGTCAGCCCCTGGAGCCAACCTCTTTCGCCACCAAGAAGACTCTAGAAGGTCCACCCAGGGGAGGCCGGTCCAAGCCAACATAGCCTGACATGTAGAGTGTCAGAACAGAGCAGCCGGACAATGCCCAAGGCTTCTTCGGCACCAAGGCACCTCCACGGTCCACAACGCACCGTTGCAAGACCCTCCTAGACTCCAGTGCACATATACTGTAGACTAGTTCCGCCAAACCACCATGTACCCGACCTATCTCATTATATAAGGGATAAGGTTAGACCTAGGAGGGGAGAGGATCCCAGATCGATCACTAGACACTCCATTCCATTCCGCCTCTACTCCACACAGGGAGCAAAGCAACCCAGAGAGGGACACCAAGAGCTCCTCCTCCGCATCCCGTCATCTTCCTCCTCTCTAACGAGGGGGAAGGCTCGACTAGTGATGAGGCAACCTTAGGCTTAGCACCGAGCTAACCCCCTACCAAATCTCTCTCTACACTCTGTTGTAACCCTCTGATTTTGGGTGCTCTTGAGTATAAGGATCATCAGCTGCAGGACGTAGGGACCAAATTGGCCCAAACCAGGATAAACCATTGCGTCTTCTCTATGTGATTCTTGTGTTCCTGAGTCCACCCGAGCCACCAGAGACTTGTACTCTGACTTCGACTCGAACAACAATGCTTGCTATGGCTTCGACCCTACGACACATAGCAACAAGGCGAAAGCGCAATGCAGAGTAGAAGGGGACTCACTACCACAAGCGGAGCATAGCTTCTGGCACTCAGCTTCAAGACGATGGCACCCCTACTCAGCTTCATTTTGAGCAGCGCCAGCCAACGTGAGCTCTGTATCTTGGATGGCCAACGCATCCTTGAGACTAGCCACCTAGGACGTTAGAGCCTCGATCTAGGACTAAGCCCATGCCTCCCGACGAAGCAATTCCTTCATCCCATGGGAATCCTCTAGCTCTCGTGCAAGCGTTGCACTTTGGCCTCCACCACATCTAGGCATCCACGGTCGGCTACACCCTCCTCCTATGCTTGATAGGCCAGGCACAAGAACCATGACTTCTCCATTGAAATCTTTGCCAACCTCTGCAACAAAGAAGAAAGATCAGACAACGCTGGCCATGACACTGGATGTGGCAGCAGCAAAGTCACCGACCAACTCTGCCCATTCCGCCTGCTCGGTGTGGTCTAGGAACCCAAGCTCCACCTGGCAGAAGTACTGGCCGGTGCGCAGCCGCATGGCAGCAAGGGTGACGCTGACTCTCTGCCTAACTTCGGCCACCACCACGTGCCCGCGGTCCTCCAAATGAAGAACCTTCCGGAGGCAGCCATCTTTTGTCTCATGGCAGAAGGCCGCCAGCTGCTCCTCCAACGCTGGCAACAAGAAGATAAGAAGATCAGGAGCGACAAACAACAAACAAGATGATAAGATGAAGAAGCATCCTTACCCACAAGGCGGGCCTGGGCATCGGCGACCGCCGCCTGCGTGGTGGCGGTCTCCCTCTCTGAGGCCTCGAGGGACACCCTAACGGTGTCAAGGAAACACGCCAGTTGATTCACCTCGCGAGTGGCATTAGAGTAGCACTGGCGGGCCTCATCCACCCCACGGACAAGCTCGTGGGACTCACACCGATCATCCGAGGAAGACGACGCCGAGTACAATGAGATCGACCCCCCTTATAGGTAGGGTCACGGCACGAGCGGCGCTGGCGGCCCCTCCAGACATGACGTGGGAGGCAGCCCTGGGAATGTGCACGATCAATATAGGTCAAACCTCAAACTAAAACATCACCTGAATACTTACCCTTGCTTGCGCAGGCAAGCTCGAAGACGCGGCGGCGGCCCACCGGCCTCCGGTGACTCCTCCTGTGGCCGCTTGCCATGATAAATTCCGGCTAACAAAGAAGGGACTACGAGTGCATAAGAGCAAGAACAAGGAAGTGGCAGAGTAGGCGACTCAAAACAAATGCCTCCCCCGCCAGCAGGTGAAGCGATCGAAGGGAAAGCGGAGAGATGGTTGCCCACGTAGCAGCGCGAACCAAGTGAGCTTCGCGTTTCCCCACTATTGCCATACCATTTCGATTTATGCACCCATGTTTTGCGGCGCAAGACCGCTCGTGAGTGGGCGCCATTATGCCATGACATGACCGGGGAGGCCAACAACCCTCCAACATCATGCGTAGAGCAACCCACCGCAACCATGACCCCACGTTGTGCTTAGGAAAACCTCTCTTGGGCTGGCCCTTAGAAGGGCTCGAGGCCACAAAAGGGATAGGGGCAGTGAGGAGATTGGCCCCTATGGCTCTAATTGGTGGTGTAGAGCCACACGACCATCTCTCTCCGTATTTGAGTCGTACGCTTCGAAGTCACCCAGGTTGACCCCCTCTGGGGGGAGGCATCTTGCCCTCTGACCACTACGGAGGCGGTCAGGGACTGATGGGTTTGACAGCTGACGATTTATGGGATGTCTCTCAATGAGGCACAGCCGAACTCCATGTCGATTGGGGAGGATATCGGGTCCCGCTCGAATTACCCATCGACCTCAAGGAGGCGCACCGCTCTGACCGCGTGGTTACAATGGACATGCCTCTCCCCGCGTGGGACGAAAACCAACGAACTAACCTTTTTCTGAAAGATCATAGACAGCAAGGGCCCTAGCGGGACAAGACGAAGGACAAGGGACGAAGGAGCAATAGGCAAAACGCACGTAAGACCTGCACCCCTTTTCCATTTCCCTAAATTCCTATGCAGAACATCTCGCTTCACGAGCAAACAGGCACCGTTAAGTCACGAAGTGACTGGGGAAGCGGCAAGCCCCTAGGTCCACGGGTAGGGCGACCTGCCACACTTGCGACAACACGGCACTCTTAGGATACTTTTCCCCTAGCCAGACCTTAGAAGGGCTCTAGGCCACAAAGGGGTAGGGGCAGGATGAGGTGGGCTCCTATGGCTCTAATCGGTGGTGCGGAGACTCACGACCACCTCTTCCAGTGTTCGAGTCATCTGTTTCGAAGTCGCCCGGGTTGACCCCCTCTAGGGGGGAGGCAACTTGCCCTTTGACCGCTATGGATGCGGCTAGGGACCGATGGGTTTGATGGCCAATGATTTATGGGACGTCTCTCGACGAGGCACAGGCAAACTCCACGTCGATTGGGGAGCATATTGGGTCCTACTCAAATTACCCATTGACCCCGCCGAGGCTCACCGCTCCGACCGTGTGGTTACGGTGGACATGCCTCTCCCCGCGTGGGGCAAAAACCAAACCCGCCTGTAACAGGGCAACACGACCTCTCTAGGTTGGCAAGGACACTAGGGAAAAAATGGAGTTGGGTCCCCATGACCCCATAAGAGGTCAAGGCCAAGCCACGACCTAACTCCTCCCTGCATCCTAGGTCCGAGACCTAAGGCTAGACCCCTCTAGGGGAGATCAACAAAGCAGATGGCAATGGCAACGACACGCACGATCCAGAGGTAACCCTCATGAATTCGACCCCTTTCCTTCTGTTTCTCCTTCAAATTGCAGGAACGATGATAGAAGGTGAGAATGAGGTAATGGATGGGCTCGGATAGACGGGGCTATTTATGTGGCGGCGATCAGGGAAGCGAACCACGTCCACACGGAGTTCGCCCTAGTATCGGTCCCACTAGCCCTCAGGAAACGAGTCGACATGTTATAATGCACACGAACGCCATTAAGTCGTAGAGAATTCAGGGAGGTCGACCGCCCCAAGGATTCACGCGCAGAACGATCCTCGGTCATCATGACTGCAAGGTGCGTTATGCGATCACACATGAGTGGAAGTTGATAAGTCACGCCATGACCAGGGAGGCCTAAAAGCCCCCAGGCCCACGTGCAAGGCAGCCAACCGTTTCCACTCTTGGGCCGGTCCTTAAAAGGGATCGAGGCCACAAAGGGATAGGGGCAGGGTGAGATGAGCCCCTGCGGCTCTAATCGGTGGTGCGGAACCACGTGACCGTCTCTCTCTATGTTCGAGTCGTCCGCTTCAAAGTCGACCGGGTTGACCCCCTCTGGGGGAAGGCATCTTGCCCTTCGACCGCTGTGGAGGTGGTCGAGGACCGACGGGTTTGATGACCAATGATTTATGGGACGTCTCTCGACGAGGCACAGCCGAACTCTACATCAATTGGGAAGGATATCGGGTCCCGCTCGAATTACCCATCGACCCCGACGAGGCGCACCGCTCCGACCACGTGGTTACGGTGGACATGCCTCTCCCCACGTGGGGCGAAACCAAACTTACCCGTAACAAGGCATCACGACCCCTTGGGTCAAAAAGGGCATCGGGGAAAAAGGACGCGGACACCTATGATCCCGCAATTAGGTCAAGGTCCAGTCTCGACCAACTCATCCCTAAGCCTCGGGTTATCAATCCTCAACCAGATGGCAATGCATCCTATGAGGGTCACGATTCTCTTCAAAATTCTTCCTCTTCTCCTTACTCAAACTCAGCCTCGCAAAAGGGCTAAAAGCAATATGTAAACACGGTTAGAGGTGGTTCAAACGGTAGGAAAGCTCCCATTTATAGGCCCTGAGCAGCCTGAGACCCCTGAGCCGCGTGGCAAGCCACGGGAGGTCACAGCCAATAGCAGATGCCCGCGTGAGGTCAGGGAAATCGAGACCCTCCCAAAGGCAAGGCCGATACAGTGTCGACGAGACCACTCGACCCCACCTAGGTCACGAACCCTGACACGCAGCACACTGACACGGTAGGGCTCGACAGTCACGTACCACATCGTTAGGACGTCCCGATGGAGCGGAATATAAGGCCACCTACCGCATTGAACGCACTAACTCGCAAGGGGTCGAGCGACGAAGCTCGAACAAGCCACGAACTATGAACCCACATTCGATATGCACGCAACATAGCACTTTCACGATCACTTCACGATCGCAAAAACACTTAGGGGCTACTGTCAGGGTTATAATCCCCGGGTGTCTCAAGGCACTGACTAATTAGCAGGCCGAGCGGCCCACGATACATCAGCTAGCAAAGGCCTAAATGAACGAGGCCCAGCTAAACCAAGCAGAATAAGCCTGACACCAAGGCTAGGGTCGGCCGTGACCCCTCCTTCTGCCTTAGCCGCACGACGCGCAAGAGACTCAAGACCTCTTCGCTGTCCAGACCCCTAGGAGGAATGGGGAGAGGTCAAGCACAGCCAAGCGTGCCCGCTCTGACAAGAGTAGGCACGCCGCACTGACCCTGCAAGGACCGAGGGGACAGCAGTCACCTCGGTCCGGTCAGACACCAACCCTGTGCCACGCCACACAAATAAGACAATACCGCCTAAAGCGGTGATGACAGATACGATGACCACCGGCCAAATACGGCCCGACGAGACAAGAGTATGTTCCTACCCACTATGGGACGGGATCCACGACGAGGCCTTGACTTAGAGGCCATCCGAGCTAGCGGGAACCATGATCCTAGTGACAGGGATCGTGGCCCCCACTCCTCAAGACAATAAGGCGATCCATGACCTAGGGGCGGCCACCAACTCCTGTACGGCGCCCCAGGAAACCAAGAGATAATGACGAAGACCACGACTGAGACCACGTCGCATAGGACGGCCTGGCGAACCACCATCGTGCCTATAGTGCCACCACGGCCAACATAGAAGCACCACGCCACATCATGCCGAGACATGGCCACAAGACTATGATGACAGCCATGTCCGGGCGTGCTCCACAAGACGGGGTAGCTTGCAAGCCAAGTTAGCTAGGTCCTTCCTCAGGCTCACGACCCTTTGGTCGGGAGAACCTCCTGCCCTGGCCCCGAACTCTATATAAGGGCAACCAGGGCACCCTTTCCAGACATTCTGAGTCCCCTACTCATTCACTCACTCTCCATCGTAGCAAGGCTCCTGAAGCTTCCCTTTGGGCTGCCCATCTCCTAGCTCTAGCTCTTCTTCCTCTTCCACCATTCTTGCATCCTCCATTGTAAGAACTTCAGAGCATTCAAGCGAGGAACACGCGCTCGATCATCTCTAAGACTGGACGTAGGGCTCCGGCCTGAACCAGTATAAATCCTCGTGTCTTTTGGATGCTACCATCATCTTCCTAGAGTAGCGCGGCAACCGTATAAATTCACTAGTCCGGTTTACAAAACACCGACACTACTCAACCATAAAGGAGGAGTAAGAGACAACCTCAAGATGGGTTCCTGTGCTGGAAAGAGCACAGGCTTTGAGGATGAAAAACAATCTAGAAGTGCCTAAAGGTATAACACATTCATCCTGTCATCTAACTTCCCAAATTCTGAGTGATTTAGCAGTTAAGGTTGGTTTAGAGTTAGAAGATGGCAAAGATAGGAATAGATCCTGTATTGAGTCTATTGTAGAAGATAAGGCTAAAAGAAGTGAGACTTTTAGTACTGGATGTAGTTTTGCTAACTGTCTTAAGAATAAGGTGATAGATAGGCCACCTTCCATACATGATAGCAAATATGATCTAGCAGATCTAGTAGAAGAAGTTTGGACTAAGGTAGTTAGTAGGAAGAAAAATAAAAAGAAAAACAAATGACAGGTTTATTTTGGAACATTAGAGGTTTGGGTAAAACTGGTAGACTTCCTGCTTTAGTAGATAGAATCAAATCTACTCATGTTGACTTTGTTGGTATAACTGAGACAAAAAAGGAAGTTTTTGCTCAAGAATATTTAAAGTCTTTGACTGGTCATATACCTTTTGAGTGTTTTTTTCTGCCTGCTAAAGGGTCTGATGGAGGAATCCTGGTGGGATGTAACAGTGAAAAGCTTTCAGCTACTTTATTAGAGGTCTTAGATTTCTCTGTTAGTTTGATGATAGAAGATAAAACCACAAGTTTCTGTTGGAAACAGGTAGTAGTATATGGGTCTCCTTATGACAATGGTAAGGAGGATTTTATCAATGAACTCAATGATATTATGGATAAGTGGCAAGGTCCAATTATCATTGGAGGAGATTTTAACTTGGTTAGATCTTCAGCTGAGAAGAGCAATGGAAATATCAATCTTAGGTGGGCTGACCTGTTTAATGATTGGATTAACAAATGGGCTCTCATAGACTTAGATTTAGGAAATAGGAAATTTACCTGGACTAACAACCAGGACAATAGGATTATGGCTAGAATAGATAGAGTGTTCATTACTACTGAATGGGACTGCAGTTTCCCATCAACTAAAGTAAAATGTTTGGACAGAATCCCTGGTGACCACAATCCACTGGTGGTGAAAATTGGGTCAAATTTTTTCTTTGGGAAAAAACGCTTTAGATTTGAGAAATGATGGCTGAATATGGATAGTTTCTCTAGACTAGCTCAAAAGGCTTGGAATGTTACTTGTACAGCTTCTAAGAGTATTGATGTCTAGCAATTTAGAATAAGGACTCTCAGAAGAATGGTTAGAGGCTGGGCTATGAATAAGACAGCCAAGCTTAATAAAACAAAAGTGGAGTTAACTTCAGAATATAATCATTTAGACAGAGAGAGAGAGAGAGAAGAAATCTGAGTGATCCTGAATTAGATAGACTACACGCTGTAGAGAGAGATTTAGATAGAATTTGGGCTCTAGAGGAAATTAAAGCTAGACAGAGATCTCGGGATAGGAATGTGCTGGAAGGAGATAGAAATACGGCATATTTTCATGCAGTAGCAAATCATATAAGTAGGAAAAAAAGGTTTTAATTTTGGATGGTCCTGATGGCCCAGTGGTAGAACAAAAAGCTATGATGGAAGTAGCTGTTAATTTTTATAAAGATCTTTTCAAGAAGGAAGATAGGCACGTGATTCATCTAGCTGCAGATTTTTGGAAAGAAAGTGAGAAAGTTATTAATGAAGAAAATAATGCTCTCACAGCCCCTTTTACTGAATTAGAGATTAAAGATGCAGTCTTTAGCTGCTATGCTGATGGGGCTCCTGGGCCTGATGGCATCTCCTTTTTATTCTACCACAAGTTTTGGGATGTTTTGAAAAAAGATTTAGTTAATATGTTTAATGATTTCTTTAGGGTGAGCTTGATTTATATAGATTAAATTTTGCTATGATGAGTTTGATTCCTAAGGAAGAAGGTGCTAGAAATATGAGGAAGTTTAGACCAATAAGCTTGATCAACTGTAGTTTTAAAAAATTTTCTGAAGTTCTTACCCTTAGACTGAGTAAGATATTAGATAGATTGATTTCTCCACATCAAAGTGCTTTCATCCATGGTAGGTATATTCTAGTCTTAGCACATGAAATAGTTCATAGTGCCCATAGTAAAAAAGAGAAAGGAATTATTTTAAAATTGGACTATGAAAAGGCATATGATAGAGTCTGTTGGGACTTTCTCTTTGAAGTACTTAAGTCTAGAGGTTTTAGTCAAACTTGGATCAACTGGATAGGGAAGATAGTTGAAAAAGGCTCTGTGGGAGTCTGTTTGAATGGGGAGGAAAGCTCTTTCTTCAAAACTGGTAAGGGTCTTATACAAGGTGACCCCTTATCACCTTTATTGTTTAACTTAGTCACTGATGTGCTAACCAAGATGCTCCTGAAGGGGGCAAGCCTTGGTCTAGTTAGAGGATTAGCTTCAGATTTTAGAGAAGATGGTATAATAGCTTTACAATATGCGGACGATACTATCATTTTTTCAAAGGTGGAAGATAATCATCTGGTGAACTTAAAAGGGAGTTTACTTTGGTTGAACAGATTTCTGGCATGAAAGTTAATTTTCACAAAAGAGAACTTGTTCCTATGAACATTAGTGAAGAAGAAGCCCATGATCTGTCTCATTTATTCTCTTGTCCTCTAGGCTCCTTTCCTATGAAGTACCTAGGTATTCCTTTACATTATGATAATTTGAGAAGAGAAGACATTCAACCCCTGGTAGATAAGATGCTTAAAAGAATAGCAGGATGGAGGGGAAAACTTCTGTCGTATGCTGCTAGAATAGTTCTTATCAAAGCTTGTCTTGCTAGTATTCCAGTCTATCTACTCTCTTTTATTAAATTTCCTAAATGGGCTCTAAGGATTATTCATACTCATATGGCTAATGTTCTTTGGAATGATAACCCTGAGGCTCATAAATACCATCTGGTGAATTGGGATACTTGTAGCATGCCTAAGGATTTTGGAGGTTTAGGTGTTCCTAATCTTAGAGATTTGAATATTTGTTTGTTGGCCTCTTGGATGAAGAGATATAATATTGATGAAAATAAACTTTGGAGACAGTTGATTGATCACAAATATGGCACTGACAAGCCAAACATCTTCTGTAGTAACACAAGTGGTAGCTCTAGTTTTTTCAAAGGTATGATTTGGGCTGCTTCTGCAGCAAAGATGGGTTATAGGTGGCAAATAGGCAATGGCAAAAGAGTCAAGTTTTGGGAGGATAATTGGTTAGGCTCATCTAGTTTAGCTATCTAGTTCTGGGATATTTATGTGCTAGTTAATGAGAAATCTTATACTGTGTTTGATCTTTGGAATGGTACAGATCTCAAATGCACTTTTAGGAGAGGAGTAGATGATAGGCTGATGCTTAGGTGGCAAGAGATCATTCAGTTAGCCTCTACTATAGTTTTTACAGATGATGAAAACTCCCTGATCTGGACCTTTAACTCTAGGGGAACTTACTCTTCCCAGTCGTTATATAAAGTAATTAACTTTAGAGGTATTAAATCTGTTTTTGTTCCTGCAGTCTGGAGGTTGAAAGTGCCACCTCGAGTTCATTTCTTCCTTTGGTTGCTCTCGAAGAATAAGGTTTTAACTAGAGATAACTTAAGCATTAGAAGAAAAGTGGAAGATCCATCCTGTCTTTTCTGTTGTGAAACAGAAACTGTCAATCACCTGTTCTTTGAATGTGCAGTAGCTAAACAACTCTGGTCTTATATGTCTGAAATTTTGTCTAGAGATGTAGGGATGGACTTCTTATCAACAGGACAAATGTGGATTAGTAATAATAGTTTTCTAGTAGACAATATGTTCTGTGCTGCAGCCCTGTGGGGGCTCTGGAAACTGAGAAATGAGATGTGTTTTTAGGGAACTATCTGGAGAAGTGTTCAGTCTCTACTGATCTCAATCCTGGCCATGTTGAAGAATTGGATTCTGCTATGTCCAATGGAGAAGAGATAAGCTTTCAATACAAAGCTGGAGAAACTCAGACGCCTGGCAACCAGCCTTCCAAGCTTGCCTGGCTGACCCAGGTGGATAATGATCTGGAAAGGCTCATGTACTCATCGGCGTTTGACTGGAAGCAAACAAGCTACCCTGCTGAAGTTACAAGTCTTCTGATGGATGTGTCAGCTAAAAGCGTTGAACCCAATGGGAAGTGGATCAGTCTTCTCGAGTTGGGGAAAGAGTGGAATGTGTAATAGGGCTCTTTTTGTTTTGTTAGCTTCTCTTTCTAGAGGGTGAAGTTGTTTTGAGTAGTTGTATTGCTGAGTATGGTGGTCGAACTCTGGATGCATAGACTGGTACTGGTCTTTGTAATAATGCAATGGCCGGGGCGTTTTTTTTTGCCATGAAACTCTAAAAAAAACTGCCTACAAGACCATTCCAGGGGGTTATTTATCTGGTTTTACAAAGTTTAAGATGTTCAATACATGGTTTTATAAATGAAGGGGTTAAGTAGACAACTAGTCAAACATTAGGGGGTTGTTTAGACTTTTTTCAATTTTAAATCACAGAACATCATCTTTTTTTTTTGACAGAGGGAGTAATTGTTACCTAGGTGATATATAAAAAACATTAGCTGATTTATTGGCTGGGGATCCAAACATGCCATTAACTAATTTTTAGCAACTAACTATTAATTTTAGAATTCAAACATTGTAGCAGAACCATCCGAAATAGCACGCTTTCGGATGCGCTCGTCTTCCACCAGACACTAAGCGCCTCGAAAGTAAGCTACATCGGATGGTTCCGTCGAGTACACCCCAAGGGAGAACTCGAATAATCCACGTTTTTCCTCCAGGATCTAATAATGAGAACGAATTTACAATACTTAGTCCATTTCATACAACAAGGGTTCTTAGAAATACATTATTATAATACTAAGTTCAGAGTACGGAATTTAAACAGCGGAATTATAATAAACATCTAACGGTAGAATACAAGGATCCGTCTGTGCCCGCTAGAAGAATCCTCCACACAACAGCTACTCTTCAAGCTGCACCTGCAACAGGGGTAAATAAACCATGAGTACACAATGTACTCGCAAGACTTACCCGACTAGTGGAAATAACTCCCCGACTCCAAAGGATATGATAAGCTTTATGGTTTACTGGATTTCCTTTTTTTACGAAAAGCAATACCAGTAGTGAATCCTTATGTATGTTTCTTATTAGCAGTCATGATTAGTTCATTATCTAACCATTCTAGATAAGCACTTATTCTACTTTCAAGTAAGAGTTGAGCAAACAGATCTGTCTCACCATCTTTCATCTTTTAGTTCTTACTACGGTGCTAGACTATAGACAAGTCGTACCGGATTACCCGGCGATTCGCGAATCAATGTGCCCAGCTGGGTACCCAAAACACACGTCCCGCTTGTACCCTAAGCACAAGTAGAACCAATCCATCACTCTCCTGTCAAAGGATCCAGGTCCCTGTCCAAATTTGGACTCTAAGCCCCCATACCTAAGTCCCGGACTCAATGTGGTGCTTAGACCTCCACCATCCTCGTCTCCAATCAGTCAGTCCAGAAAGAGCCGAAACCCACGACAAAATAGCAACGAGCCTTCCCTGCTCCCATAAACAAGTATGTGATCAGGATAATAAGTCTGTGACTTGACTAGAACCCAATGCAACGGCCAGTCCTTAACCGACACATACAGGGAAAACAGTGTAACCAAGCTATGCCCCATTGGCCGTAGGACACAACCTCTTAGACCCACCAATACCCGTACCATATCACTGCCTGGTCTCTATTTCCTTTCACCATTTTATCATGAGAGTGATAATAATAATCACCTATTATGAGTAACGGCAGGTTAATCACGCTACCGCTAGCCTAAGCATAGCAGCTACTCCACCTGTGCTAGTTGGACTCATAGGTAGGTTATCTATACATGTAGTTTTCATAAAATGCCTGTAACGTAAATGCACATCACATATACATATCTAGTGATTATTCAAAATAAGGGTTATGCACCGGAGCTTGCCTTGGGCAGGCGCGGTGTCAGCTCAGTCAGCCAGTGGCGGCTCCAGGACCTCCTCCTGCACAAGGATCTTCTCCACGTACTCTTCAATCACCTCCTCGAACTCGTGATCTCTGATGGTCACGATCTCTGCCAACTCGTTCTCTACATGCATGCGATGATGATGCAACACTTATAATTTCGGTAACAGCAACTCTTAAAATAAGAATACACATGGTTAACTACTAAGCTAACTCTAGTGACTAGGATACTAAGCTAACTATCATGCTCATCAAGTAAAATGTTGGGTTCAACTAACAAATACCAGCTTTACAAATGAAGAATATATCTTTATTTCTACTAATGATTTAATGTGTATTTGAAATAAAGAGCATTTAACTATCCATATGTTAAGTCTATTCTAAAGCTACAAAAATTACCATGAGCATATAATAATACAATAAACCTACTGTAAAAATTTCAGGGTTTTTGCTATCACCAATCTACCATCAAAATTCCTACAATTATTTAACCTAATCATATTAAGCACTCTCAAATGATCCAATAGCCACTGGTATCAATAAATATATATGAACTAAATACACTAACAGATAAAGCACAATTTTAGGAACCCAACAAAATTGGTTTCACAATTTTTGGACATCTACAGAATTTGCTATAATTTTCCAAAGATCGGCTCGAAACTAAATTAGAAAAACATTTGCTAGATCGCTGGAAAAAGGAAAACCAATTCTCGCGCGGACCATCCATGCGGCCCACGCGAAGCAGGCCCACGCACTAGGCGGCCCGCGGCGGGAGAGTCCCGTGCGTCAGCGTTTTTTTTACAAAAGAGACCTTGCATTTCCCCCAATTCGCAACCAAGGACCAACACTATTTTACTTACTCACAGACCCTCTCCCTTAACCCCCCGCGCCTTTCTCTAATTTACCCGCGCGCACCCTGGCGGCTCAGTGTGTGGCGGCGCGGCAAGCGGTGGCCTAGCACGGCTGCGCCGGCCACCTAGGACCGCCACTGGCCCGACGGTCTGACCGGCCTCCATCCCCAGTTCAACCAGCTACACCTAGCGGCAACGCGGGGCGGCAGGACGCGCTGGAGCCGGCCACGGCGATACGCAGCCATTCGCGAAGGTGGCGCGACCGCCCCGGCGAACTCAAGCATCAACGAACCCATCTAGCTAGCGAGTGAGCATTAATAGGCTACCGTGAGCCTAGCTACGGTGTCCGTTGGCGAAGAGAGTGGCGGAGAGGAGCTGGCCACGTGTAGCCGAGCCGTGTGGCGGCGCACCGCGGCGGCACGGTCACGTCAGCGGTGGGGTGGAGCCAGTAGCGACTAAGCCGAGGCACGCATGATGAAGAGGAAGGCAAGGCACACCTACTGGCGTGGGCAATTGGGTTTAGGTGGAGGGATGGGAGGTCTGCCCTCGGTCATGGCCACGATGCGGCCTTAACAGCGCACCGGCGGGAAGATGCCAAATTAGCACCTGGCCAGGCCCTCATCAAGACGGTGAGGGGTCGGGCGACGAGGAGACGTGAGGGCGGAGGTGCGGACGAGCCAAATTGAATAGAGGTGACCTATCTCTGGCGCACTCGTGGGCGCAAGGCGACGGCGGTGGCAGAGAGATGGGAGGCATAGCGAGGACGGTGGAATGCGGCTAGAGCTCTGCTGTGACACGCCTTGGCAGGACGCGGTTGACATAACCACAGCGACCCAGTCTAGCCACTGGCGAACGAGCACGCGCGATGTTCATGTCGGCCTAGCCCACACGCCATAGCGCCATCAATGACGTGACGACGGCGGGTCCAACCACGTGCACGGAATCAAACCGGGCCATGGCGCAGAGCATTGTGGCGCAGACACAAGCGCCGGGGGGCAACGGCAGTGGTAGTAGGCGTGTCACGATGCATGGCGGACTTGGCAGCATGGCAGCGCGGCACAACCGCGCGGCAGCAGCGGCGGCCTCACACGACAGTGCCCATGACTATTCCCACAGCACACGGCCAGCCCAGCGCGGCAACACGCGGGCGCGCGCGAGGCGCACCGACGCGGCGACGTCGACCACTGACGCGCGGTGACCTCGTCCACGCGGGGGAAGCAAACCGGAAACATGTTGTGCATGGATTTTAATGCTTCTACCACGACCAAACCGTTACTCCTAAACATAAACGGTCTTCACTACACTCAAGATGGTATATGAGGCTACTTAATCAAGCTATAACACTACATCGCTCTTTAACCCAATTCCTCAAAATAGTTTGCTAAACATAGCAATGTCTATCTGTCAACAGACTTGGAATGTTTTCTAAGTTTTGAGTTGAACTCTATTTCAAATTGAATTTATAAGCTATTGGAAATATTAGCTAACAAGGTTATTTTTCAACAGCAAGTATTTTATCATCTTCTACAATGTTCACACTCCAAACTTTATTTAAGCCCCATATATAAGTTCTATAGTAATTTTACTCAATAAAAATTACTTTACAACCATACTTGATAATTGTACGAATCGTGGAGTAACTTTTCGTTTTGCATTCTTATTGATCGTTTTAGTTGAAATGCTTCACCTATTCGTTTTATCACATGCATTACCCCATAAGTATGATGCTTATGACGTGTTTTAGTAAATGATTTATGATGTAACACCGAGGGTGTTACAAACATATCCTTAGCATTGGCTGGATTGGCTTCAAGTTTTTTTTAATGAAAAACTGCTTGGTATGATCCACAACCACAAACCCACATCTAAAAAATGGAGATCGCAAGAAAACTCAGTGATACCTTCATCGTCTAGGCCTCTGAACTCTAAAGAAGCCACGGATAATAAACACAACAACCTGATACTCTCCCATTCGGCTACTAGTGCCACCTTGCGTTCTGTTACTAACCTTTGGAATTTGAGAAGATAATCACTCCATTAGTGGAGATAGCTATATATAGAGAGCCACATGGGCCATATGGGCCTATATTAGATGGGCCTTCATATACTTAACACCCCCCTTCTAACTCAAGGTGGAAGTGGAGGATCTGAAGCATTGAGTTTGATCAAGTGAAGCCAATGCTGCTCTCGAGTTTGTGCTTTAGTGAAGAAATCATCCAATTGCAGCTCAAAAGGCACATATCGAAGAGCAATGGTTTGCTGATGACAATGAGACCGAGTAAAGAAAGCATCAACACCAATATGTTTAGTAAGTTCATGCTTCATAGGATCATTAGCAATTTGTATAGCTCATGTATTGTCACAAAGAAGAGGTGTGGCGACACCACAAGAAATCCCAAAATAAGCCAACAACCATCGAAGCCATACAATCTCTGAAGTAGTAGTGGTAAGTGCTCGAAGTTCTGCCTCTGTACTAGAGCGAGATATAGCTGCCTGCTTCTTAGACTTCCATGCAATAGGAGAGGAGCCAAGAAGAATACAATATCCGGTGATGGAAGGATGATCCGTTGGGTCACTCGCCCAAGTGGAGTCCGAGTAAGCATAGAGCTAAAGCGGACTATTACGGGCATAGAATAAACATCGAGATGTTGTCCCCCTTAAGTACCGTAGCACACGAAGTAAATGTCCAAAATGAACAGACGTAGGAGCACTCACAAACTGGCTCAAAATATGGACTGCATGAGCGATATCTAGTCTGGTAACAATGAGATAAACAAGACTACCCACAAGGTGTCTATATCTAGAGGGATCCGGAAGAGGTATACCATCAGTGGGATGAAGTTGCAAGTGAAGATCCATGGGTGTGGCAGTCGTCCAATTGTTAGTGATACCGGAACGAGCAATAAGATCTTGTATGTACTTGGTCTGAGAAATATAGTATCCATTGGCACACTGCTTAACCTTAATGCCTAGAAATAGCTGAGAGGACCTAAATCAAACATTTGAAAGTGTTCACCAAGCTGCTGTTTCACAAGAGAAATATGCTCCACATCATCACCCGTAATCAATATATCATCAACATATAAAAAGAAGCAAAGTACGACCACGTGATGAGAGATGAATAAATAGAGCAGGGTCGTGATCACTAGGTTTGAAACCAGCAACCTTTATCACAGATACAAAACGTTCAAACCAAGCATGAGGGGCCTGTTTAAGACCATATAAAGCACGGCGAAGCCGACAAACATAACCTGAAGGAGCATCAACACCTAGAGGTGGGTGCATATAGACTTCTTCATTCAAATCACCATGAAAGAAAGCATTCTTAACATCCATCTGAGATATGGCCCAAGATGAAGCAGCCACTACAAGTAAAGTACGAACTATGGTCATGTGAGCAACAAGGGCAAATGTCTAATCATAATCCAGTCCCGGAGTCTGCTGAAACCCCCATACAACAAGACGGGCTTGATATCTCTCAATAGAAGCATCTGACTTGGTTGATGATGTAGTGTTAATGGATAAGGTTACCAAGAACATATAAGGGAATATCCCTTGGTATATGTTGTTCACAATGATGTAGTGTTAGTGGACAAAAGCCAGGTGGGAGTAAATAGGAAACTAGAGTTATGGCGGCAGACCCTTGAGTCTAAAGGTTTTAGATTGAACAGAACTAAAACCGAATACATGAGATGCGACTTTGGCGGAATTGTACAGGAGGAGTGAGATGTGAGTTTGTAAGGTCAAGTAGTGGCTAAGAAGGATACCTTTCGGTATCTGGGATCGATGCTATAGAGGGATGGAGATATTGATGCGGACGTTAGCCATAGAATCAAAGCAGGGTAGATCAAGTGGCGACAAGCTTCTGGCATTCTATGTGACAAGAGGATACCACAAAAGCTAAAAGGCAAGTTCTATAAAACGACGATTAGATCGGCTATGTTGTATGGAGCAGAATGTTGACCTACAAAGATTCGACATGTTCAACAACTGAGTGTTGCAGAAATGCGTATATTGCGATGAATTTGCGGTCACACAAGAATGGACCGAATTCAGAACGATGATATACGTGATCGCCTAGAGGTAGCACCAATTGAAGAAAAGCTTGTTCAACATCGGTTGAAATGGTTTAACCATGTCCAAAAGAGACCTCCAGAGACACCAGTGCATCGTGGAGTCCTAAGCCAAGCTAATAATATGAGAAAAGGTAGAGAAAGACCGAAATTGATATGGGAAAAGACAATAAAAAGATATTTAAAAGTTTAGAATATACCTAGAGACCTATGTTTAAATAGGAATACTTAGAAAGTAGCTATTAAAGTGCCTAAACTATGACTTAAGGCTCTTGGTGGGTTTCAACTCTAGCCTACCTCAACTTGCTTGGGATTGAAAGGCGTTGTTAGGACTGAAAGGCGTTGTTGTTCAGCATTTAACAAATAGCCAGAGTGTCAAGTCTACGCGAGATTGAACCATCTCATCCTTTTCTTTTGAAAGGCAAACCATTTCATCTTGCAAAGGCAACAATTAGAGCACAAAAAAGAAGGGGTTGAAGATGAAGCAGATATGTTTAGCAATTCTCTTCCATGCGCTGATATACAATGTACAGAGCTGCTTTTGACACCGGAGGATTTCCTGTTATCAGAACAAAATAGCTTGGAGAATGACCAGCTCAGGAGAAGTTCTCTAAGACTCAAACCTCTGGGTACAACAAGTTCGACGAAGACAATCAGATGACTACCTAAAAGACGTATGATCATGTGAAAGCTCCGTCGAAGGAAAGAAAGTGGCAACCTTTCGTTGGGCCATTGGCTATCAAAAACCATACATCCGGGAACTCTTGAGATACTTTAAAGATTGGACCTAACCCCGTCGTGGTGACTGAAATTAGTGTACATGAAGCTTGACTACTAGGCTTTTGCAACCTACTGGTATCTACATCTGTTTCTGTCAAAACTACACTACAAATCAACATCTGGCAACGGCACCTTCCAGTAATTCCAGTTATTGTAGTCTTCCTGCTCAACATTACAGATACTCAGCACAAGAAAATTATACGAGCCACAATGATTGGGGACTGATTGCAGTATTCATGTGCTATGGAGTTGTTATCTAATGATTAGCAAATTTAAAAAGATATATGTAGCTAGTAACCTATCATGTTCATGTGATATTTGGAGGAGACAAAATGTAGCTAAAAAGGAAATTGATGGAAAGTTGGAAACCATTAATTCTTCCAGATCCAACCTATGTGATTGTTCTATTAGGTGTTCAACGATTTAGGTATGTTCTTAGTCTATGCCTCAGGCGGAAACAAAATACTACTCTACTTAGCAGACATGAATTACAACTGACCTGCTCAACCAGAGTTGTTGGTGGAAACATGTCATGGACAAGAGTATGTAAGGAGGTATAAGACTTGACATCAACAGAACTGTTCACAGCCACTTCACCCTGCGACCCCATGGGACGTGATTTAAGAGGCTTATATAAACAGTTAAACACAATACTGCTGTTTACGGCGTAGTATAATAAACAGTTAAACACAATACCTTTGGGTTGATGATAAAAATCTTGCCTTTAGGTATTCCCATCTTCTTGTAACTGAGCTCGTCAGTGTCTCTGTTGCCAAACCCAGCATAAAATGGATTGTAATCAGAAGGAAAGAGCGCCTTAATGTCCTGCCAAACATCAAAACTTCCATGAATTTAACACACCGATCATAGTACTGCTGCAGACTATTAGATCTAAGGGCTAACTTGCATGCAATCACGCCAGAGCATCAAACTAAAAATTGGAATTGCCTAAAAGAAAATTACCTCCAGACATGCAATCTTGAATTCATGTGGGGCTCTCCGTATAACTGAGAAAAGCAGAGGAATATTAGGTCATGCTTAAAATCAGTAACAACAGCATTATTTTAAGCCATTAACAGCTGATTTTCTTTGAAGCCAGAGGCCGCATTACTGATCATGCTAGGAAAAGACCAGTCAATTGTTATGGCAAATCAAATTCGCCCAAGTCATAGTGAGCAAATGTGTCAGGATACAACTGCCAACAAAATGTTACCTTCTCGGTAGAGTGAAGGAAACAAGCCATCAGGTGAAATTACAACAGGTCCATTGGGTAGTGCTTTCCCATCCTGCAAAATTGGGGGGAAACATCACTTGTAAACTGGATAAAGTTAGCCTGCAGGCATATTGAAAATACCATGTAAAATTAAAGCAAGGCCACTGTGCCACACCCACACAAGTGCCTAAATCAGTAAAGATTAGAAAACCATGTGCTAGAAGACAACATCAAGTGACAATTGTCATTTTACCTGTTTAAGATTGAAGAGGAAGTTCTTTGTGAGATATGCCTGAACAATTGCTCTAGCACTAAGGAATAGTAGTTGATAACCGTTTTCCTGGTTGAGAAATAAAAGTACCCTAGACATAAGCACAACCCCACAAAGGCGATAAAAAACAGAAAAATGGAAGTCTTTAAGAAAGTCGTCAAACCTTTATTGCAGAAAAAAGTCGAGCAACACCAGAGTGACTCCAATCTCGTCCAACCAAAGGCATGACCTGACCCAACACATCAGACCTGAAAAATGTAACATTAAGCAACCACATTCAACACTTTTGGCCATCTACAGCAGAAAAGCATGTGCATCAACAACCCATTGCAGAGGAAGACGTGGTAAACAAAGTTTCTACAACAAGATGTTGGATTTAGTCAGTTGTGCTATAGTCCCAGGCCACCTTGATTCGCTGGGTGATAGTTTCAGTGTTCCAGATATAAAGCGATTGTTGGAAATTCATCAACCAACAAACTACAGGCCATGGGACAGTCCCAACTTAATGAGAGAATAAAAAGACTAAAATTGCTAGTAATCAAACAAGGCATGGCGGCATACATTACATCCACCAGATGAAGGTAAATTCAACCATTTAACTTCCTGATATTGTCACCCAAAACATCAATCTGAAGCAGTCTGTACTTAACCAGAAAGCCCATTACACCAACTGATGTTTGTAAGCTACTCAAGCAAAGGGCAGTAGAAGCATACAGGAGTGGATAAACTATGAACATTACCTTGTTATGGTGCCATCCACATCAGATATCACAATTTTAGCGTTCCATTTCCACAAGTAAATATGTGCATCAACCTAATAAAAGATTAAAATTTATTACACAATCCTCAAATAGAAGTATGAAATAGGTAGGAAATAGAGGTATAAACCTGTTGCTTCCCAAGAACCCTGGTTGAGAAGCTAAAGGTCACCAAATTTTGGCCCTCCTTCAGATTTAAAGATGCTACCTGTTCACTTGTGAGAATCAAAGTCCGTACAAATTGCTTTCTAGGTGACTGGTTTTTGTTGTTCTCCAGAGTTTGCTCATCTATTGGACTCAAAACAGACTCTGAGTCAAGGAAAATGTCTTCGGAAGAATCACTGTTACTACGTTGAAGGGATCTTGTTATCCGAAAGGGATTGAGCCAAAGCCTCCATCTCCGGCTTGAGGGAGATATTCTAAGAGAGTCTTCTCTTGAATTGGGTGTTTCCTGATGTTCAACCGGAATAGCATCAGTGGGTTCTATGGAGAACTTTGAACCAAATACAGCCTTCCCAAGAATAACATGAGAAACTTTACTCCAGGGGAAATAATTATTGTCAACTTTGACAATAAGGTTTGCATTTTTTATCAGTGTTGACCCAGATGATTTGAAATCCTCCTCATTGACAAGATGCTGTTGAAATGCTTCCTCAGCAGATTCTCGACCCATTCCTGGTCGTAACATGTTCCCACAAAGAGAAATCTCAACCCCTGCAAGCGCACATCAAAGCAGAACAATGAGAAGTTACCTTTAGCTTTAGGAAGGAATAATATGAAACCAGACATGTGCTTACCCAAGCCCTTCTGTGATTGAGAATGCTCTTCTTTATTCTGTTCGTCTTCAACTTCAGAGTGCTCCGGAATGCTCCCCAGTTTGTCTTTACCACTGGTAGCCATGGATGACTGTAAACCATCAGATCCAGCGGCCTCAATTTCAAAGGCAATTTCCTTGTCCCTATCATGAGAACCTCCTTCAGGAGAAGAACTCTCTTTGTTTTGAGTCTTATCAACTTCTGAGGTAAATGTTGAAACATCCACTCCATCCTGTAAGGGGCCATACTGACCACAGTAAGCAGTTTTAGTTTCACCTTCCTCCAGATCTGTTTCAGCAACAGAACAGTTACCCAAACTAAGCTCAGAATCCCTCTGATAATCAGATCCAGGAGAAAATAGTTCGTTTCCTGAATCCCCGTCATCTATTTGTGATGTCAGATCCAAGCAGCTCTGGAAAGTGTCATTTTTACCAAAACTAGCACCAGTATCCTCCAACTCAGTATCCTCATTATTGAGATCACAAACCTCATCCTTGTTAGTTGGGGAGTTGTAATCCTTGGCTTTTTCAAGTACTGGCACATCACAAGATTCATCTTCATTGGTCAAGGGTGGTTGATCCTCATCATTGTTCTCTAGTATATCATGAGCTTTATGTTCATTGGTCAAGGGTTGATAACCCACAACATTGTCCCCTGAAACACCAGGAGAGTCATCCTCCCTGGTCAAGGTTTGATAGCCCACATCTCTGTCCCCTAAAATACTACGAGACTCACCTTCACTGGTCATGGTTTGATAAACCACATCACTGTTCCCTGACCTTGACACATCCTGAGCCTCATCTTCATTTGTAGACACAGCATGAACTTCATCATCATTTGCAGAAACAGCATGAGCTTCATCATCATTTGTAGACACAGCATTAGCTTCATCTTCATTGACTGACACATGTGCTTCATCTTTATCAACTGAGATGTGATGTGACTCATCCTTCTCAACTGGTACCTCTCTGTTCTCTACTAAAACCTCTGACTGATGTCCAGAATTAAACTTTACCTTTTCTTGTGATATGTACAAATCATCTAAAATGCCAGCATCCCAGACCTCACCACTGCGGGTGAAGTCCCCACTAGAGCTCTGCCCAGGTCCCAAATGGAACTGAGGATCACTTAACTGCACATCCTCCATACCCTCCTCTGTTGAAGAAATAGGCGCAGTGAGCACATGTCCGTCCACACTAACTAGAACCACCTCTGAATTTCCCCCGTCAGCTTGGGTTGGCAAATCTTCTGATTCCTCTAACCTACCATAGCCATCATATGACTCAAACTCATCTCTAGTTTGTTTCTCTTGATGCTCCACATTTAGCTCTTGGCTACCCAGTCTGTCACTAGGACCAATGTAAAGGTCCCCATCACTCTTACTACGCGCTGGAGGTTCAGGCTCATTGACAGCTTCTTCTTCTGAACTTGTTCCAGAATCTTGACCACCAGGCACAAGCTCACGCATGAAATAGGCTTGGCCGGAGTTGTCAAGCTGCATGTGAAAGTTGGCTTCTACGCCATTAACTGTGATGGTGACAACCTTCTCAGCACCCTTGAGCACGCCCTGGAACTTCCCAAACCGGACGTACCATGGTGTGCTGCGGTATGAACCATCAGGCTGCTCAACTGCGATGATGTCAACCGCACCACCAAACGGGTGGAAGGGCGTTGCAACGGAGTACACTCCCTGCGAGATCACGGACCCAACCCTTCCCACCACGTTCATATCTGCAGTAGCACTCCTCGATCACCAAGTATGAAACACTCGTCAATCCAGACCTTGGATGCTAGATTCGAGCAATTTCCTCATCGATTCTGTAATTGATGGATACGAACGAAGGAATTTCAGTGGGAAAAAAATCAGAAGCTCTACAAACAAAAGGGATTTTCAAACCCTAGTTGCTCGATGCGTGAAATTGCTTTCTCAGCGACTTCCCAGCATTTAGGCAATAAAATCTATAAAAATACAGCTCGTAGGCAAGTTCCAGAATATATTCGAACCAAGTTTCGTATGAAATTTGAAGACTGGTGAACATTCCCAGACCCTAACTGATAGATTAGCTAAATTATTCTGTCGATTGGGGTAACACCGCGCAAGGGAGCGGCAGCGGCTACTCCCAAGCGGAGCAAATTCTACAAAGGTCCTAATTTAAAGAATAATACAGCAGACTAATTTGGGAGGGAACATCAGTGGAATCTCGCCACAAATATTAAAAGGAACCCGAATCCTCACCGGAGAAATGGGGATTGTCGACGAATCGAATTGGATCCCAACGACGGAGAGGTAGCTGGGACTCACAGCCAAACCGTGCGATTGGGCTCGGCCCAATCCCGCCGGCTTCTTTTGGGCTCGGCTGTCCGAGACCCTTCTGGAACTCCAGAGGCGCCGCCTGCCCCGCCGCGCCGCCGCCTCCGTCGTCAATGGCGAGGTCGGAATTGGATTTGGGGGGATAGCCGGCCGTTGGGGAGGGATTTATATAGGTGATCCCTTCCATTCGCACGCGCAGCGGCGCAGGCGAGCCTTGACGAGCAGCAGCGCACATGGGACATTCCCCGCGCCTCGCGAACCGGCTGGACGGTTGGCACGCTTACATGTGGGGCACATGTTCGCCCGGGCCCACGTGCCATCGGCTATTTTGAATGCGGGTGGTTGATAGCTCGGGGGGCGGAAATAAAATGCCGCCGCTACATGCAGGTGGCGTTCTGGCGTCTCCTCACAGCCTGCGTGCGTGGCGAATTTTCTTTTCTTTTTCACGGGCTAAAGGAGCGCTGAAAAGACCGTGGAAATTCCGATCATGTGACGCTGCCGCGGTGGGCCCCGTAAGATTTACGCGACGTGGACCCCACTGACGCGTCGCACGCTCGTGACGTTGGTAGTTAAGGACATGAAAACATGATGTCCCCTGCTTTAATTAACTGTTACTAGTACTACAATGGTGGATACAGTGAAGCCTGCGTGCCCACTGCCATTGCTGCTGTCGAGCGAGCCGCATCTATACCTACTCCAATTTATTGTTTGGCCGAAATGACAACGTCACCCTCCAATAGTCCAATTTGATACGGTAGTTTAGGTCATGCTTGATCCATTAACTGCTAATAGTTGGCAACTAATATTTGTCCTGTTTGCTTGGCTGATAAGCCATGGCTGAAAGTATAGTTGGCTGATTTGTTGTGAGAGAAAAATATTGTTTGTTGGCTGAAAAAGTACGGCTTATAAGCCAAGTGAACATGACGATTAGCTACTTGTTCAACTAGGATTTGATTGGTTACTCGCATTAGTATTGCATTGCATTAGAGATTATGCATCATACCCTTAACCTAGACAAGGCAATGCATTTGGTGTTGTTTGGTTTGCCTGGACAGAAGTCATACAGTGTTATGTGTGTGATTGGTTTCTTGCATAAATGGCTAGACTGTGTCTTTGGCTGCAGAGCGGGTGCAGGAGGAAGGGTGCATAGCTGGATATGTAGGATTTGGTTGAATAGTGGGATGTAGGCTGGGCTTGCTTTGAATTGAGGATAGTGCTACCATGTCTATGAGGAGTCTGTGCAGGTAACCAAACAAGGATGAACTGCATTGTGGGAGCTTGGATAAAGGGTTATGCAGACAACCAAATAGACCCCTAGTGAATAGTTGTTAGTTTGGTATTCAACTGACAATTAACTAAACTATTAGCTAGTTCTGTTTGGTTCCAAAGAGCTAATTATTAGCAGCTAATTATTATGTCTTTGGATCAAGCAACTCTAGGTAGACCGGTTTGAATTTAAAAACTAATTATTAGCATATAACAATTATCTTTTTAAGGCTAATTATCTTCTTGGATTCAAATAGCATCATAGCTTTCGCCTAGTGTGCCTGCAGTGTACAAAGATGAATTAATTTGATGCCGTTTTTCTTGAAATTGGTTATTCGAACAATGTAGCTTAGCTTAGATGTACACACAAACACAAGGGCAGTCTCGGTAGACGATGGAGCACTGGTCCCCCAGAGGCGAGAGGCCAGAGGCCACAGAGGGTTAGAGGCCCTGGTCAAGTCTATAAGTCGTCCCCGTGCATGCGGCGTGTGCGATGACGAGGACGAGGACGAGGCGGCTAAACGGCGTGCAGACATCTCTCCTGCACCCTGCACGGTTCGGTTTATCCCGTTGTCAAGAAAGGGCATGTCCGGTATCGCCCGTGCGAATATGCCTGACCTCCTGACATCCACCTAGAAAGAAAAAAAAAAAGGTGAGAGGCGGTTGCTTTCCGGCTTGGGTATTTCGCAAGTACGTGCGCCGGTCATTTCCGTCCCGTTTCCGGCATGTTCGACTACGCGGCAGTCGCACCCGTCACAAAGCGTGGCGTGGTGCCTTGAAGCAACCGTGTGCTTACCCGCGCGACCACGGTTCCTCGAGAAGGCAGAAGCTATCGTCCGGTGGTGGTGGTCGTCGTCGTGGCAGTAGCATGTGGCCAGGGAGGGATGTTGCTGCTGCATGTCACGCGAAAACTAGCTGGATCAGGAGATGGATAGCAGGATAGATGATTGATGTGGACTGGATTGGCTATAAGCGGGAAGCGATGGGCGAAGCCGTCCGACCGGCCGAGAGATGGCGCGCGCCGTAGGAACGCAGGGCAGTTTTCTCGCCCATTCCAGGATTGCGGTCAAACAGGGTGCAGGGTACCCAACTGTATATGGAGTACCTGCAGTCAGATACTACCTAGGCCAAGTTTAGTTCCGCCGATTTGGCGCCGCCAAACATACTGTAGCTACACTGTAGCTACATTGTTGTTTTGTTTTTATTTGATAATAATTGTCCAAGTGTTGACTAATTAGGCTCAAAACGTTCGTCTCGCAAAGTACAACCAAACTGTGCAATTAGTTTTTATTTCGTCAACATTTAATACTCCATGCATGTATCGTAAATTTAATGTGATGGAGAATCTTCTTTTTACATAGTGTCAAATTTAAAAATTTGGTGGAACTAAACAGAGCCCTACTGAGTATGTCCTAAAAGAATACAATTACATGTTACGTGTTACGTCCAAGTTAGAGTACGTGTTACGTCCAAGCTAGAGTGGTTCAAGTTTGACTGAATTTCTAATGAATGATATTTATATTTATGAATCCAAATCAATTTATTATAAAAATATATTTTGTAACTAATCTAATGATACTTATTTGTTATCATAAATATTAATATTTTTTATTTATAATTGGTCAACTTAAGATATAAAACATGACTTATCAGCATGGAACCGTGTTTTCCTTCTACAATAAATTAGTTTCAGTCGGTTTATCAGCCGCAGAAACCATCGGCCGAACAACCCAATTATGCTAGAATTGCATTTTTTTAGGACAAATAGAGTATAATGTGCTAAAACTTGACCAAAACAAAATGATAAAGAGCTTAGTCTGAACAGTATAAGCACGTTCGTCTGGGGCTCGAACATCATGGTATGTAGTAGAAATCCATGCATACAATTCCGGCCCCGTTCGTTTCGCTAAAATTTGGTTTATGCTGGTGATTATGTTGATTTGTTATGAGAGTAAAACATTGTCTGTCCGATGAAAAATAATGTTGAAGTAGTGCCAAACGAACAAGTCACAACGTGTTGGTCGAAATGAGAGGTACACAACACAATAGGCTCTGCTGGAAATGCTGCATTGGACTTGACAACAGTGGGAGTAGCAAATTAAATAACGGTGATTGCTAGCGTTCCATACCATCCATCATATGGATTAAACAAGGGCACAGAATCTGAAAAAAAAATAGGAAAGCTCTGTCGAACATGTCCCCGTATTTGCCACTGTACTTCCTAAGCTACTGAAAACGCGATTCGATCGATCAGCTGACAGAAACATTGCCCCTTGCTACCTTCAGATGACTAATGACGAACACAGTTGAGTACTTGAGTTGCAACGAAATACTCGTTAGTTCCAGAGAATGACATCTTGACGGTGAGGCTCAGCCAATTCCCACAGACACTCTATCCGGTACAGCAAGATTCGTACTCCTACATGGATGGTGCCACTGCCACCTTCCTTGGTGGTGTGGTGTCTGTCGATTTCCTTGGTTCTGAGCATGGAAGGACTTTGCAGCTTGCCAGCACCAAGGAAATGCTAGCATGCTATACTCATTTTCAGCGCCTACCAGGACTCCAGGAGCAGTCCAACATACCGATCGGAGTAGCCAGCATACCGAAGGGCCCATCCGTCTACGCGCTCAAGGCCCATGTGGTCAATTCTAAGCCTAGCCCACAGGTTGACGACACCGGATTGGCTGACAGCCATTTGGAAGATAGGAAAAATTTTGTTGTCTATTTTTCTCTGTGATAAATAAAATCTTTGTGTAATTTTTGCATAATTTCTGTACTCCAAAAAGTCCGTAAACTATTAATCTTCTTGACCAAACAGACAGGAGTCACCCCGACTCTCTTCTCCTCTTCTTCTTTTTTGAGTGGATCTTCTTCTCTTCTATTTTCGTATGTGTTGATTCCATCCAGCTATTTGATCTAGCCCGTTTTGTCTATAAAACCATTTTTTGTTGTCTATTTTTTTCTGTGATAAATAAAATCTTTGTGTATTTTTTGCATAATTCCTGTACTCCAAAAAGTCCGTAACTATTAATCTTCTGTTCTTCTTGACCAAACAGACAGGAGTCACTCTGACTCTCTTCTCCTCTTCTTCTTTTTGAGTGGATCTTCTTCTCTTCTATTTTCGTATATGTGGTGGCGGAACCAGGGACAGGGGCCATACCCCCCCCCCCCCCCCCCCAAGCACGGTACATTTCATATAATACCTATATAAATATTTGAATTTATAGCACAAAAATATCCATTTTCACTAATTTTATATTAAAAATTTATGATTTTGGTTATAAACGGTGTAAAAGTTTTTTGAAAGTTGTTGAAACATATAAGTATGTATATTTTATCACACTAAAAAATGCGATCATATTTGTCCAGCCCCCCTTAATCAAAATCGCTGGTGCCACCTCTACGTATATGTTGATTCGATCCAGCTATTTGTTGTAGCCTGTTTTGTCTATAAAACCAGGCCTGCAACTAAGGCGTGGTCACGAAGGCCCACTGCATATTTAGACATACAGAGCATTTTCAATAGTTTTCTTAAACTTATTCTCTAAAATCTTGTGCGCACTTTAGAGTGCTAACCCAACTCTTCATCTTTAACTAGCAAGAAATTCATAATAGAGGACGACAATATTTCAAGATTTAATTAAAGAATTGTTCAAGGTTATTTTTTCACCAAAATCTATCTTTATCATAGTGAACGATATAAACTAGTTTTTCGGACGCGCCCATGCGCGCGGTCCACTGGCCACACGTATTTTTTGGAGGAAAAAAAGATATAATCAAAGTTGGGTTGTATTTTGATTTGAGAAAAATCTGAGGATGTTTTCGCAAAAAAACGGTGAGAGTGTCCGGGAGCGCGAAGTTGATTTTCGATAAAGTGGAGGTCTTTTTGCAAACAAACCGGTGCCCATCCGGTCTGGATCGAAAGCGTTGATTTGGAAATAATACGAGGCGTTTTTTGTAAAAACTTCTGAGAGGACGTCTCGAGCGCGGGTTGATTTCCAAAAACTTAAAGGGGTTTTTCGTAAAACGACCGCGGCTCGCCCGATCTCTGGTCGTGCTGTGCCGATCGAACGGTCATGAATCTTCTAAGCGACGTGGCCACCTCGAGGTCACACAAAGCTACACCAAATCATATCTTTAGATAGGATTGGAGTTGCTCATAATTTCTTTATTTTTTATTTTCTTTTCTCTATTTTTTTTTTCCTTTTTTTTCTTTTGCTAGTTCCCCTTTGTTACACAGATTTTTATATATCGCCTTGCTTCTTTTTATTTATTTTGTTTTACTTCATTTTCCTTTATTATTTTACGGAGGAAAACCCTGCTTCTATAAAGCAATGTAACAAGTACAGAGACATGCTGGGAAAACCAGCTTACAAAAAAGCGCAAAAACTAAAACAACCAACTTGCAGAATCCCTAAGCAACAAACTACAGAAACAAAAAGGAAACCAACTCCCAAATCACGCCTTCAACTTCCATATCCTCAGCTTACCTCCAGAAAACTTGAAGCAAGCCTTCACCTTGAGTCTATTTTGTCGTCCAGGTACTTGACATCTTCCCCCTTTAGCAGGATACATATCTGTAACAATGAAAAAATTTGTAAAAAACTTCATTAGAGGACCCCAGGAAAGTCTTTTCGATACACATCTTATTTCGAATGTTCCACAAAACCCCAAAGATCACATAGACTATAAAAAGCTTGATTTGATAAAATGGAGCTCCAAATAAAGGAATCCGGTTCTAAAGAAATGTCTTGTAACGTTCTTGGAATTTTGTCCCAACCTAGCGCCTCTTTGAAGCATGACCAAACTGTTTTTGTGAAGATACCCTTTAAGCCCAATGGCCTCCTTCCCTACTTTATCAAGCGTGTCAGTCGAGTTAATGTGATAGTGATCATGTGATAACCTCCTATTTTTTTCACGAACTCCTAGAGTACTGCTACAGAAAATGTGAGCTTGTTCGGGAGGCCGTATCGTATCGTGGATTATTTACTGCTGGCTGGTTTGGTGTGAGAGAAAAACACTGTTCCCGGCTGAAAATTTACGATCGTTTACGAGCAAGCGAACAGGCTGCATCCGCAACCCACACAGACAACAATTTTTGTTCCCCTTCCACTTCTTTTTTTTTCTTCAAGTGCACCCCAGTTTGAAGCTTGTCTTGGGTAGGTAACCACCATTTTCCTTTATTTCCTACTATTTTATTTATGTACATGGCGGATTTATGAGATATTTCGTGGTGTAGTTTTTGTTATCCTATAGTATCGACGTGCCCTGTTGGCTTGAACTGCTTCAGCAATATTTTTCAGCGAATAAATAATATTTTTCTCTCATAACAAATCAGCGTAAACCAAAATCGAATTTTGTTTTCAGCTAACTGAAATTTATCAAAAACAGAAGAACCTCAATTCGATCTACTCGAATGTTAGACTGACTCCAACAGAGCTACCCAAACCCAAAAATGAGTCTCGCACAGTACTTTGCCTATCAAATACCGGCTCCAACGGATGACCCATCCACACGACGCATTTTGGCTACCAGCCCAAAGGAAACGCAAAAAAACGTCCTTCTCTCTCCTCGACCCATATCTCTGTGGCGCGACGGCGTGAAGGAGGCAAGGCGGGAGCAGGAGTCCCGACGACGACGGCGAGGCGGGGAGGGAGCCGGGCGGCGCCGTGGGAGCACCTCCAGAGCTGCCGGCTTGGCTGCCTCGCCGGATCTGGGAGCGCCCTCGCTCCCGTCGCCCACCTCCAGGCTCTTTTCTCTTGATTTCTTCATTTTTAGTGGGTGGATGAAGGGAGGAGGCTAGTCCTCATCTTGTAAAGATGATGCCTTCGTGATTTAGCTGTGCTTGTTATCTAATTTCGTGCTAAATCTTTGATTCCCGTGCGTTTTTCTTTTTCCTATTTTCGGAGCCCTTTTGGGGGGATTTTTTGTTCTTCGTGTTTGAGCCCGAATCTCATGGAATTGGTTGAGGGGAAATGTTGCTAGGACCTTAGGGAGCATCTTTGATATGATCCCCCTCAAATCCCTCACGAATTCGGCTTGAATTTTGAATTTTGTTTTTGGGGACTTTTTCCGTGTTCTTGGCCATGATCTATTTTTCTAGAGATTGAGGTTGGTTTGAGCCATGATCTTCTAGGAGTAGCTCGACAACTTCCTTGTGATGGCCAGTGCAAAGTTTGGGAACGAATCATTGTGATTTGACCGATTGTTGGTTGATTTTGTGTCCGCCGTTCTCTGTTTGTTCTTCGGTCCGTGTGTTGTCTTTTCTGTTCGTTCTTTGCAGCATCGCTGTTCTTCAGTGGAGGCATCGCTGTTCTTCGTGCCGGATCTCGCAGCTCGGTGGCCGGCCGCGGGGAAAACGAAGACGGAGGAGCAAGCAGCACCGGACGGGAGTCTTCACTGTTGGAGAAGGAAGTTATTGGAGGCGTGATCTTTTTTCTGTACGTGGCTCAAACCATGAAAATCTCGTGTCTGCGTTCTTACCGTTGGAGACAGACTTAGACGTCCCATTTTGAGATTATTGGTACTTGGTAGCCCGAGCTGGACGACGCCGACGCAGGTCACACTCCTTTCCGGTTTCCGGTGAGCTGCCAAACACCAACCAGCCCGACCAACGAACGAGTCAATAGTGTCAAATACCACCAGACTGGCGCCAATCTCAAAGCGCATCCGAACCACCTCACGTCCACACCTACCACAACAAGACCCTCCCGACGATTCATCCGTAACCGACACACTCCCACTCATTTCGCCCTCATCCTCCGCCCCGCGCCGCCGCCCCCACAGATCTCGCCGCGGCCACCGCTTCCCCGATGGTCGCGCCGGCGCGCCGCCTTCTTCTGCTCGTCGTCGCCGTCGCGGGAGCCCTGGCGCTCCCCGTGGCGGCCGAGATTAAGAAGGAGTCCTTCAGGGAGGACCCGCGCTCGTCCATCATGTTCGAAAAGTTCGGCTTCTCCAGGTCCGGCGCGGTCCGGATCATCGTCTCTGGCGCCGCCGTCTCCTCCCCCGTCGCGCGGCCGGACAACGGGCAGCTCGGGTTCTTCCTCCTCTCCGACGAGTCCCTCCTCCACGCTATCGACGAGGCGCAGGAGGGGCCCACGCGGGAGAAGCGCGCCGCGGCGACCAACGGCGGCGGCGAGGACCCCGACGGCGGCTCTGTCTCTGCCGAGTGCGTGCTCAACAGCCCCTACGTGAAGAAGCTCTTCACCTTCAAAAACCTGAAGGGCGGCCACTACAACAAGTCCTTCCCTGTCACCCGCCCCGACGAGTACACCCTCTTCTTCGCCAACTGCGCCCCGGAGGCGCTCGTCTCCATGACCGTCCGCACCGAGATGTACAACGTCAACGCCGACGGCTCCAAGGACTACCTCCCCGTCGGCCAGGCGCCCCTGCCCGCTATCTACGGATTCTTCGCCTTCTGCTACGCTGCGTTCCTGGCCGCCTGGGGATACCTCACCCTCTCCCGCGACCGCGTGTCCGCGCACCAGATCCACCACCTCATGTCGGGCCTCCTCGTCGCGCGCCTGCTCTACTGCCTCTCCGCTGCCGAGGACCAGCACTACATCCGCGTCACCGGGACGCCGCACGGCTGGGATGTGGCCTTCTACCTCTTCCAGCTCGTGAAAGGTGTCATCCTTTTCGCGGTGATCGCGCTGGTCGGCACGGGGTGGTCCTTCTTGAAGCCGGTCCTGCAGGACCGGGAGAAGAAGGTGCTCATGGCCGTGATCCCGCTCCAGGTCACCGCGAATATCGCCGCCGCGGTCATTGGGGAGACCGGGCCCTTCATGCAGGGCTGGGTGACATGGAATCAGATCTTGCTCTTCGTGGATGTCACGTGCTGCTGCGCGGTGCTCTTCCCGGTTGTGTGGTCCATCCGGTCGCTCAGGGAGACGTCCAAGACCGACGGCAAGGCGGCACGGAACCTCTCCAAGCTCACCCTGTTCCGGCAGTTCTACGTCGTGGTGATTGGGTACCTGTACTTCACTAGGATCGTCGTGTATGCGCTCAAGACAGTTGCCAGCTACAAGTACCGGTGGGTGAGCATCTTGGCAGAAGAGATGGCCACCCTGGCGTTCTACCTGTTCATGTTCTACACATTCAGGCCGGCCGAGAAGAGCCACTACTTCTCTCTCGATGAAGATGAAGAAGAGGCCGCGGAGATGGTGCTCCGAGAAGAGGAATTCGAGCTATGAAGAGATGCAGCGATTCACAAGAGTTTCCATGCCACGTTCGTTTGATCTTCACTCCCTGTGATCTTGATCATACTTCAAATGCCCGGACATAGCTCATAGTGTTTGTTGTATGTACCGATCGGATGTGAGATCGTTTTGTTCTTCTTGTAGATTTCAGATTTTAGTATTTTACTGATGAAACACAGATTACTTAACTTATACCACCATGTTCAAGAAAATTTCTTGCTTGCAATGCAATCAGCAGCAACTACTCCTGTTACGGCACATTTTGTGGTGAGCACATTTAGTTTGAAGTGCGCTACATATTTTGTGGTGAGCCGTCTTCGTCACTTTGGCACATTTGACTTTCTACTAGAAATCGACGTGATGTTCTAGTAGTCAGATGATTTTCTACTAATCGCATGTGTAACAGTGTAAGTCGCATCGTTCCTTTTCCTGCCTACCTTGTCCTATATCTTTTGAATTCCTGCAATGCTTTGCTGCATACCTTTAGATGCGTGGAGTCTTGGTCAGATACTAGCATTGTCTCGTGGTAAACTATGGTCACACATATACTCCGTACACACACTGGCATAATTGAGGCAGGAAAACTAGCTGACTAGCTAAGCATGTGGAATGGCTGGGACACATTGCTTTGCATTGGTAGTGCGTCACTGTCCAGCTTTTCTTTTGGCATTGCTGGTTGCGGATTGACAACACAGGTTGGATGATTCAGTTTCAAGCCACTACTGCTACAACCAAGAAACAACAAGAAAACTCTCGAAAAAATGAAGAGTAGAATCAAGGCAGGATCTCGTCGATGAGCGGGCCTAATTAAAAGCAACGAATGCAAAGGAGAAAGTACTGAGGCTCCTCGCTCTTGTTCGTGCGAGACGTGCTCCCCATGTCGAAGTTGCTACCATATTCTGTTATAAAATATGTCAGAATAAAATCTTTGCTGGCAGAGGCGTGCAACAACCTTGTCTAAAGACCCAGGGTCAAATCGCAGCTATGCAGTGGCCTAAAGTACAAGCACAATATACTTATATCAGGCATATGCGAGTATGCGACTATGTAGTGCAGCTACATATGACATATCACATATAGAATAAGTAAAAATATTGGAAAAACATTCTCTCATTATTCTTAAGATACGCCAGGACGTCGAAATACATAGTTCCAAGGAAATCACAAAACAAGTTCAGTTTCAAGCTACGATGGAACACCTATTAGTCCCTCCACCGATTATCACAATCTGGACTGCAGCACACAAAGAACAGGGTCATCCCCTCCTCCCCTCTTGCCGTGGCCTGCAAATGGTAAAAACAGCACTGGGCTAAAGATTGTCTCAAAATATTTAAGCAGGATCAGTGCCATCAATTGCAACTATTGAAATATAAATATCGCTTAACTGCAGATGCGGTAATTTTGAAGAATACAGAAAGAGACATGCAAAGTGATATGCTCTACGCCTCTAATGACATTTAGTAGTATTACTGCACAAAAGAGGACCCTTATTCTGGCACAAAACAATAATATAAGGCTACATTTCTTGGGAACTGACTCCTGACTTGTCAATTAGGACATGTTCATGTCAGGGATATAGAGGCAGGCATCAACATATAGTGATATAGGATAGATACTGCCAAAAAAAAGAAAAAAAAAGGGGATGCAATATCCAACGTTAACATTAACAAGGCGCAGAATTTTGGTATACTATTTTGTTTAACAAGTCATTCAGATTGCATAACAATATCACATGAAAATACAACCCATGAAAATGCGACAAGGCAAAACAAGAAAAAAAAAACTGGAAGAAAACAGCCTCTCCATGCCCACAGACAGTGCAGCGGACAGTCTTGGTTCTGGGAAGAGTTGGGTCCGAAGCTACATCCTGCAAGACCTGCGTTCGCTCCCCAGCAGTGTGGTGCACCTCGTTCTGATAGACACAGTTATTGTCAGAGACCTCCTGAATCGGACCAGGAATAGTACTGTTAACTTGTAAGCAGAAGAAAGGATGTTTGAGGGATGGCAAATTATTCAATTCACCGTTCATACAGGCACAACTAACACTGTAGGGCAAGTGTAGTATTTTTCGGTGTGGACAGGATAATCGTTTTCCTGTTACAGTTATGTTTAACTTTTGCTATGCATACATGAAATAAATGAGGGAATTAAGTAGCCAAAGATGGAAATGAAGGGCACACATAGCATTGGCATGGCCCTACCAAAATCTTAGAATTTGGGAAAAAAAGGGAACAACCCCATCCAGTAAGCATTTTAGTGCTCATTCGAACCCCATCATCCAAGTGCTGTGCCCAAACACCATTCTTGTAGTAATGTACTGGTGATGTGCTGATGAGGGGTATAGTAAGAAGATTGGATTGGATTTGTTGGTGGAACAAGGATAGAGGTTGACGAGTTGTACCTGGTGCTCAGGGTGCGCCTGTCTCTGTCCTCCTTGGGGTACAGGATGTTGTTGCTGCACGTCCATCCATCATCAAGTAACTGTATGATAAATCTAATGCAAGAGAGAGGAAGATGATCGATGTAGAAGGGTGCATACCACTCCGGCAAAACTTCATGGTGCTCATGGTTGCAGCAGCAGTGTCTTCTTCAAGCCCTGAATAGAAACCAGAGAGATTTCATCAGATTGTCCAATGGTAGAAATGGAACACAGATAAATTTATCATGTATCTCCGTAGTGAATTACCATCTGACTATTCTTCATATAGTGAATTACAAATCGCATTGCAATTTCAAAGTGCAACTGAGAGATGTGAGGATACAACAACAACATAGCCTTTCAGTCCCAAGCAAGTTGGGGTAGGCTAGAGTTGAAACCCACTAAGAGCCCCAAGTCACGGTTCAGGCACTTTAATAGCTGCTTTCCAAGTACTCCTATTAAAGTATAGATTTTTAGGTATATCCCAAGCTTTCAAATATCTTTCTATTGCCTCTTCCCATGTCAATTTCGGTCTTCCTCTACCTCTCATCATATTATTAGTTTGGCTTAGGACTCTACAATGCACTGGTGCCTCTGGAGGTCTCTTTTGGACATAGCCAAACCACCTCAACCGATGTTGAACAAGTTTTTCTTCAATTGGTGCTACCTCTAGGCGATCACGTATATCATTGTTCCGAATTCGGTCCATTCTTGTGACCGCAAATTCATTGCAACATACGCATTTCTGCAACACTCAGTTGTTGAACATGTCGAATCTTTGTAGGCCAATATTCTGCTCCATACAACATAGCCGGTCTAATCGTCGTTCTATAGAACTTGCCTTTTAGCTTTTGTGGTATCCTCTTGTCACATAGAATGCCAGAAGCTTGTCGCCACTTGATTCACCATGCTTTGATTCTATGGCTAACGTTCACATCAATATCTCCATCCCTCTGTAGCATCGATCCCAGATACCGAAAGGTATCCTTCTTAGGCACTACTTGACCTTACAAACTCACATCTCCCTCCTCCTGTACAACTCCGCTAAAGTCGCATCTCATGTATTCGGTTTTAGTTCTGTTCAATCTAAAACATTTAGACTCAAGGGTCTGCCGCCATAACTCTAGTTTCATATTTACTCCCGCCTGGCTTTCGTCAACTAACACTACATCATTAGCGAACAACATACACCAAGGGATATCTCCTTGTATGTTCCTGGTAACCTCATCAATTGCCAAGGCAAAGAGATACGGGTTTAAGGCTGACCCTTGATGAAGTCCAATTTTAATCGGGAAGTAATATGTGTTACCATCGTTTGTTCGAACACTAGTCATAACATTGTTGTACATGTCCTTGATGAGGGTCACGTACTTTGATGGGACTTTATGTTTGTCCAAAAACCACCACATAACATTTCTTGGTATCTTGTCATAAGCCTTCTCCAAGTCAATGAAAACCAACTGGGAGATGTGAGGATAAGTAAGAAAAATATAAGCTCTACCCACAGCCGAGAAACAAAATGGTAAATTTGTGAACTTTCCTTAACTGTGTTATCTGATAGATACAGAGAAATTTATTAACTTGATGGCACCAGCAGGGGCAAAGTTTTGTCCTACGACCTGCTAAAGTTCTGATTTGTACTTTTATGCTCAACATCCAATGTGTCGACAGGTTGCTGGTTACCTAGCACCCATCAGTACCAAGCAGATAATGCTAGCATTAAGCAATGTTGCATATCTACTGTTTTTTATAGGGAAAAAAGGATTGACCTGACCCCCTTGCACCTTGCATCAACATTACAATCAGCTAGAGAGAAAAAAAACCTAAGGCTTCGTTTGGCATGTGGAGGTTACGTTCTAGAGGAGAAATGACCCAAGGGAGGATTGTGTTGATCCCTCCCTCCCACCGAATCCCCTTCCACCGTGAGGGTTTAAACCACTGTTGAAGTTAATTGTTTGGGATGACTTGGATTGACATGGAATAGTTCCATGGCAAGAAACACCGCAGTGTTGCTGTTGCTGTTGCTGTTTTATTACTGTATTTATTTTCTTCTCAACGAACGAATAGCTTAGAGCTACGTCAATAATTCAAATAGTTTATACGACAAAATGCACATACATATGCTGCCTGGATCAAACTACGCATAGGTCATATGTCGGAGTTTATTTTGAATGGCGTAAGTGCATACACATTATGTTCATACGATTACAACTTACCAAAAGATTTAATTAGAAAAATACAATGCTCAACACTTACGATATGAAAGTAACTACTTGTTTTCTACTGGAATTGCAATCTGATCTCACCGAACCTGGATAAAAAATAAAGAAAAGATTTCCTTCACACATATTATCTGAAGGGAATTTAGAAACACAAATAAGCTAAAAATAATACAGCGCGGGGATAGCTAAGTCTATCTAATAGGCCAATTTAAACTACTCTTCTAAGAGCTAGCAACTCTGATTGAATTAAATAGAATACAGATTGCATTAGCAGAGACTGATAGGTTCATTGAAAAAAGATTGTGCCCAGCTTAGTTGAGGAATACAAAGATTGTGGCACAAGAAGCATGAGTGCATGACATTTGTACAGGATACTCCCAATGGTGAAATAAGATAAACGATACATTCACAAAAACATTATAGTAGACAATATTTGGATTACTGCAGGTGGATAATGACACATTCACAGAACTAATAAAGGGAAGTAGCTGTTACCACACAGTATTTTCCTTTGTCAAATGAGCAAAACATCAATGTTGGATGGTTTGTTAAGACTAATATCCAAGGAACAAATAAGATTAAAGTACTAAAGACCAGAGGATCAAGCAAGTATATATATGAACAAAAAAGAGCACTTGGATGCACAGAGAGATTTAGTGCTAGTAATTCAGTTTTCTTCACCTTGAAGGCATCAGATTCCGGAGCGAGTTTTGTTCACATTGGAGCACAACGCATCCAAGAACATATCAGGAACTCACAAAACCATCTCTAATGGTTGGTTCAGTAGGCTAGCGGTCGGTGGAGGGGAAGGGGACGAGGGTGGAGAGATGCTGGTGAGGCCTCCAACGAATCGTCCCTAGTCAAAAAACTCAAAACCCTAGCAAGAAAGGGATGATGGGTCAGGAGGACAGGGGGAGATGGGGAGGAGGCGGAGGAGATGGGGAGGCAATGACGAGACACACCTTGGATTTTCAGGGAAAACGGGATGAGGAGAAGGGAAGGAGGAGGAGGAGGAGGAGGAGATGGAGGCAGCGTACCAGGATTGACGCAAGCAGTGGCGGCGCTCGTCTCCAGCGGCAGCGGTGGCGGCGGAATCGGAGTCGGGAGTCACCTACGGCAGCGGCGTGGAGTCGGGGCGTTTCCCCGGCCTCGGGTGGCGGGACAAGCAGTTCGCAGATCGTGAGTCGTGCCAAACCTGCCTGTTTGGTGTTTGCACCCAGGCAAACCTGTCCAGGCAGCTCTCCCAAGCGTTGGATTTCCAGCGCCTGGGGCTGAGATGCATGATGCATGCCTGGGAGGGTACCAACCAAACTGCCGGTGCCGGGTGCTGACGAGCTCCGTGTGTGCGTTTGCTGAGGCAGTCCCGCCTCCCGCGCGTCCCGGCCGCAGCAACGCGCTGATGGCGGTCCAGGAGGTGACATCAACAGAAGTCGATAGGAGTTGTTCGGCGAGCGGACACTTGTGGGAGCTGAAGGATTTGCTGCAGTTTAATTTTTCTTCTTGGTCTTTAGTTCATAATCCACGTTCGTGTAATTCAGTGGCGCATGGTTTAGCGGCTTTAGGCTGCAAACTGAACAGTATTCCAAATTGTATTCATGTACCGTTGGCCAACGATTTGGCCCGAGTGAGATGACTTCCATGTTAAAAAAAAACATTTGGCGGGACGTGCCACGGGCAGTTCACCGTGCCAACTGCCAAGGTGCTTGCCTGGCCTGGCCTTATCATTTTATCAGGATTCAGGAGGGCTCGGCTAACATTGGCCAGTTTTATCTTACTAGAAAAAACACAAGACATTGACCTATTCGGCACTCGGCAGGCAAAATCAGAATGCATAACAAGTCATTTCAGTCTATCACAGATTTCACAGTATGTATGAAATATTTAGTATCAGAATATCAGTATACAGTTTGGCTCGAGAGATTATAAGGGTATTAGCATATATATTTCTATAGGATAGGAAAACAAATTTATGTGCGAGAAAAAAAAATTACAATCTTCACAGACAAAGGGGCAGCCAGAAAAAGGGGCCCCGGAAAACATACATAAGCCTGTTCGTTTCGGCTTATACGATCGTGTATTATAAGCTGGAACAATATTTTTCTCTCACACCAAACCAGCCAGCAGTACTTCTGGCTTATAATCCACGATCGTTCTGCATGTATGCTTCAAAGCTGTCGTTGCTTTTCACAATATTTTCTACACTTAATGCCAAGTTAGGGGGCGAGTAAACCAATGATACAACACCACCACGACACAAAAACTTGCTCAGGTCCCGGTAATGCTGCTTTCTTATCTGCCTTCTCAACAAAGGTCATCGCGGTGCAACTCTGGATGACTGGATCAATTTGAGTAAATGCCAGAACCCGATGGCCACAACGAAGGTCAGTTAGAGCAAATGGCAGAACCAGATGACCGCATCCTTGTTCAGTTGTTCCGACTCTCTAGCTCCACGAGCTTCGTTGGGCAGCTCCATTTCATGCCCCTGTTGTAATTTCTACGGGAGAAGCACGACTGCCACAGCAGCAAGTGCAGTGCGTCCACACTTCAGCATGACCGCCTCAGCTATGGAGTATCCACCGTTGGTCCATTGCTGCTGCACCTTTTAACATGTCCGTCAGTCCGTGCCAAAAAGTCATCAACAGCAAGTGATGCATCACCATGTGCAACCGCGTCCTCTGGCTCTGGCATGTAAAGTGTAGAAGACGAAGCCTGTGCAGAAATATACAAGAAAGAAAAATAAACTTGCACGTTAAATGTATAGAAGGCAACTAGATTGAATGGATGAGGACAGGTTATAGCTAGTAGCACTTTCAGCAAAACACTCGGAACACTACTGTTAAATATTTCTTGTGAACTGACAGGAGTCACAGAACAAGAATCCAACAATCGGAGGGTGCAGCATGTTTGCATAGTCAAGATCAAGAAAGTCTTCTTACTGGAGCTGTGTAATGTTTTCTCAGGAAACACAGGACAACACAGGTCTATTTAGCCTAACTGGAAATTCACCAAACCGCGTTAGCACCCTCCCGATAGTTAGATGAGATTTGACTGTACTTAAATAGCACAAAAAATACTGAGAGGGTTGATACCTTCATATCTATCTGCAATTCCTCACTGTTATCTTCTGAAAGAACTGTCCCATGCGCTTTCAACCATTTTTCGCATTCTTCTAATCCATCATCCTCATTGGTTGCACAGCCTTCAGTATCTGTTCTCAAGAACCCCAAAATCTGTGCAACATATCCCACAGGTACAGTTGGGCGATATGACCTAGACATGCATTTCATAGCTTCAAAGCGCATCCGCTCCACATATAGATCTGTTAATGAGAATGGTTACAACATCAGAAACCTCGTCCAAGAAGAAAAAGTAAAGTACATTTTAAGCTAGTATATTGCTCTTTACCCATGAGGCATGAGTTCAAATTGGGCGCCTTCTTGTATAGCTTGAAAAATAGAACATAATTGCCAGATAAAACAGAAGAATGAACTGCAAGGGCATGCTTAACTGCTGCATCTTGTTTGGCTTCTTTTGATAAGCTGAAATAATAATAATAAAAAAAAACAATTACAATCCACTTCTTTTGATAGGCTGAAATAAAAAACAAGATATCAATTACAATCCAATTAATGACTAAGTTGGGATTCGATAATCTAGTTGTTAGAATATACATGTATATGTGCTGTGCGTGTATGGGCCTGTGCCTGGTATAGCCGGCCAGCCCTATATTTGGTTAGAGAGATATGAGGAGATCTCTGTTGGTTCTGTTTCTATAAGCCACAAGATCTCCTCTTCCCTATATATATGTACATAGGACTCTCCAATCAATCTAATCCAATATTCCACATAATCTCTATTGCTTTCATGGTATCACGAGTCTAGGGTTCCTTCCGCTCCCGCCGCCGCCAAATTCGCAAGGCGCATCCTCTGCAAAGCACCAATCATGCCCGGCGATCCTCCACCCCGCTCCCCTACCAAGACGCTCCGCAGCCCTCGAAGCGCAGCCTCCGTAGATCGCCACCGACGCCTCGATGTCGCAGCCTATCGCCGCTGCCAGAGAAAGCGCGCCCATGCCGACATTGCTGCGCCTCATGAAGCGAGCTGCGGCCCAGCTCGCTCGCCACGCCCTCGCTTCGCGTGGGCTTTGCGGCGTAGCAGTTAGCCGAGCGACGCCGCCGAAACTTCGCCTCATACGCTTCGCTCGCGCGCCCTCAGCGTCGCGGTTGCGACCCAACCTCCCACGAAGTGCCGACGGTTCGGTGGCGAAGACTCCGACGCCGGCGACGATCCCTCCGGGATGCTCTCTTCCAAAGACGAGGCCGCAGCCTTGATCAATCTGCATGCCCAAGCCGTGGTTGCTGGAACATCCGTCTCCTCGTGCCGCTTCGTCCTCGACGCTCTTCGACGTTTCTACGGCTACCGTGGCGCGAGTCCTTCCTCCACGTCGTCGGCCGCTACTCTTTGGAGAGTCACGTTTCTCCGACGCGCCCACTCTCACCTCGCCGGATTTGAGTGCGCATGGACTACGTCGTTCGGACTTGGCTCGGCGGCACCATCACCGACGCCTCGCCGAGACCGCCATCGAATCCCGCAACACCGCCGTGTCTCATGGTTTCGCCATCGAGTCCCGGGCCTGTGGGAATCGCGAAACCCGTGCACTCCACCTCGACGCGAATTCCGAACTTCAAGCAAGGCGATCAAGACATCACCACCTATTGCGGGGAAGCTCAAGGGCATGGTCGATGCTCTCCGCGACCTTGGCGAGCCGTTCTAGACCGTGACGCTTGTGCTAAACCTCATCCGCGGTCTCAATGGCCGCTGAAGCCATTGGGCTCCACCTTCGTCGCGGGCATCCCTTCCCTTCCTTTTTGCAGGCCCGCAATGATCTTCTCCTTGAAGAGCTCACCATGGAGGCGATCACGGCACGGCTCGCTCTTCATGTCATGTCGGGCTGCCACCCCCTCTATTTCATGGCGTCATGACGCCGTCGCTCCTCAGCAGCACCTCCACCGCGCGCCCACAAAGAATGGTCATTGGTCAACAACAGCCCTCCTACGGTGGGGGGGGCAAGCGCGCCCGGCGCGGCAAGCGCGGTGGTGGCGGCCGTGGCCAAATGCCCAACAGTGGGCAGCAATCAGCGTCTTGGCCTAATCTTCATCAACCATGGACCGGATCCATCAACATGTGGCCTGGACCCCGGCCATCGACGCTCCCGCACCCTCATGCTCTCCTCGGCGGCGTGCAGCAGCCTCATGCTCTCCTCGGCGGCGTGCAGCAGCCTCTAGGCGGACAGCAGATGCCTCATGCACTGCTGGCCGGCGCACAACAGGGCTGGGGTGTCCACCCGGGCGTACAGCAGTGGGCACTGCCTCCAGCGGGCCTCTACAGCCCGGCTGTTGGCTCCCCAGGCTGGGATGCGGCAAGCTTGGCTGCCAACTTCCAAACGATGTCGCTGCAGCAGCCCCCATCCAGCAACTGGTACTTCGACTCCGGCGCCACCAACCATATGACTTCTGATGCTGGTACAGTCACTGCTCCCTTCACTCCACTTTCATCATCACCATCCCATATTGTTGTCGGCAATGGACACCTTCTTCCCGTTACTTCCACTGGCGTTACCAATTTTCCTCATAACCTTCATCTTAATAATGTCCTTGTTTCTCCTGGCCTTATTAAGAATCTTATTTCGGTACGTCAGTTTACTTCCGATAACAATTGTTCTGTGGAGTTTGACCCTCTTGGTCGCTCGTGAAGGATCTACATTCTCGGAGAGAGATCGTCCGGCAGACACTCGTCCCCTCTACCCACTACAGTTCCATGAGCCTCGCCTCTACTCGATCGCCACCTCCGGTCCTTCGCTTTGGCTTTGGCACGGCTGTCTTGGTCATCCCGGTCATGAAGTCTTGTCTAGGCTAGCCCAATAAATCTGCTATTCCATGTAATAATAGTGCCAGTCAAACATTATGTCATGCTTGTTGTCGGTTGGGGCGTCATACTCGTTTTGCCATTCATTCGTCCAATTCCGAGAACCACTCATATTTTCCAATTAATACATTGTGATTTGTGGACCTCGCCTATTCCAAGTGTTCTTTGGATGCAAGTATTATCTTGTCGTTCTTGATGACTTTTCAGACTACCTCCGGACTTTTCCACTTCGGTTAAAGTCGGACACCTTTTCGACCTGTCTAACTTCTTTGCATATGTTGCTACGATTCGGTGTCTCTATTCGTGGTATTCAGCATGCGACAATGGACGCGAGTTCGACAATCATGCTTCCCGTGCCTTCTTCTCTCTCACTTGCGGCAGCCTACGCATGTCTTGTCCTTACACCTCCTCCCAAAACGGTAAAGCCGAACGCATTATTCGTATTCATCAATAATGTTGTTCGCTCCCTCCTGCTCGTGCTAGTGTCCCTCCGCCCTATTGGGTTGAGGCCCTCTCCACCGCCACACCTTGCTCCTTAACATTCTCCCTACCAAGACACTCAATTTCTCCACCCCCCATATGGTCCTATATGGGTCTCCACCCTCTTATGAGCATCTTCGTGTTTTTGGGTGCCGTTGCTATCCCAACCTTTCAGCCACCGCTCCCCACAAACTCGCCCCCCGTTCCTCCTTGTGTGTTTTTCTTGGCTATTCCCCTCATCACAAAGGATACTGCTGTCTTGACAGGTCCTCCAACCGGATCATCATATCCCGGCATGTCGTCTTTGATGAGACATCCTATCCCTTCTCCGAGGATTCCGCTCGTCCTACTCCCCAGGACTTCGAGTTCTTGGACTCTACTGACCCTGTGATGGCTCCACCAGTGTCGTCATTTTTTATGCCTGCAGGTTCTCCCGGCGCCGCCGCTGCACAGCCACGTTCGGCTGTGTTTCCAGGGAGCAGCGCCCCATGGCTTGCTGCTGCTCCCCTGGCCCCTGGCGCTGGCGCATCATCTACAGCAGGCCCGGCTGCAACAGCCGGTCATGCACCACCAGCAGCTGGCTCCTCCATCAGCCAGCCAGCTGGTCTGGGCAATCAGGCATGTGCACCACCAGCAGCTGGCCCCTCCAGCAGCCAGCCGGCTGGTCTGGGCAGTCGCCCTGTTGGTCCTCCACCCGGCTTCCAGCGCTGGGATGGGCAGGCTGCTACGGCGCCGGTCCCACCAGTTCGGCTGACATACAGTCGTCGCCCACGGCCTCCATCTCCACCTGCTCCACCTGCTCCACCACCACCGGCTGCTACTGCTGTTCGCCTTCCACCTGGGGCGGTTCCCATCGTCCCTGTGGTCAATCAGCATGCCATGAGGACGCGTGGGAAAGCCGGTTTCCAACAGCCGGCGGCATTTCAGACGACCTCCCTGTCGCCGATCCCGCGGACGTATCGCGCCGCTCTTGCTGACCCTCATTGGCGTGCAGCTATGCAGGAGGAGTTCTCAGCTCTGCTTGTCAACCACACTTGGGATCTAGTTCCGCGACCACCGCGCTCTAATGTGGTGACTGGCAAGTGGGTCTTCAAACACAAGTTCAGGGCAGACGGTTCTCTCGAGCGCTACAAGGCGCGCTGGGTTCTTCGTGGATTCACCCAGCGCCCAGGCATTGACTACGATGAGACTTTCAGCCCGTGCTAGAAGCCCGCCGCCATCGTTTCAGATTCTGATTCTCGTTGCTATTGTCTCACGCAGATTGGCGATTCATCGCCTTGATGTGAAGAATGCATTCCTCCATGGGACCCTCTCCGAGACAGTCTAATGCGCCCAGCCAGCAGGATTTGAGGACAATTCTCGCCCGGATTTTTGTCTCCGCCGCTTAAATGTGTCCTTATACGGCTCAAACAGCGCCTGCGTGCTTGGTATAGCAGAGTTCGCCACGTTCCTTCTCCGATTGGGCTTTGTTGAGACCAAGTCGGACACATCCTTATTTGTTTATCGTCGGGGTTCGAGACCGCATATCTCCCGCTCTATGTTGATGATATTGTGCCGATCGCTCCTCGCCGGATCTCACGCCAACAGATTATTGCAGCGCGCTTCAATGGGAATTTTCTATGAAGGATTTGGGAGAACTCCATCATTTTCTGGGCATGCAGGTTCAACGCACCAGCTGTGGCCTTTTCTTATCTCAACATCAGTATATGCTGGACATCTTAGATCGTCTTTGGTATGGCGATTGCAAGCCCCGCTCTACTCCGGTTGATATCAACCCGAAGCTCTCAGCTGATGGCAACCCCATTGCAGATCCTCACGGATTTTCGCAGCCTAGCAGGAGAGCTCTACAAGATCTCACTTTCACACGGCCGGACATTGCTTATGCCGTGCGGCAAGTGTGTCTTCATATGCATGATCCGCATGAGAGCCTCACCTTGCAGCTTTGAAGCGCATATTGCGCTATGTTCGTGGCACTTTAGAGTTGGGGTTACATATTCGAGCCTCCGGTCGGCTTGATCTTGTTGTTCACTCCGATGCCGACCGGGCCGGCTGTCTCCGACACTCGTAAGTCCACCTCGGGCTACGCGGTGTTCCTCGGTGACACTTTGATTTCCTGGTCCTCCAAGCGCCAAAGACACGGTCTCTCGCTCCAAAGGTTGAAGCCGAGTATCGTATGGTCGCCAATGCCGTCGCCGAAGCTTCTTGGTTGCGCGCCATTGTTGTCCGAGCTGCATACACCCCCGCACCATGCCACATTGGTCTCATCGCGACAATATCAAGACTGTGTACATGTCTTCCAACCCATTCAAAGACGCAGTACCAAGCACATTGAGATTGATCTTCACTTCGTCCGAGAACGAGTGGCTCTTGGTGCTGTCCGCGTTCTTCACGCCCCGACGACGCCCCGATTCGCCGACATTTTTACCAAAGGCTTGCCTACCGCTGTCTTCACGGAGTTTTTGCATGCAGTCTCAACGTCACCCATCGACGCTGTGGATCATGGGGCGTGTTAGAATATACATGTATATGTGTTGTGCGTGTATGGGCTGCGTGCTCGGTATAGCCGGCCAGCCCTATATTTGGTTAGAGAGATATGAGGAGATCTCTATTGGTTCTGTTTCTATAAGCCACAAGATCTCCTCTTCCCTATATATATGTACATAGGACTCTCCAATCAATCTAATCCAATATTCCACGCAATCTCTATTGCTTTCACTAGTATTTACAACACAATACCTTGCCATTGACGACAGCAAGTCTCGTTTATTATTAGAGTGTAGCATGACACACAGCAAATTGTAAGCAGAAAATTCAAAATAGCAACCCTTGATTCCTTGTGCATATAGCCTCTTCAGTTGTGACTGGCACTGCAATAGTTATTGACGCAGAAATAGTTAGAACTATGACAATCATGAAGCACCAGTGTAGATTTCTAGCCTTCGGGGTTGTATTTTGCAACTGTAAGTTTTATGAGCAACAATTTTTAATGGCATTCAGCTTTCCTGATTCAGTAGCAGTACCAGTGATCAGAAATTCAGAATAACGAAGACCAGAGACAAGTTTACACAACCCTGTATCTATTATTATAATAACATTTTAGACTGCCAATAGAAAAGCAAAACCAAACCTTGTAGCTATTTATTATAAACTAGGGGCTCTTGCATTTCTACCCTTGTTTTGTACTGAAATTGTGATTTTGCCCTGCTTTTTTAACTTTGTGATTGCGATTTTACCCTTGTGTTTTCAAAACGAAGCATCACTTTGCCCCTATTTTGTCATCCTCCCCTAACTGTGTTAACTTGTATAAAAGGACAAAAATGCCCATGTGATTTTGCCCCTGGTTTTTGTGGCTATTTGTGATTTACCCCTGATTTGGAATAAGACATTTATATTGTATTTTCACAAAAATGGTCAAATATATTTGGCGCAATTTGCAGTTATTTCAAATCAGATTCAATACTCAAAAAAATATTCAAAATTTTGGCAACATTTTGGTTGCATCTTAGCAATAGCTTAGGTTAGGGATTTGGGTCCCTAATGACTTAGGTTAGAAATTTGGGTCCTCTGTTTTGCACACAGCAGGAAGGGAAGAGAATGGATATGACCCGCCTCCTCCTCCACGCGAGACAGGTGACTGGAGACGCGGAGATGCAGCCGCCGCCTCCCCGCGAGCTGCATACTACACGCGTGCCGCCTCCCCGCAAGTAGCAGACGACCCGCGGCTGCCTCCTGCATGCCGCGCGCCGAACACCGTAGCCCGCGCGCCAGGCGCCGCGCCCAGCCACAGCCCCGGGCGCCGCCCGCTACCGCCGCACGCCACGCGCCGAGCACCGCAGCCCGCGCGCCACGAGCTTCTGCTGCCGCCGCCACCGCCGTTGGACCCCGCCTCCTGATGTGCCCCCGCTCAGTCGTCACCCGCGAGAGAGGCCGTGCGTGTTTCCTTTTGTTCGGATGAAGAAGAGGCTGAAGATAAGCATAAGGGGCAGTTTGGTCTTTCCCCCTATGTTTTTACAGATTTTGTACTTTTTTAATTCATTTATTCCATGCCCATTTGATGGACATCCAAACCAGGGGCAAACAGTGGATTTATTTCAAAATAGGGAGGGCAAAATCACAAAGTTAAAAAAAAACAAGGGCAAAATCACAATTAGACTGCTGGATAGGGGCAATAACACAATTTTCCCTATAAACTAAGTTGGGATTGAGCGGGTACAATGGGTAGTAGGATCAACATTCTAGTTCATTTGCACAAATATTTCAAAATGCTAATCAAATAGAAAGAAATCATTACCTGGTTAAATTCGGGTAAATCGCCAGCTTGCATAGCTAATCGGGCATGGGTTTCATAAACCTGAAAATAAGATATCTAATTGTTATAAAATCGTAGCAGAATACTGAACTAATGCTCTAGCGCATGAATATTATCAAGTGTACTCCCCCTGCCCCAGAAAGAATGCACATCTTGCTTTTTGAGGAGTCTATCAAATTCAAGTTTGACTAGATTTATAGAAAATAATATATTACATGATTAATTTAATGACAGTTATTCGGTATCATAAATATAGTAATTTTTTGTATATATTTGGCCGAATTTGGGATTAGTTTTTTTTTAATAAGATTTTTGGGATTAGTTGACTCCTCAAAAAGCGAGATGTGAACTCTGTTTGGAACAGAGAGTAATGTCTTAATTTATTGACAATAGTAAGTAAAATAGACAGTGTTCATTGCTCTACTAAATAGTAGGCTCTAGAGTGCAGGATGCCATGTACAGTTGAAAAACTACCTTTACAGTCAGTTCATTCTGGATTCTCTGAACTGTAAGATCTTGGCGGATAGATTTTAGCTGATCACACTTGTAAAGATAATTCTTTTGTGATGTTTCAACCATCGCAAGGGCCTTCTCCAGAACATCTTCTGGCCTTACCTGCAAACAAAATACTCAGAGGAGTCAAGCAAACAGTAAAATGATTAAGCAGAAGCGATCAACTTAATGGGTCAACATCAGTGACCCTTTGAATCTTAGAGTAGAGTAAGACAATTGGTGAGTGTTGTTACTTTGGCAGGCTCAGGTGCTCCTGTAAGTCGTAGATATTTTTTCTCAATTTCCTGACATGTTCCTTTGACTGTCAGTGCATCCCAATCCATATCCTCAACAGCCAAAGTGCCTTCTTCATAGGTTCTAGTACGAAGAGATGAAATTGCCCTTCTTGCACACGAATTAGCCATAGCATCACTATTTGCAGAAGTATTTCTTGATTTTAATGACGAATCTTTACTCTTTTCAAAACGCTTGGATCTATGCTCCCTACGTTTCTTTTCCTCAGGCGAGTTTGCTAGTGCAGTTGCACTGGCATAATATTTGGTTAGATCATGTTCCTTCTCGCTGTCACTTGAAGCACTTCCATTCTGTATTTGACTCAAATTACTACCCATTTTTTGCTTCTTGGCAGGCCTCTGATTGACTTTATTTGAAGGTGTTTCACGAGACTGGAGAAACTTTCCATGATCCCAACTGCTACCCTGCACAGGATTTGGCTAATATTACAAAGAGCAAAAAAAAACAAGTTTGGAATACCAAGTCTAGTGATAAAAGCATTTCATTGTGGAAACTTAGAAACAACAACATGAAAGTCCATTCCACCAGTATGAGCAACAGATTAATGCTTACCATTCTATTTTTAGGGTGCAAAGTACTGTGGACATTACTGCTGATCAATCCTTTTGCTATTTGTTCCACCTTATTGGTAACATTTTCATCCACAACAGGCTCCCATCTACTTTTAACACGTTTCCTTGGTGTGGATACTGACGAGAAGGGACTTAAATTGTTTACACTGCTGCATAAGAAACATGACGAGAGAAAACAAGAAATTATCAGGACTGCTCCGTATCTGATAAATCAAAGTAAAGAAAATGCAAGGAACAACATGGATTCGGGGCAAGTGCTTTAAAATAGGAAGTAGATTTGATGGATAACCACTAGTTGAGGAACTGTTGTCCCTCTACCAGAGTATGTAACAGTCTCTTTTAGCTTCCCTGTTGTATCACGCTTATAGTAACAAAAAGGGGTTAAATTATGAAAATTGATTGGATCACATTAACAGAAGTATCAGGTCTAGAAATGTCTTGGAAGTCCATGATGCATATTAAGGTCATAAGCCGGCTGACAGTTATTACAGAGAAACAAGTCCATGATGATAGTTATTATTACAAAGAACAAAAGAACATTACTATATTATCTTAGACTGGTGGTTAGAACGAATCTTGAAGTTACAGGTTAATGGCCTGGACCCTGGATGGTCACCGCACGCCATCCTGGGCGCCATATAATTACAGAGTGGAAATACCGCAATAACTACACTGTTAACATTCTCAATGGACAAATATTGTGAAATGTTTTCTCCAAGGTCATGGACAAACATATCAGAATAGAGGGAGTAAATTACACTAGTGCTGGCTGTGCCACTGTGTACTGAAGTTTTAAACAACAGGCAACAAAGTTGCATCAATCAATGTGTTTAAGGTCTAAACAATCAAGATACTTAGTTTGTGTCGGGGGAGGAAAGTTGAAAAGCAGTGTACGCACCTTGTTCCAGTCATGCCCACAACACTTTCAGGCAAAGGAAATAATGGTTCAGTGTCCCAGTTCTTAGTAAGAAGGGTTCCCTCAGCAAAAGCCTTTTTTGTGATCTGAAATTAAAGAAGAAGAAAAACAACTGAGATTACAGAGTCTCTTTATCAATTAAACAAATCAAAACTATGTAGCAGGGAAAATTGAACTAAGAAACAATGAAGCAGCAGCACATGCATTGTACCCATTACTAGAGCAAGTCTGACACTCTGGCTAGAAATTTGAAATCAGTCTTATTTTACCTTGGAATGGTAGCATCCATAGTCACTGATGTTGGAAGCCAATATTGATGAATTTGGTTTAAAGTCTGTACACATTTAAAGTTTGTGCACATGACAGCACAAGTATCATGACGTCATGCGTGCGGTGCATGATCAGCTAGTTGTCTTTTGTCATGTGCAGGGGTTTGGCTCATATGCATGCATGCAGTAGTGGTTAGATTGGCTAGAGTCTTGTGTCAAATGAAGAAAGCCACGGATCATGCATGTAGTGCTAGAATTAGTAGGGATCGTGTAGAAAAGATGCATAAGTTTGAATGCATTCGTAGTGGTCTCCTGGTTGTGTATAGCACATGCACAACAGGAGATAGTGGGTCATTATATGTGTATTTAAGAAGTCCTAAAGCAGTGGTGAGATATACATATCAGAAAAAGGACATGAGTAGCATGGGTACATTGCAAAACTACTTCTATTTCTTCCCTATATCAGTTTTTTTGTAGTTCCATCTCATGAGAGTATGCGCTAGTGCTCTCCAGGAGGTGTGTGCAAGAGATCAAGCGGAGTTTGAGTGAGTGATTCAACTATTATTACAGTTGAAACAACCCTATCCTGTTAAGTGTTAACCACATTATACCAAAAGATGTCAGAGGACTAGGGCATCCACGACTAAAAACAAAGGTACCGCTGGTGTCCTTTTTGGCAAGGAGATGGAACTAATGAAGGCAAAAAATAAAGAATAAAAGTAAAGAATTACCTCCTCCATTATGCTTCGGCAGGCTGCCCTCTGGGCATCATTCTTGCAACGATTGAGGTTCCTCGTAGCATAGTTACGGAGTGAAAATGGTATCGATCTCTAAACAGGAGAAATGAAAAATGCATGGTTAATATGCAAGTACCGACACATCTTCTTTGTCTAGAATGTTTAGTTATAAACATAAGCACAGCTGCAATTTTTTATCATTACTTTCCAAAGAAGTAAGTGATTTACTCCTACAGACACTATACAAATTTAATCATGAAAATCAGGATGATAGTCAGCCAAAATGTAATTCCAGCATTTCTTAAATCCCATTACTTTATGTAGTGTCAATTCCTATGTAAAGAAGAGAGCAGAATATTACAGCATCAGGACCAACTTGAGTTGCTTTAGCATCATTCGTCGGCATGGAGACACTAACATAGGCAGGTTTCTTTGATAAATCAAGTCCAGAATTTTTCTTCTCATTCTTTGGCATCACCATAGAGAAACCTGGGGCAATTCGAGGATTTATAGGAACCTGTATTTTGCTTTCGCTGGAATTGTCCATTGTCACAGAACCCTGCAAGTTTGGTTTAAAATTTTCAAAAACATGGTTCGATGAAAGATTTGTGCTTGGACCATTAGAATCTACAGCCTTCTGTTGATCTTCAGGGTTGCTTAGTTGCGGATGATTGGAATTAGTCTTCTGAGGGTATGGTTGTGTCTGGTAGGCATAATGGTTTTGAGACCATTGGACACCTGGTCCCTGGTTATAATGGCCTTCTGTCTGGTTGGCATATTGATTTTGATGTCCTGGAACCTGGAGAGTGGTGAAATTTAGATGATTGTTCTTCTAATGAATAAATGCAAATAAAATGCTACAGAGCACATAAGAATTGTCACATATCATCATATGAAATGGAAGGTAGAGTCTATGCTTCAGAAAATGCATAATATTGACGTAAAAAAGAGAATGAAAAGAAGTAAGCTTGATAAATGCACCTAAGCCATGAACTAGAGAGCAATAGGTACATGTACTGACTACTCTAAGATTCAGAAGATCACTTGATCTCTTTTGGTGAAAAGAATGGGCCATGGCCAAGGGCGGCACTTCTTGGAGGTTAAGCCAAGGCGTAATCATATCCCTACCTTACTAAACAAATAACATAAGAAAATTTTGATTCTGGCCATTGAATGCAAACAAAAATAGTAAAAAGTTTTTTTTAGTTTAGCCCCTCAATGATCTTATCTAAAGTTCCATCACTGGACTGGGTAAGTTCTTAGTAAAAAGAAAAGTTCAGCTTGACATTAAGCCTACTGCCTCAATACAGGATAACCTGCATCTTATATTTACTAAATCCGTTCCAAATTATAGTTCGTTTGACTTTTTTTACCAAGTTTGACCACTCGTCTTATTCAAAAATTTATGCTAAATATCACTTCTTTTGTTGTGGCTTGCTTTATTAACAAAAGTTCTTCAAGAATGACTTAAATTTGACTATGTTTGCACAAGTTTTTTGAATAAGACGAGCGGTCAAACTTGGGGTCAAAAAAGTCAAACGAATTATTGGAACGGAGGGAGTATGTTTTAAGCATTCTTCCACTTCAACTAATATTCGTCTTTATTTATGTGCAAGTATGTTGCAGCATTCAAGAATTAAAAGATTTCCTATACTAAACAACAAGTGGTGTTATTTTTTCCATAACGAGCGAACCCGAATTTCATTACTTATAAAAGCAACGAAAAACCTTGCACCCGAGTTTACCATTTAAAGCGCTTACACCCGAGTTTAATGACTTTGGAAAGAAAAAAAAAAAAAAGTGTAGATGACCTGATGGCACATAGGGCCCAGGATCGACCAGCAGACCACAAACCTTGCCATTGTTAACAAGGAACACCTTAAAATGCCAACTTCCTATCTTATACAGTATCATAAAGGGTATGTGTTAGTTCATGAATCTTATGTCAGATATGGTAGCTGCACTGAGATGATGGAAATTTATACAAGTCGTATCAGTGACGTGCTGAACAAGCAATGCGTTTTTAAAAACCAACAGCCACTATCTGATTATCAAAATATCACTTGACTAAATTCAAATAGCCATCACAATAAGTTTTTTTGGTTCCGGATTCTTCTTCGGGGTAATTTGGTTTGTGTCCTCAAGCTGATGGCCTGACACGGTTTTGATTCTGTCATCCATTTTTGTCACATTTTGTTTTTAGAGCTCTTTCTCGTATGCTTGTTCATTTTGTACACTTGTTATTTTCAGCATCACAAAGGATATTTTCATCTCACAAAATGGTGTGAATAGCAATGATATATATTCAAGGGTGTGATCATTTGTCACTTGTGGAGGTTTACCACTTGTAGTGATCGATATGTGGTAAGATTTTATTCTGTCAAACTTGGTATAACTTAATAGTCCAACAGAACAAAATGGCAAACAGAAACAAACACCTAATGGTAGAGTTACAATTACCAAAAAAAAAGAAAAAGGTGTCAAAAATGGATGGCAGAAAATGAGTTCAATGACCCCCAAAAAAACTCTTCTTAGATGCACAGTTCTCCTGCATAGTCTTGAAAAAAGAATTGAAACAGCAAACAGATCCAAGCAACCCAAAATTTCTGAGAAATCGTTGCTCCAGATATCATGAAGTAGCAATTTTATAGTGAAAAGGGAGGTACAATACCTGCATAGGAGGTGCAGCAGATGCAACTGAATTACTTTTCCATGATGTTGTTCCTGGTGGAGGTGGCTGGCTACTAGGATAGGAATAGCCAGAAGGGGTGTTAACAGCTAAGTTATCTGTAGTACTGTTCCCAGCAACTGGATTGCTAGAAGTACTTGGCACAGATTGATTGTAATAGTATGGCCACTGGTTATACTGCTGCTGATACGGTAAAGAATTGGCAGGCACTGAAGTAGAACTCTGTTGTGCATTTGTATCAGATGATGAGTAGTTCTGGTATGATTGAGCAAAATTATTCCCTGAGCTTCCACCATTCCATGTGTTGTTCTGATAATAGTAGCTGCTGCTTCCATATCCTGGCACAGTCTGATGATCCCCAGCATTGTAATATGTGTTACTTGTAGGATCAATGTAAGACCCTGAATTTTGAAATGAAGTAAGAGGCTGATAAGCTGCACCTGGATGTTGGTTTGCTCCTTGCTGGACAGAAGAATCATTTGTCGCTTGTGGGTAGCTATAATAATAGTTGGCATATTCTACAGGGTTATAGACATGTTGGGCTGAACTAGAGTAAGGCACATGAGAATGAGCTGCATCTGTCATCCCCATACTCGACTGGGCAACATGAGGCGCACTACTTCCTACAGTTTGATTCCCACCTGAGACCGATACATCCCTTTGTGGATCATAGTAAACCGTATCTTGGCTAAGTTTGTCCACTGTATTGTTCCATGAAACCGTTGCTGACCCAGTCGCAGAGGACCATGAATGATGACTGGAAGATAGAGGAGGATAAGGAGATGGATTTGTCTGTCCCATACTGACGACCTGCCATTACCAAATAAAGTGGTCATTCACAGTGTATATATACTCTCTAATTTAAATGGCCGTTTCAGAGGGGGTTAACAGTAGTCAAATTACGACCAGTGAAAAATCATCATTAAAACAATGACATGACTAGACTTCCATAAGATTCCACGCTACATGACACTTCAAACAAATAACCGAAGCATAGCAAGGCACACATGACTGTCAAATACTGACAGAATAACACATCGGAGAAGTAAAAATGGCACAAATACAACTCTTAATTAATTATTTAATCAGTATAGTTTATAAACATAAACATAACGCATGCCTAAACATACCCCCCCTTCCCAAAAAAAACATGGCACAGTAAATTGCATGATCAATCAGGCAAAAGATTTTCTCCCTGACCAAATAATTAGCACATATCAAGCGCTTAGCAACTCCTAATTAGACCGTATCCACAACAAAAGCCAACCCATCATAATCTGTAGAGATTAACTGGAACCAAAACATAAGCTAATAAACTAATAATAATAACCAAAAAAAACACACAAACATGTGTCGAGTCACATCAATACCTCAGCGTGCGAGGCGTCAGATCCAGCGGCCGCCCCGGCGCCGTGGCTCGCCATCCTCCTGGAGCTCCAACCCTAACCACCAGTCAACCACCACAGCCGCCGCCACACGCTCGCGATTCGGTCCGCGTCGAGGGGGAATGGATCAGATGCGTCAGACGAACCAGAAGCAGAGGGGAAATTCGGGGCCGAACGGGTGCGTAAAGCCGTCCGTCGATTTTTTTTAATTATATACAGAATTAAATGCACGAGAGACCTTGAACTTATAACGGGTTACACTTAGGTCCACGAACTTAACAAAATACATTTTGGATATCTAAAGCTTGCTAGATGATATACCGCAGGTCTATACTTACCACGCGGACATTTTATTTGACGTGGCATTGCCACGTGGCGGAAAAAATATATAGTGAACCCCTGAAATCTAAATGGAATATCCAAAGAGGGCATGTGGGTTCTTCCCTCGCCAGGTCACGCACGCCACCGTTCGGGGCGCAAATGGCGTAGAGCGCGTCACGCGTTGCCCACATCGCCTCTGTTGCCTTGCCAAGCGCTATGCATGCCGCACTTGCCCCTGGCCACGTCGCCACTTGCCCGTGACCTCGCCTTCACCTTCAAAGCCGAGCCATGTTTGGGGATCTGGATCAGTTCGCCGACGGAGGCATCTTCGGTGTCTTGGGTGGGAGGGAGGACTCGGCTCCGGTGAGCCCCTGCTTGATGTCACCAACGTCGCGTGGGCTGTAGGAGGTGCCGACCACGGCCTCCTTGCCTCTGCTCAGCAGCCGGTGCAGCAACCGCAGCCTGGCTGAGACCGGGGACCACATCCCGTCGATGGCCCCCGGCATCCGGCTCGCCAGCAGTGGGGAGTTCACGGGCGGCATGCTCAGGGCCACGGGCTGCATCGAGATGTCGGTGACCAAATTCTCCTTCTGCGCGCGGGCGAGGAGGCGAGGAGTTTAAGGGCGGTGGGCAACTGGTGGAAGGCGCATGGCGGCGGGGCTGTGGCAGCTGGCGTTAGTGACCTCGTCGTGGGTGCCCCAGAAGAGGGCGTTGGTGGGGAACACGGGAACTCCAATGACGTCGTGGGAGGGCTCCTCCATGATGAGGGTGTCGAGGTCACATGAGGGGGATCTCATCGCTGGGTTGGAGATGACTGACCACAAGACGGCAAGGAGACCGGCCAAACTGTGCAAAAGGTCATGTAGGGGGCGTTAAGGCGATGCTAAAACACATCTTGGATAGAACAGAAAGGAAAAGAATTGGCGCCACAGCAGAGCTTCAGCTCCAACGGCCATGGCGGCCGATTCCACGAGATTCCAAAATTCGTCACTTTTATTGAAGATGGTTTGCAACAAGGTCTCGTCCAGGGGCTAGCTAACAACGGGGCACACTCATGGCTGCGAGGGATTGGAATGGGAGGCACTGATGTGGACGAAATTTGAAAGGGCGCAAAGGTGGTCGTGGCGCGTGCGTGCTCTGCTTAAATAGTCGGCCATGGCAAGCTCGACTGAGGCACAGATGGGACTCGGGCTGGCTCTAGGGCACGGCGAGGGCGCCCACTTGCATGGGGTGATGACGGCGCACGGTCTTGGGACGAGGCGAGGCAGGGCGGGTAGTAGCTCGTGCGTGTGGCCATGGCCGAGGCGAGATGAAGCGCTGCATGCTTCTCCTGCTTCCTCGCCGCCCTGCTTCGTCCAACACATGCATACACGTCCAGCTCCTTAGATTTTAGGGTGTTCATTGCATATTTTCGGCCACGTGGCGTTGCCATGTCAGATAAAATATCCGTGTGACAAGTATGGACTGCGGTGTATCATTTAGCAAGTTTAGGTATCCAGAAATACATTTTCTAAGTTTATGGATATAAGTGACACCTCGTTACAAGTTCAAGGGTCTCTCGTGCATTTAACTCTTATATATATATATACGATGACGACGACGATGATGATTGACCGAAAAAGTTTTCCCTCCGCGGAAAGCAAGGAGATGTGCGAAGGAAACGAAAAAGGAGTCCCTGCCCCTTTCGGGTGCGTTGCGGTTTGGGTTCGAGGTGTCGTCAACGGCCTGCGGCGCCCGCGTCGGAGCGGAGGGTGACAGTTGCGGAGCGTGGAGAAAGTAGGAAGGCTGGAAGGGAGGGAAGCGGCCTAGGGATGTGTCTGAGGCTCGGAGCGGTTTGCGGAGGCGGGGATGGCTTCCTAGTTCGTAGAGAGGGAGCAGCAGGATGGAGAGCGGCGACGCCGACGACGCGGCGGCGTTGAGTGTGAGCGTTGGGGGAAGGGATGAGGAGGTGCCGAGGTCTGCGACTGGCGGCCGCCTCAGTCCTCAGGCGAGATGGGCGGAGCTAGCCGGCGAATATGGTGGCCAATAGGGTGAGATTGGAAAGGACGTCGCCGGTTAAGAAAGGCGCGGCCGCGTGGGAGAGGAGGAACCACCGTGAGGACTTGAGGGATAGAGAAAGGCTGTGGGGCCCGACTAACCGTGGGAACCAAGTATGGCGGTGCTATCGAAAAATAAATGAACTTTTTTCAGCTTTCTACAAAATTGATATTCAGTCTCATATGTTGTTTATTAGATCAAATGATATTCTATTCTCCTTGGTTGTTTAATCCGTCAACTTCAAACCAAACTCAAGGCGCCAAGTCAAGATTAAGTTTCATTCAAAATCAACTAATTTTGATTTTGAAAATCAAACGATGTACAAAGCAATTTTGAAATAAGCCATCAAACAAAAATTGTCCAGCCCTGCCCATGATGAGGCATATCATCATTTGTCACTAATCGCAAATAATGGCCATACTAGCAATTGATGTGACAAATATGTTGTCACTATATAGTCACCAATATTTGTAAACAGTACACTAGAAGTAATCGCTTGAATTTAACTTTCATTTTGGCATTTTGCAATACATTGCACAGGTTGAAATCAACTGATTATCCAGTTCCTCGACAGATATCATCAATACAACGAGCCACCTCGAGCAATTAGTCCGACATTATTTTGCAAACACGAGATGGGAACTGTAATCACCGCTGGCCACCTGATTATATGGTGCTTGTCCACAGCATACGGGCTCAAATATAAGGACACATTCCGAACAGTTTTGATGTTATCCCACAACCACGGGATAGCAACTTTTAATCACAGCTGTCACAGCCCCTGCATCCGCAGTGGACACATTCTATCACCTTTTCCTCCCTGAGGTGCTTGGGCACTCTGCAGACGCAAGTGGTTGCGAAGTTGTGGTCTCGTGTCTGTATGCAGAGAAGGCAGCAGAGGCGCTCATAACCTGGCTGCAAAAGGACTCGAGAAAAATCGTTAGTAGCGATCCAGAGAATTGAGTAATAGAATCCAAATAGTCACAGTAGAAGAACCCGAGCCTAGACACAGCACAGCAGATTGATAGTAGCTATACAGATAAAGACAGTATGGTTCAGGGTATGTAGCAAAAGTGTAGTAATGGTGAGAGAAGGAAAGGTATCTGAGCATGCCACTAACGAGTGAGGCCTTGTTTAGATCCAACGTATAAAGTTTTGGAATGTCACATCGATGTTACATGGGGTGTTCGATACTAATAAAAAAACAAATTACAGAATCCGTCAGTAAAAGGGTACCACAGAAGCTAAAAGACAAGTTTTATAGGACGGCGATTAGACCTGCTATGTTGTATGGTGTAGAATGTTGGCCTACGAAAAGACGACATGTCCAACAGCTAAGTGTCGCGGAAATGCGTATGTTGCGTTGGATTTGCGGTCATACAAGAAGGGATCGAGTTCGGAACGATGATATACGTGATAGATTAGGGGTAGCGCCAATTGAAGAAAAGTTTGTCCAACACCGGTTGAGATGGTTTGGACATGTGCAACGGAGACCTCCAGAGGCACCGGTGCGTAGTGGCATACTAAGCCAGGATAGTAACGTGAAGAGAGGCAGAGGAAGACCGAAATTGACTTGGGTAGAGGCAATAAAAGGAGACTTGAAAGGATGGAATATACCCAAAGACTTAGCCTTAGATAGGAGTGCTTGGAAAACAACTATTCACGTGCATGAACCTTGATTGCTTCTGATGGGTTTCAACTTTAGCCTACCCCAACTTGTTTGGGACTTAAAGACTTTGTTGTTGTTGTTGTGAATCCGTCAGTAAACTCGCGAGACAAATTTATTAAGCCTAATTAATCTAGCATTAGGACATGTGTTACTGTAGCACTTTATTGTCAAATTATGGACTAATTAGGCTTAAAAGATTCGTCTCGCAAATTAGTCGCAAACTGTGCAATTAGTTATTTTTTAGTCTATATTTAATACTCAATGCATGTGTCTAAACATTCGATGTGACAGGGTGTAAAGTTTTGGGGTGGGAACTAAACAAGGGCTGAATCAATAAAAAAGATTGTACCATTAGAAATTTCCACATGAAAAACTCAGACACACACAAAAGTATACCCGCAATTGCATGGGTCAAGCCATAAAGTACACGATTTCTACAGTCATTGGTTTGACAAAGCAAACTACTACTCAAAAGTTTACCACAAGTTTAATCTTTCATGATGAAGTGACAGTACTTACAAAAACATGAAAAATGTATGAAGAAGCATTGAATTGTGTTCTATATGGCTCTTCTTTAAGTAATGATAGTCAGCAAAAAGGATGCATCCAGACAAAAAGATTATACTTGCTATGTTTTTACTTGTTCACATGATGAAGAGATGGCCTAGATAAGTTCTAAGAAAACTAGAAATAGTTACACCATCAAAGTTCAATGACAAAATATACGCAGGAGAGTAGCATTCCAGACAGTTTGGTAAAAGCATCAAAACAAAGCATTAGTAGTTTAGTGCTATACAAGATGTCCACCAACCTTTTTCCACTTTGCAATCAGACTGCGATCTGCATAACCTTGGTCTAAGCAAAACTCATATAACTCTTGAGATATTTCCTTCCTTTGATAGTAAAGATCATATATGTAGCGACTCTTTTGATGAGAAATACGGAAGATTGGCTAAAGAGATTCACATTTCCTCTTCCCATCATGTGGATCATTTTCAGCTGCAACAGAAAATCACATTACTATTCCTATCAGAGAGAATATGTATTAAAAAATCTGCATATAATGCAACTTAAGTTTATACCTTCCCTCATTTTGGCCTCCAGGTCTCGAAGCGTTGGCTCTATAAGCTCCCATCCTTCAGGATATTTCACACGGCTTGTCTTTATCTTAGGCATGTTGTCTCAAATCTGAGGGATACAAAAATGGTGAGAAGCATATGTAGCATTCATAATGCTTATTATTAATAAACTAGGATGCTATATTCTCCTACTATTTCACACAGAAACACCTCCAAAGCAGCAATGTGTAAGGAATTGAAAAAAAAACTATATGTTTCCTAATATTCACAGTGGATGTATAATTGTATATATCATAGTTTTTACGGCGGCGTGGCGAGGCGCGGCGACCCACCACCTTCACACCTTTACAGCATCTATGGCGCGCAGCGTGGCGACGCCATACACACATCGGCGTGGCGAGTACATACATTATAGTCTAGGATATTAGGATATTATATTGACAAATGGTAATGCAAATGTAGCTTAAAAGGTATAGTCTACAATATTAGCAAATCAAAATAGAAATGTAAATGTAGCACAAAAGACATAGAACTCTCTCATCTCTCAAACTTCCAAATCTCTCATCTCTCAAAAGTCGTCCCATGCATCCAAACTCAACCGCCTCAGTAAATCAGGCACAGTCCGCTAGCCCACGCCAGCCCACTACCATCACCAATATATAAACGAAATCAGAAACCCTAGAGACTCCACTCTCTCTCCTCTCCTCACTCCGCTCTCCAGAGCGACGGCGCCCAAGCGCGACTCCCTCTCCTCCGAGCGACTGCGCCTGAGCACGACTCCCTCTCCCCCTCTCCCCGAGCGACTCCCCCTCTCCCCAGCTGGCCGACGGCGGCAGACAGATCGCGCCGCCTCCCCCCCCCGACCTCCTCTCTCCCACTGACCGCGCGCCCCTCCCGACGGAGCCAGCTCCCTCTTCTCCCTCTCGACCGGTGGCATCGGCAGCGTGGAGAGGCGGATCTGGCGGCGGCGAGGCCAGATCTGGCTCATTGCCTCTTCTCCCTCCCCGAAAGCCTTGGATCCCGTGTGCAGGGCGGCCACGGCGGTGCAGCGCAGGAACCCTCCACCGATGGCGGGCTCGCGGTGTTCTTCCACGGCGACGGCTAGCTGGTCGCGAGCACGGGGGCGGGCGGAGGGCGACCGTCCCGGCGGCCAACGGTGGCGGCGGCGGCTCGGAGGGCTGCTTGCGGTTGCGTCTCGGGCTCGGTCTTGGAGGGCTCCAATCGGCCACTCGGCCTATACATGTACCCTCACGGCCTCACCCTCACCCTCACCGTCTATTGCGCCCGCCACAGCGCACAAAGGCGCCACAGGACTCCAAATCGGCGCCACGGGGACGCCACGGCGCTATGGCGGACGCCATACACGCCGGAGCCGTGGCGAGAGCCAGAAAAACGCCACGGCGATATGGCGACGATATGGCGTCGGTATAGCGACGCCTTAACAACTATGGGTATATATACTGCTAACTCTCACAAAATGTTCTTTTAGCATATGACATAGAATAACATATCATGACAACCAAATAGAGGTGGACAATTGGGTGTTTTGAGTGCCATGGGCTGCAAGAACTACTTTTCCATAATATAGGTAGAAAACAATGTGTACCTCCAATGGTGAAGTATGCTTTGTATATAACTGCAGTATGTGATTGGGGCCCTTTGTCGCCCAAATTCTTTCAACCAATTTTGGTCTTGGATATAAATTTATAGCCAAATAAAAAAAGTTCCATTGGTTGGTTTCACAGCAATCTGCCAGGCTTTATATTTATAGAAACCACAAACAATTTCTGGGGCCTTCTGTAGTTTTGTTTCGCATGGAGGAGGGGGGAAAATGAATATTTAGATTGAGGCTTTGGTCAAGTTCTTGTCTGATTGATTAGGTGGACAAACCTATGTGCTATGTGTACAAGGATCAATGTGGTTTCATGTTTTTGTTTTGCTTACTCGGGGTAGCCATGGGTTGCTATAATTTGGCTAAGAGTTTGGTAGAAGTTTGTGTAGTTTCTAGAACTGGTGATAAGACCTCGTAGGGTAAAGACTTGCTGTCATTTTGTTAAGTTGGTAGTGATTTGAGTTAGGCGCGTGGAAACCTGTGACTGGCCTAAAAAGGAGCCTTTTAAAACTAAAAGTAGTAGGCAAAACTAAATCTGCCTAAAAAGAGCCCTCTTTGATGAAAACCTGTGCTTGGCCCAGGTCAGTATGGGCCTGCTGGATAGCAAGTTAGCAACACTAAATAAACAGCACCAGATCCAAATTTTAGTTTCAACTATTTTTCAGTAATAACAAAAAAACTCATATGTCACGGCCAAATAAACTAATGTGATATAGCTTGTGGAGCGCCTAAGACTAATAGAAACTGAACTTTTCCTGGGCTGGGCTGAGAAACACTAACCACTCAAATGCAAGAAAAATACAGCTTTGTGCTAATAATCCAACCAATAATTCTACAATGGATCAGAAGACATATAAGTTTAATCCTCAAATATCGCTTACTTCCCTCCCTCTCCCAAAATCCAAAGTTCCAGCAAGCAACAGCCGCTTTCCTGAGCTTCTTCTACCACTCTGTGCAGCCCTGATCCTCAACCTGCATTTCATAGGCAAATACCTCGTTCGTCCCTTATGCGATCCATTTGCATAAGACAAACAGCAAGCCTTTTGATTTTTCCAATTCTAGGGTTAGCTTAGTTTTCCCAAGGGTTACTACTCCATCACTACCCCTGCCTGTAATGTAAAATCCAATAATAGAATTCTGGTGCAGCTTACTTCATAAAGAACTCCTCTCAGTTTTGGTCACATATAGCTACAGTGTCCTTTACTTTTAATAAAGGGTTTATTATTTGGCCAAGAGATCATCTTTCCCAATTTCATATGTAGGATTCTTGCTACCAAATTAAACAATTAAGTCTTGAAAGCTTTTGTGATTTTTAAGTAGCTGCATAGTTGATTAAACAGCGCCTTAATTGATCAGTTTTGCATCAATCCATTCATATGACAAAATCAATTTTGCAAATGGTTAAGCGGAGCCAACTAACCAGAAGCGTGATAATAATCGATGTACCCCTCTGTTACAGAATACAGCAAGGGAAAAAGCAGAATCGACTTATCCTAAATCTGGAAGCAGCTCGATCCTCGATGCGACCGCAGGAGAAGGGCTAGAGGGCACGGATCGCCGTCGGCGCCGCGCCTCTCCTCAGAGCCCTTGGCTTGGGGGTGAGGGGGAGCGGAGGATGGAGGGGCCGGTGGGCGGAGTGCGCGCAGGGGCCGGCCGGCGGCTGTGGCGGACCGGGCGGGCGGGCGGGGGCAGCCACGAGCGAGGAAGGGGCCGACTTGGACGGAATGAGATCTCTGCTGCATGTTATCTCTACGGTTGCTGAACATCTGGGCGTTCATTCATATCTCACGGTAACCAGAGGATATGTGCTGGCCCTCCTCCGGCCCAAACAACAGAGCCGCGTCCACTAAAAAAAAACGTACAACAGAACACTGGCGCAACTACTGGATACTTTTGGCGCCGGAACTGCGTTTTTGGCGCGAGAAAGGAAAGGGCGGGCGTCGGGGATCGGACTGCTGCTGCTGTGGCTGGATCGGTAAGCAGGTGGACTTCTGCACTCACGTCATCCCTTGTGACGTGTTGTTTTAATTTGTGCACTATTTATTTGGCTTATAAGCCGTACTTTTTTACCATCGAATAATATTTTTCTCTCATAATAAATCAGCGAATAGTACTTTCACCCAAGCAAATAGGGCATTGTTTTTTTTCCTCCCTCACTAGATTTTGTTGGAATTGATAGATTGAAGGAGATCTGATATAGAAGCTTGAAGGGAACATCAACTTGCTTGAATGAAAACAAAATTTGCATATTGAACATGGAAGAAAATAGGTGTGTATCGTCATGATTGTTTTTTGTGGTCCAACTAATTTAGGGATAGATTGTAGTTGTTTAGTTCACCACCTAATATCATGTTATCTTTGTGTGTTTTCTTGTAGGGAAGGCTTGCTTCCTAATCTTTTACCTCAAGTTGGCATGGAATTCAGTACTATAAATGAGACTTGGATGTTTTGGATTAGCTATGGGGTCAGAAAGGTTTTGAGGTGAGAAAAATATACACAAACAAAAGAAAGTTATATGGGAAGATTAGTTTGTGTAGATTTATTTGTGCAAATAAGGGTCATAGAAAGCCATATAAAAGAGATTATCTAACAAAGTGTCCAAGAGCTGAAACTAAAACCAACTATTAAGTTTGCATGGGACTTATAATGGATAAGAATAAGAGAAATTATAAAGTGACCGATCTATTTTTAAACACAATCATACCCTTCGAAGTACTAATGTCATCTTTGTCTGAGGAAGGGATTTCTAAACAATACATGGTCATGAATTCCTTCTCTCAACTATTGGCGGTAATATTTCAAAATACTAAACCTTTTCTTTGAACCATGCACGGCTATGATGTTGAATGATTGTTCTTTTATTTTGTAGAGATCCATGACAGATGGTGTTATTGGTGAATTCTAGTAGTACAGATCATCTATGGAATATATGGCTCACCAACAGCAATGCCATCATCATGTTCATATAGTTTCTGGTTTCGTAGTTCAAGTGTAATGTTCAGCAGTTTGCTAGCAGAGCAGCTTTTGTGACAATGTTGTTTCAGGATGACAAAAACATATAATCAGCAACAACTTTTGTGCATTGCATTGACAAATGCATTCCAGAATATTTATGTATAAACCAATGTCATCTTACAATGAGTGCCAATTCGTATTGAGTGACAATTTACATTTTGCTAAAATTTACAGCATGATAGCACCTCAAAATTTACAGAACAGAACACCTTAAAAGCACATTTTACACTAATAAGCGTCTTCCTGAGTCTTGACCACCCCGCGCGCACATTTTACAGAACAGAACGCCGTGGTGAGGGCTGCACCATCGGTCCAGTGCCGCGCCAATCTGGTGACGAGAGGCCGGGAGCGCCGTGCCACTCCAGTGACGCACCTGGTGAGAGTGGAGCCGCTGCGCCAATCTAGAGACTGCAACGACGTCAGAGGAACGACGACCGGCACCAACGGCGTGCGCGCCGCTGTTATGATCCTTCACTACCATTTCACAATTACAGAAGTACTGATATAATTTGAGAAGAATCAGAGGGAGTTTAGACTGGGAGGAGTAGGAATCAGGGGTAGGAGCAAGAACAGCCGGGGTACAGGGAGGTCTCGGACAGAGCTTCAAAGGAGGAAGACGGTTTCAAGTTCTGTTCGATCGATCGTTCTCCCCACGATGTTGGATCCTCTTGTAAAGTTAAAGCCCTTCTCCGACCCAGCCCACTAGGCAGCCTATCTCTGGCCCATCTGACGGCCTAGTCCATGACAGGCGCGCCTGGCGAAGATGGCAGCGCTTGCTCCGGTGTGGTGCTAGAAGAGGATGGGAGCACTGGGGCGCTTCGGTGACATGCCCGATGACGGAGGAGCCGCGCCGCCTTCCGGGAAGGAGCGTCGACAGCGGAGTTGGAGGCTGGAATCGCGAGGGGATAAGAATGGTGCGGGATGGGCCGTATGTGCCAGTTGGAGGCCTATTTGATTAGTTTTCTGGAGCTCGCGCTTGATCTAGAATCAACGGCTTGGATCAGCAACTGCAGAGACAAGTTGTATTTGTCAACTGCAGACGATCTCGTTCCGGCTTGGACACGATGGTTTATCATGGGTAATTTGTGTGAACTCGAAAGGCCCGGGGTGGATTAGCCATGTTGTTTGGGCTAAGTTTATTTGTCAATCTAAAGTTCATTGTTTGATTTTGTCTGTGTAACAAATAATTACAATATTCACAAGCAGCAAGCAAGTAAATCAACAAGATTGAATTAGCGTTCCGACTAGGGCCATGCATGAGGCGCGGTAGGAGCGGTGACGTGGCAGCGACCAGAGCTGCTGAACGTTGATGTGGCTAGGGCTGCCGCGCCGCGGATCTGGGCGCGGCAGTGACTCGCCACGGCGCATGGCGTGGCAAGGCGCAGGACGTGATTTGACGCATGACGCTGACAGCGAGCAGACTAGTCCTGCTTGTGGTTGGGCAGGTCGGGGCTGCTCCTGCGTCCTGCTGTCTGCCACAGTGTCGCCTGCTAGCTAGCACAAGAGAATTGCATGCGGGACACTGTGGCAGGACGTGATTTGACGCATGACGCTGACAGCGAGCAGAGGTCAGGGGCTAAGGAGCTCGGACTTCACCATACTGGACAAACTAGTCCTGCTTGTGGTTGGGCAGGTTGGGGCTGAGTGCCGCCCACTAGCTAGCACAAAGCGCAGTAGTACCCAATCTGCAAGCGCGATTGGAGCAAGTTGGAAGTGTTATACCATTTTCCTTATGTATGTTATGCAGATTATGAAGTGAGACAAATTTTTTCTATTAGATTTATTTTTTCTTATGTAACTTTCTTCTTTATAAGTTTTTTTGAGAAGATGCATGAGCTATAGTAAGTTGAAGACTACCTATATCTAAATTTCACATTACATATTCATCATGCAAATACCTAATATCAACAGAGTACCTACTCAATTATATAATAAAGAAGAAGCAAAGATTCATCGTAGAATTGGAGTCTTCAAGGACAATATCAAAATATATGAGACAAAATTCCTACTGTTTTACAATATTATATTAAACAAATATACAAAATCATCTTAAATGCATGCCTAGAAGAATATACTTGATTTTTGTTTATCGATATGTTATGCTAAATGTCAAATTGGCCCTAGAACACTAAGCAAAATAAATGTACCTGTAAATGTCTTTTGGATTCTGTAGGCTATAGTAAAAAAATTTAAGCTAATGGAGACTTTTTCTACTTTACATTTATGGAAGACTTCTACAGAATAATCTAACTCATTAACCTTTGCATCCTTCACATCGAAATTTCACCTCTAAATACCGCGGCAACATGCGGAGAATGCATCTAGTTTCGGTAAGAGGAGTGACCGTCCCAATTTCCCAACAGTCTCCCAATTTGCTTAAATGTATTTTATCTTCTTTTTTCTACAATAGTCCAAGTGGATTACGTGCCAAATTACTGAATTTATGCAGCCGTATCAAACTACAAGTAGTGACTAGAGACTAATTTACATTTTCCACAATTGAAATTTGACAGCTAAATCATTTTTCAGTTAACCATTCTAAAATATTGAGATGATGATGCTATTTCAGTCGGTGAGCGTCCTCTAAACTATCTTGGTCTATATATTTGCACCCATAAATGTTTTCTAAAATATTGTTGATTGCTGCTATGTAACTCTATTGAAATAAAAATAGATATGTCATTGCATGTTTTAAATGGAAGACTTATGTTACTTTCATATTTATGAGAACCACAGTAGTATCTCCGGAGCAACTACTCAGTTCTGCTAAGCTAATTCATAATCTTGTTCCTCATTGTCAAGTTTGCACAATTTTTTAGTTCCTCTCTTTGCTAGAAAGGCCAACAATTTTGTGATTCATGATTGATCAGTGATCACAACATGTGCCACCATAAAAGTACTGGCAATAGAAAAGGCACATCTATTTGGCAGCATAACCAATTTCTGCCATAGCATATCGACAACATCAACATCATTGGTATGTGTTAAATCCTGTATTGGCCCTCCGTCTTTCTAGTACACCACCGAACGCGCCAACTGCCCTGGCTGATCTAATCGGAGGGATAGATAGGCTAGTAGAGTACAAGTACAACCACGTCATGCACAAAAGAAAGTCTCCATACAGCAGTACGCACGATGATTCTCTTGTGCTAGCTAGCGGGTGGTCACTGTGGCAGACAGCAGGACGCAGGAGCCCCCAACCTGGCCAACCACAAGCAGGACTAGTCTGCTCGCTGTCAGCGTCATGCGTCAAATCACGTCATGCGCCTTGCCGCGCCATGCGCCGTGGCACGTTACTGTCGCGCCCAGATCCGCGGCGCGGCAGCCCCGGCCACGTCAGCGTTCAGCGGCCCTGGTCGTTGCCACGTCACCGCTCCTACCGCGCCCCCACGCCGCGCCATGCGAATAAGCGCGACAAAAAGTGTTAGTTTTGAAAAAAAAAAATAGTGTTATATTTAAAAATAGTTTAAAAAAGTGTTAAAAATAAAAAAATCCCCTTGGCCATGGCCATGTACAATTCTTATTTTGAGCAAAATGCACGATTTTATTTGGACCTGCATACACCAAAGTTATAAAACCACGAGCATTAGGTCAGGAACATTGCTACACGCCAACTGTCTCGTAGGCCGTCTCATGTAATGCCACGTAGGATTTTTGCTGATGTGGAGAAAAGATAGAGGGGAGAAAGAAAGAGGTCGTTGTTTCGTGAAACAACCACCTCATGAGCTAAAATTTAGGACTATGAGACAACTATTCTACTATTTTATGAGTTGTTGCCGCCATGCAACTCATAACTTTACTTTTATTCTATGCATAAATTAAGAAATTATGAGTTACTATTATGTAGCTTACAACAACAACCATTGTATGTTGTCTATTAAGTCGTCTTTAAATTACGTGGTATTATACGAGACCACCTACGAGATAAGACCGGTATACTTGCCCTTAGGGTTGGGCTATTAAAAGCCCCTTTGGCACGGCTCATCCAAAACGGCTTCACCGGTGAAGCCAAAAAAACTGGCTTTTCCCGGCTTCTAGTTCATTTTAACCCCGGCTTACAAAATGACTTCACGCTACAGTGCCTCAATTTGCGTAAAATAAATGAAGCCGAAGCCGGCATAAGCCGTGCCAAAGAGACCCTAAATCCACGCAAAGAGAACTCTCCTCATGAATTTCCTATGTATGTAATGACCATACGAAAAGGCGATTAAAGTTGCCAAAATGTGTAACCCATCAGTATGTATAACTCATAAGCTCACATTTTCGATGTTTCGCGTCATCACAACAAAAACATACTCAGTTATAAACACCCCGAATTTACACTGCCACAACTACCAAGTAGCCCCAAGGATTAATAATCCACGGCTCACCGGCCACCGTCCACATATCGAGCTCCTTATACATGCTAAGTGCACGAAGCTACTTCATCTGCGTGGCCTTCCACATTCGAACACACCTGCCCTTATCATTGCTCCTCGGCTTCCTCCTCTTCCTCCTCTTCGTTACCTTCGTCGTCCGAAGAAGACGACGACGAGTCTGAATGATCCGATTCTCTGTCTTTCTTCTGCTCCGGGGCGGCGGCGGCGGCGGCGGCAGGTGGAGCAGCAGGGGCCGGTGGATCCGGCGGCATCGCCGTGAGGAAGCCCAGCGTCATGACGACGTCGGCCATCAGTGGTCGCACGGAGTCCTCTTCCTGCAAGCACATCGCAGCCATGGCGACCACCTGGTTCAACGCTTTGGCAGGGTACTCCTTGATGAGTGGATCAACCAGCTCATGGTATCTCTTCTGGTCCTTGAACATTGGCATGGCCTGAAAATGTGTTGTGCAGATATGCCAATGCAGCTTAACAAAAGCAATGTTTAAGGTCATGGTAAATGCGATCAAACTAAGTTCAGAAAGCAACGTTATCATGAGGCGAATGCAATCACACAAAAAGAAGGCTGAAAAATGTCAGTAAACTGAAACGCTCGGAGAGTCAGAGTTTCAGTGACTGCTAGTATCTTGTATCGCATCTTCAGAAATCAGAAATCTGTGTCGTGCGTGGCTTTATACTTACCCAGGTGACAACATTCTGCTCGTCCACCGGCTTGCTGGTGTCGACGGCCCTCCTCCCGGAGATGAGCTGCACCAGCACCACCCCGAAGCTGTAGACGTCGGACTTCATGGTGGCCTGCCCGGTCCGGTCGTACTCCGGCGCGCAGCAGCCGAAGGAGCCCATCATGGGCGACGCCACCGGCATGCTGCCCCCCGCCTTGTCGAGCTCCGCGAGCCCGAAGTCGGAGAGCTTGGGCGTGGAGTTGTCGTCGAGAAGTATGTGGGAGGCCTTGAATTCCCCGTACACCACCGGCGGGTTCGCCGTCTCGTGCAGGTACTCCAGCCCCTGCGCCGCGCCGTGCGCCACCTTCATCCTCGTGCACCAGTCCATCGGCTTCTTGTCCGCCGGCAGATCTGGTGTAAGTAAGCAGCTTATTTAGCAGAGATGCGATTGACAAATTCTGCAGGAGCCAGCGATCGAGGCACGTACCGAACAGGTGGTTTTCTAAGGTGCCGGCGGGCACGGACTCGTACACCAGCAGCCGCTGGTCTCCGTCGGCGCAGTAGCCAATGATGTCGACGAGGTTCTCGTGGTGGAGCTGGCTGAGCTTGGCGACCCCTTTCAGGAACGCGTTGTTGTCCTGGAACCCATGCTTGTCCAGCTGCTTGATGGCCACGGTCTGGAGCGAAGCAGCAGCAGAGGCGCGCCATGCATGATCACCCAGGTAATTCAGAAAGATGCACGCATGGACGGACACGTGAGACGTGGCAGTTCACGTACGTACCTGGCCGCTCTTCTCTAGCCGGCCCTTGTAGACCCGGAAGAAGCCGCCTTCTCCGACGAGGTTGTACGGCGTGAAATGGTCTGTGGCCGCGGCGAGCTCGCGGAACGCGAATGCCTGCCCCGTGATGGCGAGCCGCAGCGACGATTCGTCGGCGGAAGCCTGGTGCGCGTGGTTCGCTGCATTGATTGAGCGAAACCAAATTCGTTTTAGAGTCGCGACATTTGGACGTATATAGGTAAGCGAGATCAAGAAACCGATCGAAGCTAGCAGAGGGCGCTCTCTCACCGCCACCGGGCTTGGGCGGCGCCGCGGCTGCTGGAGCGGCCGTGGGGGCCGGGGAGTACGCGGCAGGCGCCTGCACCATCGCGGGTGGCGTCATGTTGGATGCCGGGGCCGCGTCGCCCGGGCTCCCCGCGTCGGCGTCGTCATTGCTGCCCTTTCCGCCGCCGAAGCACGGAAAGCAGCTCATCTTCCTTTTCCCTCCGCGCCTCCCCGTGGCTGCGACCTTGTGGGCGCCGAGCGGGCGCGGGCGGCGGGGGCGCGAGCGAGCGACGACTCGACGAGGGCAAGAACGCAGGGCACGCGCGCACGGACCGAGCCGCCGGCCGCAGTCACTGCGCGCCGACCATGCCCCGGCGTCTCAGCACCGACGCGGCGTCTCCACTTCGTGGAACGCCATGCCCCGGCTCGCCGCGCACCAGATGAATCCGACCGGCCGGCGCGGAGCAGGGGAGCGTGAACGACTAGTGGTGGCTTGCTCGGGCGACCGGAGAGGAGCACGGGGCCACCACGGGGAGATGGTCGATGGCGATGGCAATGGAAGGAAGGCCTTGGAGATCGAGGGATCCAAGGGCCTTCCCAGAGAGAGGGGGATCGGGGGAGGACACCGATGGAGGGGAGGCGGGAGGAAAGGGAGGCTAAGTTTGGAGGGTGGAGTGGACCGAGGAGCGCTCCAAAACGAGGGGTTGGGAACGTGCAGACCACGCATGTACTTGGAAGCGAGCCAGGAACGGAGGCACGGCCCCGCACGACAGCGCGTCGTTCGCTCCTGCCGGTTGCCGTTGCATGTTTGTTTTTGCCAGCCGGGACGCTTCGCCGGCCCGTGTCTGGTTCTGAACCAGAACCAAATTGACATTCAGACTCCTGTGTTTGCACTGCCAAAACAGATCAGATTAAGGGCCCGTTCGTTTGGAGCCCGGAATGGCATGGAATTGTTCCTGGCCGGCAACTATTCAATAATTTACGCTGGGCTGGAATCAATCCTGGCATGGAAGAGCCGGGAACGGTTAACCGAACGACGCCTAAGTGTGAGTGACTTGTGGGTGTACATGGCTGATTGCTGAATGGATTCGTTCTAGCTTGCTTGTGGGTGTACATTTGAAGCACAGGCGCGGAAATGGTTGGAGCGAACCAGCTCGTTGGATCTTTGTCAATTTGCAAATGATCTGCTATGCTAGTTCTTGCCCAAGTGCCCATAACCATCTCTGTTTTTTTTTAGCAAACCATAACCATCTCTGTTGTATCTATGGAATAGATGTCAAACTCTATTCCAGTCGGGATACAATTAAGAGGTCATGGGCTCATGGACCGTTGGAACTATGGACCTAATATGATCTTTCAGTAAATCGTATACTTACAAGTATTAAAGATGCACATTGTATACAGAATGGACCAAAGATCAGAAGGGAATGAGCATCTCGCGTTTAAGTCGTTTTTGGTCTTTAGTGATACACATTATAGCATGGGTCATGACGGTCATCTATAATGCAAAAAATAAGAAAAACAGTACCTTAATATTCTGATATGTTGTGCCTACGAAATGTCTTAAGAGGTTTTCATTGATGTCACGTTGAGCTTGCGAGATGTCTTAGGGGTTTTCACTAATGTGCTAGCGCTTAGCATGTACTATATCCTGTGAGTGAGATAGTTCTAGGGCGTGTTTGAGATCGCGTATTCCACGGTGACGGTGGAAAGAATCGAACAATCGCTCCAAACGCCCTGCGCGATGATTTTTTCAACCGCACTTGGCACGGAAGTCGCGAAAATGAACTAGCAGCTCGTGGTGCTCGCGTTTACGCCACCGCAACTCGGAGCTCACGGTGCCCATACCGCACCGCGTGGTCGACGACCACGGTCCCAAACACGCCCCTAATACAACCTTTTGTTGTGAAGGAAGCTCCAAAGTATTAGGCTTTCAGAATGGCATAGCTAACATCTGCTAGCAGGGTCTGAAACAAATTAGTGAGGTTAGAAATATAGGTCAATTATTATCTTCCTCACCGAGGAGTCTTATGTCTTCGTGCGGGCGTTCTTCCCCACGCTTCAACGTCTTGTCATTTTAGAGCCTCTTTCATATAAATGGTTAATTATTAGTTTGCTAAAAGTTAGCTAAAATTTGTACTAATCCATCCAAACAGGAGCGAATAGATAGACTAATTTTTAGTGAACTAATTAGCAGACGCTAACTAATTTAAACTAATTATTAAGCCAAACTAGTAACTAGACCTAAGACCATCTCTACGAGTTTCCAAAATTCACTCCCAATCTTGATTTTTTGACAAGATTGAAAAGCTGCTCTCCAACTTATTGTCTCAACTCCTAATATATCTGTACTCGGAAAAAACGACCCAATCATGCAAAAATAACTTGGGAAAATTAACTAATTGCACAGAAATCAGCCCAATATGGAGATGAAAGGACGTGAAAAAAGTAGGATAGGATTTTCAATGTAAATGTAAAAAGAAGAAGAAAGAAAACATAAAAATAGTATAAAATAGCTAGTTAATTTTAAAATAGTCTAATGCAAAAATCACCTTATATTTTAGGACCAAATAGAAACTGTTGAAAAAATTCCAACAAATGTGCTCCTAACATTATTTTTAGTCACTTCAAACTTTTTTGTAGTCACTTAAAAAGACTCATTGGTTTAGCAATTATTTTTTTTAAAAAAAACTTTTGGAGAAACATATAAACATGTCCTTATCCTTTTACCAATTTATTTAGTTCATGTTGCGCATTTCTTGCCATGCTCTCATAGCAGCCTTTTAAAAAAAATCGTCGGCCAATCAGGCCACAAATCCGCAATGTTGCTCGTCCGTTCAATCAATTGGTTAGTTCATAGGCAGTCGTTAGTGCCTTGGTGGTACTGCACCTCACAGCCACGTCGCTCTTCTTTATTTGCACGGGCCGCACAGCGCACAAACCGTCAGCACGAACTCTTCTTTGTTTGCACGGGCTGCACAGTGCACATGCTCGCCAATCCACTTTGCAGGGCTGCAAAGCGAAGCGGCGAGTATCAACAGCTTCGCACGCAACGATGTGGGTGGCATGCATCGGCACGATGTGCGGTGCGCAACGAAAAAGAATCAAATGGACAGGGAGAGCGCCGGCAGATTGCTCGGTGCCTCGGTGCAAATCTGTGCGCGCCTCAGGGCTGGGGATCCCGGCGCCGATGACACGGCGGCCGGGACCGTAAGCTGAGCCCCCGCGGCGCGAGGTTCGTTCTGCGCCCCCAGAACAAGGCCGCCAAGAGTGGAACGTTCTCTTGAAGCCGAAAGAAGAGGCGACGAAAAACCGAATCGAACTCGAAACTAGAGAAAAGCACTACGACAGCAGGAAATTCTACGAACTGAACTGAGAGAGAGGTTGACGAAGGATCCATCTCCGTCATCCGTGGCGGCGCCTGTGGATGTGGTGGAGCGAGTGAGCTAGGGTTACCGAAGAGAAGAGAGGCGTAGCACGTTTTTATAGCGAGCCGGCTGGTTCTAGAAGCCCTAATCTCTGGCGAGTAGTATATGGGCCGGCCCAATGGATAGCTTCTGGGCCCTATTACGGGAAATCGGTGAAGGTTTTGGCTTTTCTTTTTTGACCGCCAATAGTATCCCACTCAGCTAATTTTATTTTGGATTTCATTCAGCTTCTGGACCAGTGCGAAACATGGCTGTGCTCTGTAGCCTATTGGAAGTAGCAATACAATCTCAGTTCCTTTGACTACCCGTGGGTGTGAATCTATATACGAGCTAGTGTTAGGGTTTATTTAGCTAAGCTCTTGTTTTAGATTCTCCGAGATCTTATTTTTTTAAGGGAAGTAATTCTAAAATGTTTCTCTAAAATAAAATATATAAATACAGTGAATCTGTGCACGGAGGCTCTCAGCCCCCATTTTATTTCATAGAATCACTTCGTAGAATCAAGGTGTCTCCAATGGTTAGCGTGAATTTTTTAATCTTTAAATAGTGCAAAAGACAAGAGACTAGCGTAGACTCGAGAGATAGGCTCGCGTACCTCACTATGCATTCCTCTCTCACAGCACGATGTTCAGAGCAGTGTCTCTATCATATTTTAACTTAGAGCTAATGTCAACTCATACCGTTGGAGATGCTCTTATTAAAAAAATGTTTAGCTGAGTTCTTTTTGATTCAATCTGAAAGTTGCTAAATTGTTATTGTTATATTTAAAGATATTTATACAAGTCGGAGGAAAGATTCATCAAATTGTTATATTTAAAGAGTTGTTTTTACAGAACTGTTGGGGAGCATTTTTTTCCTTTTTGCTATAAAAAAACTAGAGTTCGTCCATCCACACTCATGACTCCCATACACGTGACCATAATCATCTGATTCACACTGCTTTGCTTATATCGTCCTAAAACATACATACACACACCCACAAGCACCGTCTGACTCGTAACTAGTCAAAAAACACACACAAAACAAAGTGTGGCACACTTAGGGTCTCTTTGGCACGGATTATGTCGGCTTCGGGTTCATCTATTTTGCGCAAATCGAGGCACTATAACGTGAAGCCGTTTTATAAGCCGAAGTTAAAATGAACTAGAAGTTGCAAAAAAACTAATTTTTCTAGCTTCACCAATGAAACCGTTTTGGATGAGCCGTACAAAGGAAGCAAAAGCTTGTTCCATACTTCCATCTCCCTCTTCGACTATAGCTTCACTTGGACAGCGACATCCTGGGACTGGAAAGCTGCGAGTGCCGCCTTACCCTCTCCAGCGCCACCTTGCTCGGCGACGAGGCACTCGGCTTGTCCGCGAACGCCTGGGACAAACGCTTCTTGGCCGAAGACGGTGAGGGAGGCACTTGTAGAGGCGCTAGCGCTGGACCGCTCTCGGGAGCGTCAAACATGTCAGAAGTGGCCAACGCCGCCGACGGGCTCGGGCATCTGACGACCTTGGCCCTCACGGACTTTGTTGGCTGCATGTAGCTGGGGGTCACCGGCGCGCCCTCGTCGTCTCCCATGGAAGCGGCCGCGATGGCGCTTCCCAGGCTCAGCCTTCTTGGGAGCTCCGCCCGCAGGCTCGTCGTGCGCCGCAGCGGGGTGTCCTTGGCGCCCAGGCGCGGGCTGCTCATCCCGCGGTCCTGGCTGCTCCGCGGGCGACGCTCGAGTTGCATGGTCGTCGCGCCACTCGATGTGTGGAGCGGGCTGCTGCTTCCGCTGCCCCTGGGGCTCGCCGGCGCGGCGCGGCGCGGGCTGTTTACCGAGAGTTCCTGGCTGCTCCGCGGGCGGCGATCTGGCTGCAGGCTCTTGGTGTGCTGGAGGCCGCTCGTAGCGTGGAGTGAGCCGCTCCTCGGGCTCGCGAGCATGGCCGACCTCCCTGAGATCGACGACGACGACCGTGGCGGGGGCGTCGACGGGGACGATAGAGATGACGGCCAGTTCGGTGGACGGAAGGACTTGCCCTTTGGCGTAGTAGTGGTCGTGGGTATCTGGACCGAGACGGCCACTCGAGGCAGCCGGCTGCTAGCACTCTTCGATGTGACACGGCCAGTGTCCGGCGGTGTCGTGGTCTGGTTCTCCCACGGCCTCGCAGCCGCCATCCAGCGCTCCGTCCAGCTCCAGCCCCAGTTCGGATTGCCGGGGTCCATGAACATCGGAGCAGGCGCATGCGCAGCTCTCGCAGAAGAGGTGTTCCTGTTCCTCCACTGCACGGGGATCAAAGCAGAGACGAAGTTGAGAGGTAGAATAGGAAACACAACCTAGAAAAGGCTACCGTGATCGTTGATCAATACCTGTTGAGAAAATGCGTATGACAAGGCCCTTTGCCGCCTTGAAGCGGCTTCTTGCTTCATCTTCAGCACGGCTTCCATCTGCTCCTTAGACTGCAGGCTATGGTCCCAGCCGTCACCAGTCTGTCAACAAATTTAGATTCAAATATCAGAAGATTGCTAGATACATATTGCATGGCTTTATAAGTTACTCCTATATAACAGAATTTAGCAATCCAAAGTTTTTTAATCTGACTTCCTAGTGCTAAATCACTAGCAGTTTGTGCATAATGCAACATGGAGGTCAAAGAAGCGAATCGGGCCTTCGTCAGTAAACAATGAACTGAATGGTTGCATTAAATCATGAATGCATCGCACCTTTGTTTTGTCCAGGCTCTGTTTAACCTTGGTCTGACTCTTGAGAGCCTTCTTGTCCTCCTCAGTCTTCAGCCTTCTCGAGTATATCTGAGTCTGAATCCTTGTCATCATCTGCATGCAGTACAATGCTTCCTCGGTTTGGCGCTTAACGGCGAACCCCTCGTTGACCAACAACATCAACCTAGCAATTCCTCTTTCCTGGTGTGGTCTCCTTGCCTGCAAGCAAAATGTCTGCAGGTTACTGGCAGTTTGCCAGATGACAGTTACAGACAGCCAATGGAAGGAAAACAAATGATAGATGTGAATACATATACCAGATGGCCCCTACAAGCCGCTTGGATCCTGGTGGCGGCAATGTCCTCCTTTGAGCGCGCAGACCACGTCGTCGGTGAGATGACGGTGGGTCGGGCGATCGCTGCCGCTGCCGCTGCCATGTGTGCGGAGGTGGAGTCGACCTTTGAAGTTGGTGACGCCTCCTCTGCCGGGCGCATGCACTCGCCTTCCTCGCATCTCGTCTCCACGAACTGCACCTCTGCCGTGATCTCCTCGAAATGTTGCTTATTATCAGGCGCTGGTGACTGTGGCAACTGAGTCTGATGACGAGCCTCTACATCCAGCGCGGGTGCCGCAGAGGTGGAAGCACTGGACGAGTTTGATTTGCCGAATTGCCATAACTTCTTGAAGCTCGGTTTGTCTCTCAGCTTCGCAGCCTTCTCATGTTGAAATTCCAGTTCTTGAGATTGGGCCAAGCAATAAACTTTAATGGAGGGAAGGGGAATAAAAAACAATACACATTGTTACCTTGGCATCCGTCTGCGTCTCCACGGGATCAGGTTCAGAAGTACTCAAGATTCTGTGCACGGTGTCAAACCACCTTCCTTTTCTCCCCATTTCTCGAGTTCTTAGCAGTTACCACCGCCACTTCGTGATGAAACAGGTAGAGAAAATGGCAAAGGTTCACCATGAATAGGTGTCAAAATAGAATGCACTTGCGATGACAGAGTTGCAAAAACGTTAGAGACATTGTAGCATTCACATGACATAGATGGAGCCAAAGGCTCATGTTGGTATGGGATCAAACACTTCTTGACGAATAGAGGAACAGAAGCCCCATAGCTATTCATCCAAAGCGCTCTGCTTACTCACCTATTCTGTCCTGCTATTGTGATGGCCACGGCCGATGCTCTCCACGATGGCCACTCCCGCTTGTTGGGCCCTTGCTACCAACCACCTGGTTGGTGTTTATCGTTGTCCCTACATTTGCCCCGATATGCCTTGTAACCCGTCGCCATGATAACTGCGCGTATTCTTTTTTTAGAGACAAAGCTGGGAGTTTTTTTAACCATAATAGAAGATACGTGCATGTCTAATTGTCTATGAAACACGAGGGATTGAGAAGCCAAATATAGCGGCCTTCGTTAATAAGGGAATAATAACATGCATACTTAGCTAACTCATAGCTCATGGGCATCTACATACACCTCCCGTCTTTCATGCTGTATCTCTAGTTTTTCAAATTGGTATCTCCATCCCTCTGTTTTTCTTGGAAGAATTCCATCCCTCTGTTTCGGTGATCACCATTGAGAAACTGAATGCAGTGCATTCTTTCAAACTATTCACGACTTCCAAGCACTTGGAGGCCGATGACAGTTAATTTGGGCCAAGTTTGGCAAACTGGCTGTGACTTCCAAGCACTAAGGTTTGCAAAACCGGTTAAGTCAGTTTTGATAGAATCCAAAATGAAGTTACGATTGGTGCCGATTTTGTAGTCCGTAAACATTTTCTTACCGGATAAGATCGCCCCACCCTATAAATATGAAGGGGGCGGCTCATTGAGGTATTACCGGTCAATCAAAAATTAATACATCTACCTTTTATACATCTCAAACACTAATATCTTCCAACCCTTGTATCCTACTATTCTTTGCTTCTCGCGATGAGATTCGTGGACGTTCTAGGTGTTCTTGTTGACCCTAGAACAACCCTAGATGTGTCTTCTTGGGAGGTGTCGGTAGGTTTTCAACGCATTCCTCTAACTAGTTTCAAGAACCAGCCAGATAGGTTTTCGTGGGTTCACTGTCGGTTGCTGTGTTTTGTGATGTGAGCGCCCGAGCTTTTTAGTGTGGTACCTTTGCTGCATACGCATCAACATAATTTTTTGTGACTCCACCGGGGAATAAACCAAAGAAACCATCTTTTGTGATGTACGGGCCAAAGAATGATGCGACTAATCCGTTCAGTCCAAAGAACATCATCAAGCCCACGATTGAGCAGCTCATTATGGATTTCCTCACTGAGATCGAGAAGAAGAGGAAGATTAGAGATCTTGCGTGTTGAGTGTGAAGCTTGCATGCTACATGATCTATCATCTGGAGTTATATTGGAGCTCAAGGATTTCGACTTCACCTGTGCTTCCACTATATCTACATCCAAGTTAAAAACCAATGTAAGCTCTCCTAACCCTGCTACAATGGATCGATATGCACAAATGTTAATGGATTATAAAAAAGAAAATCTATGAAAGTCGTCGATGACAAGTTTGGTGAGATTCATGTTAAATTTGATAAGATATAGGAGAAAAGAGTTGATCTGAATCTGCTACTTTACCTTAAGATGAATTTAAGAGCAGATTGGCAGCAATTACTAGTCAACCCATTCAATTATTGTAAGGGGCAATAGGGATATGCATCAACCAAGCCAAATTGTCTAGTTCAATTGCCGAAGCCAAAACAACTAATTTAGGGTTAGTCACTACCACAATATCTATGTCACCGTTCTACCTCTTTTGGTTTCTCCAAGCAAAGTTAATGAATTAGATAATTTTGTACCAACATTCACAACTATGATATATGTGTTTGGATTTGCACCTGTTGGTTCTAGAGTGCCATATGGTCCTACGACCGATGAACAGTTCAATCATTACATGAAATTTTCTTTGAACAAACAATGGCCAATCCTCCTAAACCTCTACAAAGGATAGTGCCACAAACAACACATTCTAGTACCTCCTACAACCAAACTAGCAATTTGTCCTAGTGGGATGAATACTTTGCTAAGTCTACTGAAGATATGACTAACTCCATCTAGGATAGTCTTGGTGTAGAGATCAAGCCCGGGAAATATTATCACCAACAACCATACCCGTGTTACTTCGATACAATTGGTTACCCCTAGGATGGAGAGTTTCATGATTTTGTCAAATTTATGGGGAGGATAACAAGACTACCAAGGAACACATTAGTATATATCTTGTGCGGTTGGGGAAAGCTATATATAAGCATTCAAAGTGCGCTTATTCTCTTTATCTCTCACTTGATAATTGCATTTTTGTGATTTTCGCCGTAATTCTATTTATGCTTGAGAATACCACTAAGTGCCATTCCGATAACTTAGGTGATGATTGTAATGATGCTTTTGTTGCTGAATTTGTGTGTTTATTTAAACCCAAATCGTGAGCCTATTCCCTCTTAAGCCAATTCACAAAAAAGGCAATAAGAGATGAAGTTCATTTTGATGTGTCCAAATGCGATAGGATATTAGATGAAATGCTTAAGAAGGGATACATCAAGTTGTTGCATCCTTTACCACCACTTGATGAACTATAGTAGTGGGCTTGTTATAAATGACATAATTCATCTTCTCATGCGACTAATGGCCGCAATATTTTTTGTTGACAGATCCAGTCAACTCTTAACGAGAGATGATTGAATTTATTAGAGATGCAGATTGACGAGACTTAGTTCCTTATCAACATTCTAGACCTAGAAGATCCCAAGATATTAGTTTGGCCCAGATAAGCAAATACAACTCAAGTGAAGAAACATGGTAATTGGTGATCCTAGGGAGTACAACAGAGGAGAAAACATCTTGGGAGCAATAAGTTGTGCTTAAAAAGTCCACCAATGGTAGAGATAACCTCAAGATCACAGTATAGACCCTCAGTGATGGCAGTGGGGATGACCAATCTTCCATCATGGGTAGCTCTCAATTTGGTCATGATCCGATTTTCGATCAACAAAAAGTCAAAAACCATAACCCTGCAATTGCATCGCCTCGTCTCCTTTGGTTATCAACCGTGCACCGCCCCATTGACCTCCTTGTAAAGGCCAATCCCTGCCCGTGAATCAAAAAATGCAAGCAAGAAAAACAAATAAGGTAATTGAATTTACTAAAAAAGATTAAGCATTCGAAGTGGTCTCAGACTGATGAACGACAAAATTGATCAATGATAGATTAATCTAAGCAAATCCCAAACCGTAATTTATGCATCAGGCTGGGCAAAAATTCACCAAAAACCGTAAACCGAACCGAACCTAAATGTCATTTTTTGGTTTTCGATTTTTATTTCGGCTTTGGTTTTTGGTTCCTAGAAGTTTGGTGCTCGGTTTCATGGCCAAACCGAACCGAAAGCCAAAGCAACCGAACTGCTGCACGAGCGCGAGCATGCACTAGAGCCAAATCTGACCTTGGCCTCGGGGGCTCGGCCCACATCCACTCTAGGACAAGGCCACGCTCTCACCAGCCCACACCAGCCCTGCAGCCCAATGCCTCGGCTCCTTCTCAAGCAAATCGCTCCTTAGTCCTCACCCCAACACCGACGGCCCCACCGCCCTAGGGAGGAACCTAACCCTAGCCGCCTAGCATGGACCGTGCAGGGCGCAGTGGTGGCGTGACCAGCAAGCATGTGTAGGCGATGGCGCGAGTAGGCATGGGCTGCATCGCATGCAGGCTCAGTGGTGGCAGATCCAGTAGAACCAGGCAGCTAAAATGTTCTTGTTTGGTTTTGGTAATTGAGTGACAACCATAGGTGGACCAACATGTGTTTGAGTGAGATACACAAGAAATTAGTCCATAGGTAAATATGTGATGAAGGAGTGAAAGGTCCTAATGGCTAGAGGGGGTGAATAGCCTATTAAAAATTTCTACAACAACACTTAACAAACCGGTTAGACAAATACGAGGCGAAGCAAATGTTGCGCTAGCCTACTAGAAATGCAAGCCACCTACCACAATTCTAGTGACTATGATCTCTAAGCACATGAAAGCTATGTCACTACACTAAGTTTGAGTGCTCTCAAAGACTAATTAAAGAGCCACACTAACTATTAGACTCGTCACAAGCTTGCTCTCAATACTAATTACACTAAAGAGCAAAGCAACACTAGAAATGTAAATACAAGAGAGGGGATGTGATGATTATATCGCCGTGTCGAGGATAGAGCCAATCACAATATGATGGAGCCAATCAATCATAATCAATCAAGAAATCCTCGAAATAAGATGACACAAGATTTTTTACCGAGGTTCACTTGCTTGCCGGCAAGCTAGTCCTCGTTGTGGTGATTCACTCACTTGGAGGTTTACGCGCTAATTGGCATCACACGCCAAACCCTCAATAGGGTGCCGCACAACCAACATAAGATGATGATCACACAATCTATGAGCAATCCACTAGAGTACCTTTTGGCTCTCCTCCGGGGAAAGGTCAAGAACCCCTCACAATCACCATGATCGGAGCCAGAGACAAGCACCTTCCTCCGCTCGACGATCCTCGTTGCACCAAGCCATCTAGGTGGTGGCAACCACCAAGAGTAACAAGCGAATCCCATGGTGAAACACGAACACCAAGTGCCTCTAGATGCAATCACTCAAGCAATGCACTTGGATACACTCCCAATCTCACAAAGATAATGAATCAATGATGGAGATGAGTGGGAGCGCTTTAGCTAAGCTCACAAGGTTGCTATGTCAATGTAAATGGTCACGAAAGTAAGCTTTAGCCAGCCAAACACCTTTTATAGAGGCTCCATCGAAATAGAGCCATTGGGCTCACACAATAGCCCAACTCGCGCTGACCGGACACGCCGATCAGAATGACCGGACGCACCCGGTCCAGCGTCCGGTCGCAAGATCTTCGCCACGTGTCCTGCCTTCAAATACGTGTCGCCCGATCTCCAATGGCTAACTCGCTCTCGTGCTCGCTTTAATGAAGGACTAGACATGCTGATCCAGTGACCGACGCGCTAGCCCTCGCGTTAGATTAGTTCAACCCCATGCGTAGTCAACAGACGACCGGACTCACCGATCAACTCGGCTTCCCAGTGTCAGGTCATTTCCAGAGACCTCCCCAAGCAGCAAAACGCCTACTGGACGCGTTAGGTCCATACTTACCGGACTTAGGCCAACGTCCGGTCCTACCTTCGCCTCTACACGCCAAGTTTTGCGCCAGACGTCAGCATACGTCACCTATGACCAGACGCAGGCCCTACGCGTCTGGTCACTTTCACTGTGCAGCATCCGATCACTGAACCGACTGAGTCTGAGCGCGCCAACACTTTTATAAATGACTGGACTCATCACCTTTGCATCCGGTCACCTCGGGTTCAGCGTTCGGTCACTGATTTTTAGTGAAAAACACCTCCTTCACTTCACCAACTTCTCCATCCTTGCTCAAATGTGCCAACCACCAAGTGTATGACCTTGTGCACGTGTGTTGGCATATTTTCACAAACATTTTCAAGGGTGTTAGCACTCGACTAGATCTAAATGCGTATACAATGAGTTGGAGCATCTAGTGGCACTTTGATAACCGTATTTTGATACGAGTTTCACCCCTCTTAATAGTATGGCTATCGATCCTAAATGTGATCACACTCGCTAAGTGTCTTGATCACTAAACCAAAAAGCTCCTATCAAGTTTTACCTTTGCCTTGAGCTTTTTATTTTTCTCTTTCTTCTTTTCCAAGTCTAAGCACTTGATCATCATGCCCACACCATCATCATGATCTCCACCATTTGCTTCACCACTTGGAATGTGCTACCTATCTCATAATCACTTTGATAAACTAGGTTAGCACTTAGGGTTTCATCAATTCACCAAAACCAAACTAGAGCTTTCAATCTTTCCTTTTTGGTAATTGATGACAACCCTTTCACAAAGATATGAATTGAAATTCATTTGAATCCATGTTGCTTGCCCCAAGCATATTTACCATGTGTAAAAGGATATGGACAAGTTTTATGAACCCCAAGTGGTAGCATTAGCTCCCCCTACATATGTGCTAAGAGTTTGGATTGAAGCTTGCACATATGCATGAATTGGAAATGTGAGAGGGCAATGTCTACCAAATGATGCTAAGGTATAAGAGATGGACCTTTGAAGCGTGATACCAATTGGAGTGCACCAAATATACCATCCTTAGCACAATTAGTAACTAGACATACACAAAAACTAGAATACCTCATAAGATCAACATTAGAAGCAAGGGTCTAGTTTTTACAAAATAAACATAAGTTTAGTTACTCAACCTATGCATGCTAGTTTTTCATTTCATCATTCAAACCTACAACTAGCATACATCACACAAGCATGGATCATGAATTGTAAACACTTGTGCTATGCAAGCAAACATATGAAAATGCACATTCAAATGCATCAATCAAGTTTATGAGCTTGATCCCCCTACTTGTGTGCTTCAAATTTTAATTGATCCCCTTACTTTCATATTTCTTCCCCTTTGTCATCTTTTCACTATCTTTGTGAAATTTCTCCCCCTTTGTCATCAATGACCACAAATGTTCAATTTTGGAGAGGTTAAGATTATCAATGTCAATCAATGGCATGAGGATCATTTTTCCAAATTTGGTCTAATCTAGAATACTTGCCAAAGATATTTAACTCGGTTTGATATAAGGACAAGCTTCTTCACACCTCATTTCAAGGGTTATCTTGCACCATGTTGAGTTAAACACTTATAGCTCATTTTCTTGATCAAACACTAGGTTCACAAGCCCACAAACATGTCATATGCTACCACTAGATCAAGTCAAGCATAGAAGCAATAGTGATACCATACAAGCATCAAATTCATTTGATTTTTATGAATGAGCCTATAAGACATGAGGAATGACTAGATGCACTAAACAAATCCTTAGCAAATGATATATGCATGCCAATCAACTTTTACCTTGGATTGCTCGAAGGAGAGGCATGTCATATAAGTGGGGGGGTGCATCAACACATATTTGAGAAGTCCAATATGTTCAACTCATTCCTTAGCTTGCAAAACATTTTCTCATCCAATGGCTTGGTGAATATGTCGACAAGTTGATCTTCAGTGCCTACACTCTCAATGCAAATGTCCCCTTTTTGTTGATGATCTCTAATGAAATGGTGGCGGAAATCAATGTGCTTTGTTCTTGCATGTTGAACTGGATTGTTGATTAGCTTGATTGCACTCTCATTGTCACATAGCAATGGCACTTTCTTGAACTTGATTCCAAAGTCATTCAAGGTGGCCTTCATCTAAAGAATTGGTGCATAACAACTAAAGGTGGATATGTATTTTGCTCCGGCGATTGATAATGCCATACTATTTTGCTTCTTTGATGACTATGAAACAAGTGATCTTCCCAACAATTGACATGTGCCTGATGTGCTCTTCCTTTCCACCTTGCATCCCGCATAATCCGAGTCAAAGTAACCAACTAGCTCAAACTTTGCTCCTTTGGGATACCACAAACCAACATTTTATGCATGCTTCAAGTACCTCAATATTCTCTTTGTATCCTTCAAATGACTTTCTTCTGGTAAGGCTTGAAATCTTGCATACATGCACACACTAAACATGATATCCGGCCTTGATGCGGTCACATAGAGTAGGCTTCCAATCATAGACCGATACTACTTTTGATCCACCATGTTGCCACTTGCATCACTATCCAAATTGTCATTTGTTCCCATTGGTGTATTTATGGCTTTGCTCTCATTCAAGCCAAACTTATCGAGCATGTCTTTGATGTACTTGCCTTGACTCACAAATGTACCATTCTTCAATTGCTTGATTTGAAGTCTAAGGAAGTAACTCAACTCTCCAATCATGGACATCTCAAATTCATTAGCCATCATCTTCCCAAACTCTTCACAAAAATCTTGATTGGTTGATCCAAAGATAATGTCATCAACATAGATTTGCAACACAAACAAGTTCTTGCCAATCTTCTTGGTGAAAAGAATGGTGTCAACCTTTCAAGGAGGTCATTGCATATGAGATATGACATTAAGTCATGTGACAAAGGTGGAGAAGATCAAGACAAGACCTGGCTTGATGGACTGGTTGCAAGCATGAAGGGCAATGTTGGTATATTTAACGCACATAGATAAATCCGCAAGCGCACGGATACTGCTGTAGCTTTCACCCGGTGGTATTCCAAGTATCGTATCCATAGGGAAACCTGTGAGACTAACTATGGTCTAACTTAACTAAGGGTAGCAACAGGGTTAGGATAAATAGGAGCATAGAGAGAATAACTAAAGTTCTCTAGTTTTGACTTGGGTAAACTTATGTCTTCTACTATTCAACTAGGGACATTACTAGGGAAAGACACCAGCAGAGGATGCTTTCCTTCGCAACCATGTCCTACGTGTGCCTACAGACGGGAGGTGGAATACAAAGGATCAACGAAGCTATATAGTACAGGCTATATAGAACTTATGTCACTCACGCGATCTACCACCTTCCAAAATGCAGGGTGCATCCACGATTGACCCAAGTCTAAGCACCACGCTTACACTTACGATTAATACTCTACTCCCTCTAGAACAGGAATAAAGTACTCAAAAGTGCCCTGATCCTGATGAACAATATAAACAAGATGCTTACTCAAATTAGAAGTTGATTACCAAAAATATCTCGAAGGCAAGGTCATGTAGAACTTGGATCCGCCAAGCTACAAGCCGTAGAGAGAGCACCGATAGGCCAGCACCTCCTCCAAACTCTTCCCTCACTCTCTATCTCACTATTTCTATTCATAAGACCAGATCCTATAGAGGACTAATCTTCTCTTGATAGCTGGCTCTGATCCTGACAAGGAGAATATGAGTTAGGGTTTCAGGATGGCTCCAGGGAGGGTGGCAGGGGCTGGTATATAGAGACTGAAGTGTCCAACATGATCCCTTGGATCAAACCGACTTAAAGGATGGCATAGATGCAACCTAGGAGGCGGTGGAGAACCGACATAACAATGGGAGGTTGACATGGGGGGCCACAGGTTGGGCGGCCTCTAGGTGGGGCTAACTGGACCCACATGTCTGAGACACGGGCTTCGCTTTGGTGATTCACCTTCTGGAGTCTTCTAGAGTCTTCCCACATCGATTACGCGGCGAAATTCTGTAATTTACTTTGACGAATAGGTCCCCCTTGACGGTTTTCTGGATAAATCCTGCTGAAAAACAGATTCACCAAAACTTGTTGAATTTATTAGTTTAAACCCCTATACCTATGTTTGGTGATAGAATTAAGTATAAATATAGGTTATGTTGATGATTTATAATTGATGTTAGTGATCGTCAACAAGTTCCCCCAAGCTTAACCTTTGCTAGTCCCTGAGCAAAGCTAAACTCAGCAATAGATCAGGAGTTGCTACAATGTTTTCACGCCTCAAAAGTATACATGCTTTCTATCAAAAATTCTCCTCTGGATTAGAATAAACTTATCTCTGACTTTCAAACTTACCCATATTACCTTCAACCATGGGGCTTCTTAATCTTCACTTGGGTCTTGAGCAATTGAAAGACAGAACGATCAAGTCAAGCACTATGTCTCAAGTTCTTTGTTCCACCATTATTCTGGAGTTTTTATAAGTTTTCAAAATAAAACTCAGAGATTCCATTGTATGATACTCTCAAGTCTCTCAATATATGTGGTATTTGTAGATCCTCACCAAAGGCAGTAAAGATGTTATGCCCCTTTTTCTCTTCCTACAACTAAGGCTTATGTGGAGTTCATAGGTAGGGAGAAAGCTAGACTATACTTGCAATGCATATATTGTAAAGTCAAACAACAGATCCAAAGAGATTTGAGTCATACAATCAAATCAAGATGTGCATGTGTGGTGGATATATATGGTGGCTAACCTAATTCTACTATGCTCCTTGATCTCTCCTTTGAAACTTAGAAACATTTGCTAGCGAGCAGGGGCTATCTTATTCATCTCTCTTTCTCTTCTTTTTTTTTCAGGCGGGCATCTAAGTACCCATTGTTTTAAATATCTCGGATACTTGTCCATTTTTTTCATCTCTTTTTTTCTTTTTTATGAATAACTTTTGCATAGCCCCATGTCTCTTTTCTGCAACAAAAGTTTTGAGAAATAGCAACAAGAACTTAGAGCATTTATTTGGTGAATGGAAAACCTAACAAGCATATTTTTGGTGTTCACTCCCAGTGTAAGAGTAGAACATTTTTGGGTGGATCTAAATGGAAAGCATGTTCTTGCACCTACCCCCAGTATAGGAGTAGTTCATATTTGGGTGGTGTGTACGTGATCTTGATTTTAAGAGCATAACAAACCTCTCATAAGGGTCAACAAAGCTTGACAAAACTCAATGCAAAAGCAAGCAACATATATGTGTAAGTTTTCCTAGCCTAAATAATATGTATGGCTCTGGTAGGAATTCAAGCTTTGTCATACAGGAACTCATCATGTAGCATTTTTATGTTTTTCTAAAGATAAATCTCTAGAACTTTAGTGTCACTTGGAACAAGATAAACAATAGCCTAGACCTTCTCATATCATATCCGTTAATTATCTAGACTTAGATCAAGCATATGCTACCCACAAATTTCAAGTTCAGAGTAAATCCTTATATCAAATCAATCGTATCTAAAACTCGGGAGAATTCAAGACTAAAAACTAGGTACTTGAAAGGAATTACAACAGAGCAACTATTCATCATTTTCATTTAAGAGATTATTCTGAGTCATCTTTATTTATTCAGTTCTTAAAAATAAATTAAAGCAAATTAGACACATCTTTTATTTTGTTTTCAAATTTACCATTTTCTTAACTATTTAAAAGAAACTAAAACTAGAACAAAGGGAAAGCATACTTACCTGGATACATAGGAGTGCTTCTCCCCCAAGCTAGCTCTTTTGGTAAGGGTTTGGTATTTTAAGTCCTTCGAACTAGACTTTTTCTTGTAAAGTTCATTGATCAAATACCTCAGTTCGCTCTGAAGATGAGGATTCTTATGGTGGTGCCTCTAATGGTGATGTTGCATTTTTCTGCCAAACCCATCTTGGTTTTGAGTTTTGATTTTGGTTTAGTAGGTTCAGAACCTTTACTTGTATAAATTTGGGAATCGACTGTCTTCTCCCACACTTTGCTTGAAGTATGTCCTGCTCATTAAGACAAGGTAGAGATCAAGTGCATGGGCTCTGTTGGTGGGAAAACACCAATAGAACCAAAATTTACTTATTCTTCTCTAACCTTAGGCACATTGAACAAGATGAAGTTGATGTTGTGTGTTTTGTTCACTTATGTCATGGGTGATAAGATCAGAAGATTGAGCATGCATGTAGCATTTAAGTTCATTTGTCCAAAAGTGTTGAGTTTCTTAACCCTTGGAAGGATTGTCTATCTTTACATAATGTATCAAACTTTATATGATTATGACTATCATTTTCCAGAGATATGATGTGCAATATTTTAGCTCATTTGATTAAAACTATGATATCAAGAAAGTGGTGCTAGTAACAAGCTTGAAGAACAAGACATGTTGAGCTAATCAGGTCTGATCAAGTAAATTGTAACTCAAACATATTTTGTTTCTTATTTATGTGCCTACCAGAATCAAGGAAAAGCTTTTTAAATAATGACCATTTACCTTAGGATGTTACCTTTGTTATTGGAGTATAATGTCACCATATGACAAAGGGTAGATGACTCGTGATGGTCTTTTCCTTTTGCTTGAAGTTTTCCTTGTTCGGCTAGTCTCGCAGCTTGAGCTATTCATGAGCTTCTTGTTTCCTAAATTGCACCCTTTCTTTCTCATCCTTTTGTTATGCCATCTTTCTGCTCTTTGATCTTTTGACACCTTGTTAGACCTTTTGCCTCACTAATTGTTTTATGCCTGCAAAGGATTAGTGGACAACACATACCCGAAGGAATATACAATTTTGAAACACGGGTTGTTTGTCCAGAATTTTGTAATTTCCCTCTATACTAATGAAAAGATGGTTTTGGGATTACTTTAGTATAGAGATCATATTTTATATAAGCATGGCTCAAGGCAAAGGTAACTTGCAACAAAAGACAAAGTGAATGAACTTTGGTACTTATAGTTCTTTCATCCATGTTGAATGAGGTATGTAGTTCTTACATCTATAATGAATGAGTTGTGTCTTGCTTTATCTCTGATTTGAATTCATCTCGTGACTTACCAATATTAAATTAAAAGTTTTCTACATAGGGTTAGTCCAACAAAATGACCAGTATCTACTATAACATATTTTGGTTCAAAAATGAACCTAGACACCATGTCTAATTTGATTCAGGAAGACATTTTAACCTAAGCACCATGCTTAATTTAAAAGCCTTTGGAACTACGATCAACACCCCTAAACTAAGCTCCATGCTTAATTTAAAAGATGTATGAACATACTCCAAACCTTAAGCAACTATAGCAAACAAAGGTAGCATAAAAGCATTATAGAGATTATTCAAATAGAGATGAAAGAGCATGATTATTATTTAGCAAATTGAGCATGGCTTAAAGGTAGAGACAACCAAGATGAATTAGCAACATGGCATAAGATTTTTCAAAGAAGCCCATCCCCAGTTTGAATTTTGCAAGGCAAAGTCAAGTTTGGATGGATGTGATTCAGTGTTGCATGATGATTGGTTGGACATACCTTGAGTCGTCATCCTTCATTCTTTTTTCTTCAAACCTGGAATGGTTAGTGACAAAAATGCCTGAAGGAATATTTTCATAATTATGTTTCTATGCTCACTTCACAAGGGCATTACAGTAAAAAGTGAAAGCTCGTGTTATCTCCGAAAGTGCTTGCTTTAGGACAAAAGCTCATCCTTAGGAAACCTTCTAATTGCACTCAAGTTGGTGAAGTGGTTTCCCCTCCAACATCAATCTTTGTGTACCTATCTTAATATTCACACAACGAGATCTACAATATTTATGATAAACATATGTATCTACAACCATCCTTTCAAAGTCTTTATGAACAAAGAGAATGAGGGGGTTGAAGATCTCGTGTGTGGCAATGTTGGAGAGACCAATTAATTCAGGAGATTTCTTATGTGAGCATGGATTTGATGAGGTGTTCATAAAATAACTACCATGCTCATTGATGTTATCTTCCTTTTCAAGCTCTGAGGGTGTTTCTTCATGAATGTCTATAGGCGGAAACATTATCTCCATCATTCCATGCCTATGACATTCATTGGACGTTTCATTGTCCAAGATTTCCCATGGATTGGTGGGTCTTGGGTTGATCTCGTCTAAGGCCTCCTCCAAACTTGGATGAGTCATGTTTATTAAGGAGATTGACTTAAGCTCACCATTTGGATCTAAGCCAAGTTTGGATTATGCCCATAAGGCTTCATCCTTGTCCATCCATTTTTTAGCAACAGCATACAAGTTCTTAATACATTCTAGCCATTGTCGTTGCTCTTTTTGGTCATCCTTGTGTCCTTCATGATTCCTATGCTTTGGTTGTCTTAGTGGATTTCTAGGGTCATCATGAGACTTAGGAGAGAAAGCATAGGAGGGATCATAGGGGTCAAGGATGGGTTTAGATGAGACATCTAATGTGGACATAGAAGGGGAGAGGATAGGAATGGCTTCTAGATGGCTCAACTCTCCTTCTATGGCATTACTTGAAATATCATCCTTGAATTCTTCCCAATATCCTATATGGGAATAATGACACTTTCTAAGAGATCCCTTCTTGAGGGAATTTGAATTATATTCGCTCGAATGTCTCTTGTGGAACTAGAAGTTTAAGCTTTTCCCAAAATTAGCATCAAAGAGGTCATCCTTAATTTTAACAGGGATTTCTAAAGGTGGAATTCCTTCTTCTCTTGGAGGATTTTGGGGTATTGGTGGTTCAGGATTGATAGCTAAACCTTGTGATTGAAGTAGTTGTGATTTGGCTATCAAAACTTGCTCTTCTTGTTTGGGAGATGATTCCTTCTCTTCCTCGGGGAGTTCATTATGAATGCTAGTGCAGGGAGTCTTTCCACTAGTTCTATCAAGCATAGATCTTGCTTCACTAGTAGGCAAATGAAGGAAAGCGCCTCTAGAGGCTGCATCAAGGGATTCCATGGAATCCTTGCTAAGACTCATGTAAAAATATTGAAGAAGTACATGGTCCTGAATGGCAAGGTCTGGGCCAGTGATGATGAGTTCATTAAAAGGATCCCACAATGTACCAAGATATTCTTCTTCTAGTTGTCTAAAATTTAGAACCTCTTTCCGAAGGCTAACCACTTTAGAGATGGGAAAGAAATGTAAACAAAACTTAGAGCATAACATTTTCCAATCTCCTTGAATACTTTCTACAGTTTGACTGTACCATTGTTTAGCTCTTTCCGTCAAAGAGAACGGAAACAACTTCCATCTTACGGTTTTGTCAGACATGCCAGCGATACGTAAGCATGCACATGTCTGTTCAAACTTTTGTAGGTGTGAGTATGGGTTTTCGTTGCCTTCTCCCAAGAAGGATTTATCCCGTATCAATTTTATAAAACACGGGCGCAGCTCATAACCAGGTATAAGGATAGGCTCTACAAATTTTGGTGGCTCTAGGATTGTGCTCGTGGGTTTAGCATATTGATAGATAGGAGTGGAATCTGTGCTAAAAAAGTAAAATAAAAGAAAGAGTAAAAGATAAAATGTTAAGCTAGGCTCGAAGTTAATTCAGCAACCGTTTGCTCGGTAAGGGTGCTAGAAAGCTTGTTGGTATATTTAACGCACACAGATAAATCCGCAAGCGCATGGATACCGCTGTAGCTTTCACTCGGTGGTATTCCAAGTATCGTATCCACAAGGAAACGTGTGAGACAAACTATGGTCTAACTTAACTAAGGGTAGCAACAAGGTTAGGATAAACAGAAGCGTAGACAGGATAACTAAAGTTCTCTAGTTCTGACTTGGGTAAACTTATATCTTCTACTATTCAACTGGGGACATTTCTAGAGAAAGACACTAGTAGGGGATGCTTTCCTTCGCAACTGCATCCTACGTGCGCCTACAGACGAGAGGTGGACTACAAAGGATCAACGAAGCTATATAGTACATGCTATATAGAACTTATGTCACTCATGCGATCTACCACCTTCTGGAATGCAGGGTGCATCCACGATTAAACCAAGTCTAAGAACCACGCTTACACTTACGATTAATACTCTACTCCCTCTAAAATAGGTATAAAGCACTCAAAAGAGTCATGATACTGATGAACAATATAAACAAGATGCTTACTCGAATTAGAAGTTGATTACCAAAAATATCTCGAAGGCAAGCACATGTAGAACCCCATTCTCGTGTGACCCCGGCATTATGTCGCATCCACCGTACTCATGCACTGTGCGCTTCCCCTTTTCCCAGCATCCTATCGGCTCTCGATCCTCGCGCTCGTCCCCATACCGGACCCCCTCCTGTTTTCCTCTTTTGGGGACACGGCCACTCGCACGCCTCCTCATTGAGCCAACCCCCTCTCTTCTCCTTTTTCCTCCGTCCACTCAAGCTCGTGTAGGGAGCGCACCATGGCCGACCTTTTCCTCACCTCGTGAACCATCAGTGTCTTCCATCCACGCCGCCTTCACTTATAGTGCACTGCGTCCCACCTCCGTCCACTAAGCTATAAGATGCCACCTTGTGCGCCTCTCCTTCATCTCCATCCCCCTCGAATCCAAAGCAGAGCTACGAGATCCAACCATCGCTCATAGAACTAGGGTCGCCAGTCAGAGGTGATTGCGTAATCCGAGAAGGAGGGATCTGCTTTTCATCGAAGAAGTTCAAGTCCACCTTTGGTTAGTTTGGTCTTAGGGTTCACGATGTTTGAGTTCTTAGTCTCCTGTTTCTGGATTAAGCCTTGGTTGTGCTAGGTTGCTCTTAACCATGTATCTCTAAATCCCTGTGTGGTTTAGTGTTCGACGTCGTGTAATCTTCCATGTAATTTTAGATCTGCTGAAAGGTCCTAATGGCTAGAGGGGGGGTGAATAGCCTAATAAAAATTTGTACAACAACACTTAGGAAACCGGTTAGACAATTATGAGGCAAAGCAAGTGTTGTGCTAGCCTACCAAAAATGCAAGCCACCTACCACAATTCTAGTTGATATAGTTTCTATCCACACAATAGCTATGTCACTACACTAAGTTAGTGTGCTCTCAAAGGCTAAGTAAAGAGTCACACTAACCAAACTAATATGCTCTCACAACTAGCTACACTAAAGAGCTTGATAACTAGTTTGCGGTAATGTAAAGAGAGTGAGCAAGATAGTTATACCGCCATGTCGAGGAGTGAACCAATCAATCACAAGAATCAATATCAATGAAGATCAATCACCTCGGAATCAAATGATGAACGCAATGATTTTTTACCGAGGTTCACTTGCTTGCTGGCAAGCTACTCCTTGTTGTGGCGATTCACTCACTTGGAGGTTCACGCGCTATTTGGCATCACACGCCAAACCCTCAACAGGGTGCCGCACAACCAATGTAAGATGAGGATCACACAAGCCACGAGCATTCCACTAGAGTACCTTTTGGCTCTCCGCCGGGGAAAGGTCAAGAACCCTTCACAATCACCACGATCGGAGCCGAAGACAATCACCAACCTCCCTCGACGATCCTCGCTGCTCCAAGGTATCTAGGTGGAGGCAACCACCAAGAGTAACAAGTGAATCCCGTAGCGAAACACGAACACCAAGTGCCTCTAGATGCAAACACTCAAGCAATGCACTTGGATTCTCTCCCAATCTCACAAAGATGATGAATCAATGATGGAGATGAGTGGGAGGGCTTTGGCTATGCTCACAAGGTTGCTATGTCAATGCAAATGGTCAAGAGGGTGAGCTTGAGCTGGCCATGGGGCTTAAATAGAAGCCTCCATGAAATAGAGCCGTTGTACCCCTTCACTTGGCACAACACGGGGTGATCCGACGCTCCGGTCATATTGACCGGATCGCTGGACCTCAACGTCCGATCACGCGATGCGTGCCACATGTCCCCTCTCTTCAAATGTCGATCGCTCGATCTCAATGGTCAAGAGATGACCGGACGCAATAGCTCAAAGTGACCGGACGAGAACCCCAACATCCGGTCATTTCCAGTAAGCATCTAGAGACGACTTTTCATGATCGGACGCGTCCGGTCATGCTCGACCAAACTCAACTAGCGTCCGGTCACACGGTGACTCTTCTGTAAGCTGCCACGTCAGCTAGACCGGACACACCCTGTCAACGTCCGGTCACTAAGTGACCTAGCGTCCGGTCAAAGATCGACGCCAGCGTCTTCATGCTCCACCTAACTCAGACACGTTGGTACTACCGAGACCAGTGCCCGGTCACTTACAGTGACCTCCGTCTTTTCTATCTAGGGTGCCGGTGGCACCGTCGGACTATCCACACTCTATGGGTGGACACTCCGCCGATGACTTTCCTTACCCTTGCTCAAATGTGCCAACCACCAAGTGTATCACCTTGTGCACATGTGTTAGCATATTTTCACAAACATTTTTAAGGGTGTTAGCACTCCACTAGATCCTAAATGCATATGCAATGAGTTAGAGCATCAAGTGGCACTTTGATAACCGCATTCCGATACGAGTTTCACCCCCTCTTAATAGTATGACTATCAATCCTAAATGTGATCACACTCGCTAAGTGCCTCGATCACCAAAACAAAATGGCTCCTACCATTTATACCTTTGCCTTGAGCCTTTTGTTTTTCTCTTTCTTCTTTTCAAGTCCAAGCACTTGATCATCACCATAGCATCGCCATCATCATGTCATGATCTTCATTTGCTTCACCACTTGGAATGTGCTACCTATTTCATGATCACTTGATGAACTAGGTTAGCACTTGGGGTTTCATCAATTCACCAAAACGAAACTAGAGCTTATCATCTGCGAAGTGTAATCGTATTTTCTCCTTTCTGATTCTTGTTTCAAATCTTGGGATGAGATTCTTTTAAGGGAGGAAGATTGTAACACCCCTGATGTTACAAGCTTAATTAGCACTGAGATTTAGGTCCAAGAGGGATTAGCCTAACATGTTTTTGGGTTTTAAAAATTATAACGCACGTGAAATGATAAGCCAATCCTATGTGACTCACTTTTGTGGACTCAAATAAATGTCCAAGTTAACTTACTCGGTGCGTAAAAGTGCTAATGAAAATCCTAACGAGAAACATGGGATAAGTCGTTTTAATTGTTTGGCACAAAAAAAATTATATAAACAAAAATAAAATATAACTTGTGTGTAATACTTAAGTAAAGATGATGAGCAAGTCATGTAGTTGAAAATGCAACTTTAATTTGTGAAAATAAATGTTGTTAACTAGTGTTCTTGAGAGCTCAAGAATCAAATTTGACATTAAGCTAAGCTCTTTTCGTTAAGTCGGCAAACACTTGAACTATTGTTAAAATACCATTTTAGCGAATTATATTGAGCAAAATAGTTAAATGGTGCTTAAATATTTTGCTCCTATGGGTTAGTATAAGGTATGGACTATTGCATGAAGTATTTGTTGGTTGAAGTTAACATGGTTTAGACCTATTAAAAATTGCGACAAAAGAGTTAATGGTTACTTAGCCCCAACTGAAATCCTTAACTTTTCTAAGTACGGAAGGGTAGTAGACAATGCCATTTTGGCATTTAAATTCTAACTAAAATGTTTAAACACTAGATCCATGTTTTTGTACTGTTGGTTACTTCTAAGTAAGCACTTGAGCATGGTGTAGGTCGAAGTTGTGTTGGATGTCACGTTGCCCACTCTAAATTTGCCCTAACTTCGTTGGAACGTGCTGTAACCATGTTGTTGACACTCTGTTTATGAACTGGCGTTTCGCGCGATGAGCTCAAGTTGGCATCCTTTTATCTCCCTCTCTGGTTGCTCTCGGGTCATGACGATTACTCCGCTCACTAGCTGGTAGTGTTGACTTTAGGTTAGTACAATTGGTTGCCGATCCTCGTCGGCTGCCGATCGCCGGCCGCACGCCGGGCTATGCCAGCCATAGTCGCCTTCCGTAGGGCCGGGCTGAGCTGCTGTGCTGTTGTGTGGCTACCACATGCGCGCTGCCGGCCAGGCCGTGCGCGGTGCCAATTCGACACCATGGTAGTCGCCATCTGGCCATCATGGCGCTCGTCTTGCCGCTCAATCCACCTACCCACTGAATCACTGCCTGCCTCGGCTGTCTCATAGCGCTACTATCTCGCCGCCACTACCCTGTTGCCCACGTGTCGTTGTCGCCAAGATGTGCACTGTGTCTAGCGCTCTTGTCTGTCCCGTTCCCATCTTTATCCCCTCGCTAACCAACGCGCCTCTGTTACCGCCTCCATGGTCATGTCCCCACGTGGCTGTGCCCTCCTCAAGTCTTGGCCAGGCCACATAAAGTTGAGGCCACTATCCATAATGTAGCAGCGGCAGCACACCATTCCTTCCTTTCAAAATCACCAGCTCGGGCTTCCCAGTCCAATTTCGGTTTCTCCTCACCACCGGTCATGTGCGCCGCCATGACCAGAGGGTTGGGGGTAAGGCCCATAGGAGTGGTAATAGTTCAATTGCTCATAACTCTGAACTCGCCTTGGCTCCCTTTATCCGGTGCTTGCACTATTTTGGCCAGGGAACTTGTCAGTGATGTGGTGACACGTCGGTGTCCAGCTTGGGCATCGCCGCCGTGCCCGGGCGCACATGGCGAGACCACCTTAGCTTTTCCTTGCTTCAACCATCACTATAGCATACACCACGGTGAGCTACTGATGCTTCTCTGCCATCTCTACCTTTCCATGAGGGCATAGGCTCGCCGAAACACTCACGCCGTCGTACAGATCCACCGTCGTCGAGGCTAGGGTTGAGTAGCACACCGTTGGAGTTTTCGCTGCCTCTCACCATTGCGCGTTGGCCCGTGGATCCAAGTAGGCCTGATGGACGCATCGATTTGGCCCTCGATAGGCCGGCGTGGCCGTGCTGTGCCGACTAGAGCCACGCTGTCACGAGCAGGGACGCCGGGGACTGCCCCATTGTGAAGACGACACATTCTAGGGTCCTTAGTGCAAAACTTGAATCTGTTGTAATAATGTTTCGCTGCGCCGCATGATTGTCTAAAAATACAAGTCCTCTTTTACAATATGAGCACACCCGTGCGGTCTCCGGCCTTGGGCCGTACTAGGCCACCGCAACGCGCGCACAGCCACAACGCGCTGGGCTGCCGAGCCTGAAGGGGTTGCTGCCGGCCCTTTCCTTTTTCTAATGCATTTTCTAATTTAGTTTCTAAGGCAAACTTATAAACATAATATAAATTTGTGTAGTTGGCCAAAAATTGTGAAACTAATTTTGTTAGGTTCCTAAAATCATGATCTATCTGTTAGTATATCTTGTTCACATAGTTTCATAGTAATTTCAGGAGTTATCTAATTAAATTGATATGCTTAATATTGTTAAGATATAAACTTGTAGGAATTTTTATAATAAATTGGTGATAGTGTTGGCTCTAAAAATTTCACAGTAAATTTCTAACATTATTAGGTGCTCCCTGTAATTTTTGTAGCTCCATAATAATTAGTTTGCTAGGGTAGCTAAATGAGCCCTAGTTCAAAAATATATATTTAATCGATAGAATGCCGAAACACCTTGAGAGTTTAGAAGTAAAACACTTGATGGGAAACCATGCCTTATTCGACAACGTGGTACGTGGCCTAGCACGTTAGTTATTAGAGCTATCTCATTAGCTTGCGAGGCATAATCGTATTTCTAAGAGTTTTGGTTGCCGTTGATTATTTACGTCTCTGTGTTGCATCCACGAATATCATAATAGGGACAACGATGGATCATGGAGTCGACCAAAGTTAGCGGAAAAGATGGTGCCTTGATGATCGTGTCACCAATGGAATGCAAATCTTTGGTTATATCATGCCCAGGCAAGCCCCGGTGCATAACCCCTATTATTCTGCACTTTATTTTATGCTTGTGCATTAAGTTTTAAGGAGTTGAATGAAACCACTTGCATATATATATCCTTATCCTATGAGTCCTACAAGTATGTCAGGATCATGTAGATTGCTATGCTATTGGATCCGGTAGAAGTCGAGTGATTATCTGTCACTCGCGAGAGATCGAAAAGATATTATTGTTGTTATTATATTACTATCACAAGGAATATATATGGAGGATAATTAGAGACCGGGCGGAATGGTACTTTGGATCTGGACTTGGTTAGGCATTTGAGCAAGGCTCGGATTGCACTTGTTTCACCTGTGTTAATTGAGGACCATCCGATGCTGTGGATGGTAGTCAGGTCACAGACTTATTATCCTAATCACATACTTGCTTATGGGAGCAGGAAGGCTCGTTACGCTCTTGTCGTGGGTTCTGGGTCTTTCCAGACTAACTGATTGGAGACGGGGAAAGGTGGAGGTCTAAGCATCATGCTGAGACAGGGTCTCAAGTGTGGGGGCTTGGAGTCCAAGTTTACACGGGGACCTGGACCCCTCGATAGGAGTGGAATGGGTTGGTCTTATTTGTGCCTGGGGTACAAACAAGATGTGTGTTTCGGGGTACCCAGCTAGGATACATTGATACACGAATCGCCATTTCTGTGAGACGATACGACTTGGCTATGGTCTAGCACCATAGTAAGAACTGGAACTTGAAAGGTGATAAAATGGTTCTGATTGCTTACCACCTGCTTGAAAGTAGTCTAGTTGTTTACATAGAATGGTTAGTTAATGAACTAATGATGACTGCTAATAAAATTGAATATACGGATGTACGTTTAGTAATGCTTCCGCAGATGCAATAACCCACAAGCCAAATAAGCCTTGCATATCCTTGAAGTCTTTTATTTTCTGCCTGTCGGGTAAGTCTTGCTGAGTACAATCAAGTACTCAGGGTTTTATTCCCCCTGTTACAGGTGATCGGAGGATACTTAGAGCTGACTCTTGAGTATGAAAACCTCCTGGTGGGCTTAGAGAGGATTTCCTTCACGCTACGACCGTAGTGTTTATTTATAACCCTCCCTAAAGGTTTTTATAAGAAAAGATGTAAAATCTGCTAGCATCTCTTGTATATAAATATCCACTATGTTAATGCTTCACCATGTCATTAAATTAATCTTTGCTTCCTCTGTAACTCTGATAACATTCTTATATTCCGCCGTTATAATCAATTGAGGTAATATTCTGTTACTGTAATAAAGTGATGTAAGAAATGACTTAAGAATGTTGTAAGCTGTATTCTCTCATTTATGATCCTGATGAAAAAATGTGGATTTTTGAGTTCTCCCTTGGGGTATGCTCGACGGAACTGCGTAATTTATTGTCCTCTCTTGAGTACTTAGTGTCTAAGGGAAGACAAGTACTCCTGGAAGGCATTAGATTAGGCGGTTCTACCACAGGTGGTATCAGAGCATAAATGAGGAAATAAAGCTTCAAAACCCTTTTCTAAACTAAAATTTGACAACCTATTTTTGAGAAAAGTTAGGGCATTTAACTACGGAGTATATAAGCAGCCCTATTGCTATAGTTAAGCATCTGGAATAGGTTTAACTAGGTTTTCTCCGGTGGACTGACTCTCGCGTAGTATGTGATCTTTAAGTCAGTCGTGCTGTTACTGCCTTAGTCATCATGACCGTATTACTGGTAGATGCGCCCTTCATAGATGTCACGCGAGTCGTATTGTGCATGACTGACCCATCCTTGTTCAGGAGTTATTGCTGCACTATGACTTTGTGCTCCGTGTTAGTCTATGGGTCACGCTTGTCGTGACTCACGTCTCTCTGTACTCCATTTTGCGCTCTTGCCGGATCCTTGCCCTGCAGCCGTACTAGTCATTAATGGCCTCGGACATCGCTCGCCTCGAACGCACGAAAAATTCGGTCGATTCATTTGTAGTGGCCCCACGCAGGAACCGAAGGTGGGCTACGCCAGGACCACTGACCGCTCTACCCTTACAAGAAGGGCCTGACCTAGCCATTGGTACCACCACTCGGTGCGCTCTAGCTCACCTAGCTTTTCCTTTTGAGCAAGCTTTTCGCTCAATCCTCCCACAACCACCCACCAGGGATGGCAGGAGCCTGTGTTAGCAGTTACTGCCTGAACACTAAGGGTTTTCCCAAAATCCTGTATGCCACCCTGCAAAAACTCGGAGTCAAAGATCGTCCCAAGTATGAGGGCCGTGAGTATGAAAAGCATGGCACTGAGCGGTGTGAAGTTACCGTCTATATTGGGAAGTGTGAGGAGTTCCTCGACATCACTGAAGCCTAGAATGTGACAGCAATCGGGTTTTGCTTCGTTGACATCTACCAAGTTATGGCCCGCAAAGCCTTGCGACATCTTTGCTAGATCTATGGAGAGCCCATTGCTCGTACCCTCATGAGGTTCTTTCCACCTTTGGAAAAGAATCGACGGGTATGGAGGGCTTGCATGGAGGCTTTGCAAGGGCAGGATGCGCAAGAAGATAGCCCAACCATTGTGCACTTGACCATTGTTTACACCAAAATTTGGAAGAAGAGTTATAGGGACTCGAGAGCTCCCAAGATCATGTCATCAAGGAATCAATTGCGTGCAGATCGAAACCAGCTGATTCGGATGCAAAAACTAGAATTGGCTTTCTTCATATAGCGCCAGTGGATAACGACAAAGGCTACGCTCGATGCCAGGACGAAACATGTTGGACTCCACAAAAAGGGAAAGATTAGAGTCCAAGTTATCTTAAATTAGGAATGTTTTCTTTAGGGTCAAAAATTGTGATGAGTCATGCTTAGACAGGAGTCACGCGTAGGTCTCGGGGTATAAATATCAAGCCTCGGCTATTGTAAAAAACAACAATCAATCCAATATACCAGTTATTTACTTTTTTGGCTCCAGCCACCCTTAGGAGTAGGAGTAGAGTAGATCTCAGCGAGTTCTTTAGCAAGTACGGCTGCATCGATCCATTTGACCTCCACTACTTGTTGTAAATACCGTCATGGCTTATACCTCTATTTGTACGGCTACATCGATCCGGTCGACGTCCACTGCGACTCTGGTATAAGTTAGTTATCGACTCTTGCCTAGTTCAAGTATGGCTGCATCGATCCGGTCGACCCCCACTGCATGAACTAGATCAAGGTCAAGTTATTGGCTCTACCTTAGGATGACAGTCTTTGGTAGATTCATTAAGTTACCGATATTGCTTATTGCTTTCATTATCTATCTAATTACAGCAATATCACTCTGCCCGGATTGGGATTGATCTAGATCGGCCTTATATCTTGTTTAGCCCATCATTTGCTAATCTAAATTTATCTAATCTACACCTTAAACAATGAGTTATGTTTTATCGGCTGTTTTATGTCAATCCTGATCGTGCATAGCGTGCGGTTAAGGCATGTTGTGTCTTGAGTAGATTTATTGGCTAGCGAAAACCATTCCATGGCCCGTGTGATTCTACCTCACACCCCACTATTAGCGCCGTGGAGTGGGGATTGTTATTTGATAGATCTATTTCTGATAAGGCATGACTTTAACTGTGCGCTATGCCTAAATTGACTATTCTAGCCGATATCGAGTGCTTTCACGAACAGTTCGCATAGCGAGACCGTTGAAGTAAAGATAGGTTGAAAGATATGTTAGCCCCATGATCTTATTATTGTATTACGGCCTGCATGATTCTACCTCATGCCCCACTGATATTGGTAATGTGTTAGGGTCGTTGAGTCTATCATTATTTATACGGCCTGCATGATTCTGCCTCATGCCCCACTGGTCATAGCGATAGATGAGATCTAACATGTTCATTAGATTTATCTTTATTAAATGGTTAAATGGTGTTGAATTGTTTATTTATATAAAAAGGGGTTCAGTTAATTATAATCATTAGCTTAGCATAAACCGATCATTGTTGATATCTTATTGCCATTGATTAATATTTGTGTAAATAATGACATTTATCCTGAATGATAACCGATTCTTCTTATGCAACCTAATGAGCTTTAACCGATCGATTCTCATGAATATGCTGGAATTGACTATTTAGTCGATCTCCTTTCATATCGGCTCTCATAGCCACACATTCGGGACTGTCTGGTAACACCGGCAAGTTCCACCCTTAATTATTGATGAACTTTCTCTCCTTGTCAATTACAGGGTCAAATTGACTAGCACGTCTCAGGAGGAGTGCACAGGATTGACCACCCCTGTGCTGAAGCAATGCGGATCTATAGCTCCATTGAGCAGACCCTTTCGGCTTGCTGCGTGTGTCCTCGGCACTAGATGAAAATTTTGTGTCGACAACCATGTACCTGCTTGCTCTAGATGAGCAGTATGACGAGCAAGCCTCGAAGCTAAGGAAGTGCCTTTGGTGAGCCGAGGAAGCCGAGATCTTCTCTAGGATGCTCTAGGTGCAGCTTGCTAAAGCGCATGCCAGTGTGGCAGCCATAGAGAGTCGGGAGACTGCCATGTCGGAAGCCCTAAAGGACGCTGAAGATCGGCATGCCCATTAGTTGGGAGAGGCCTACCTTGTCACCAAGGCCAAGCGTAGGACGCTGGCCGCTGAAAGGCAGGATCCCATGATCTTGGAGGGAATCCCTGTCCACCCGCCGGAAAAGAAGGAGAACCGGTGTTGCAGTACCGCCAGCACCTCCACCCTCGGAGGTATCAGAAGTAGATCCCTTATTTCCTCTCACTCAGCCACTGCCAAGAGAGGAGGTGGATCCATAGCCGGGCAGTAGAAGAAACCACCAAGCCCGAGAATGAAGATGTGTGGTCCGATAAAGTAGATTAGTTGCCTTGGGAAGATATACCCGTAGTTAGTGGTGCCTTTCGTCGTTGTCCTCTAGTATTCTAATCTTTCCATTGTATTTCGTCTATAGTTGTTGAGATCATCTGGTCGTAAGGAAGGTGAATGATGTGTCGACAATGGGAGAGTGAGTGCCTATATGTTGTACCAGCATAAGGACGTTTGGAATGTGCATTTTATTTACTTTGCTGTGTTTATTGCGTCCATCTACCCTTAGATCTCATTAGACGTGCTTAGGGTTTTCAAGGATGATGTTAAGTGGGTTACAAGAGAGCAACCATTCAGATGCCAGCAGACTAGCCATGATTGGATAACGTAGGACACTATATCGACTAATTGTGGATGTCCTTGCATAACACTTGAATCTCTTAAATCAAATCCATTGTTGTGAAAGGAACCCTTTTTGTCTGAATCTTCCCTTGCAATACTCCTATGATTCTGTGGTCTATGACCCCACCGCCTTCATTGCGTGTAAGTTGGTAATAGTTGCCTAGTTAATAGCTTATGGTGCCGCGATGAAACTGAGGGCCCCTGTGGAACAACTGCCACATGGTGATGTTGCTCGGTACGCACTGGTATCGAGGTTGTTGACCAAGTACCTTTACCAAGTTACACCACCGTATCGCTCTTGATACAACATATTCTTCTTGGAAATATTTGGGTGTTTGAATGGGAAATCCATAACAGGTTGATGAAATAGTGTTCCCCCAAAGTAAATAAGAGAATGTGGTTTTGGAGGAAGCATGCATGTCACGGTCCTAGTTCATACAAAAGGTTGGCGCCTATTGTGGTCAAGGAAAAGAAGAGCAACATGGAAAAGTTAGCCTTCAGGTAGTCGAGAGTGATTGGAAAAGCGTGAGTGAACGTCACGTCCCAAGCCCTCTGTCCAGCTTGACCACGCTACGCACACCGGTCACTATTAGGGTGTGCTCTATGGAAGCCATCAGTGTTAGGGTCCACTAGCACCCTGTTCTCGTGTGACCCCGACATTATGCCGCATCCAGCGTACTCGTGCACTGTGTGCTTCCCCTTTTCCTGGCATCCAATCGGCTCTCAATCCTCGCCCTCATCCCCATACCGGACCCCCTCCTGTTTTTCTCTTTTGGGGACACGGACGCTCGCACGCCTCCTCGTCGAGCGAACCCCCTCTCCTCTTCTTTTTCCTCCCTCCACTCAAGCTCGTGTAGGGAGCGCACCATGGCCGACCTTTTCCTCACCTCGTGAACCATCAGTGTCTTCCATCCACGCTGCCTTCACTTTCGGTGCGCTGTGCCCCACCTCCATCCACCAAGCTATAAGATGCCACCTTAAGTGCCTCTCCTTCATCTCCATCCCCCTCGAATCCGAAGCAGAGCTACGAGATCCAGCCATCGCTCGTAGAACTAGGGTCGCTAGTTAGAGGTGATTGCATAATCCAAGAAGAAGGAGGGATCTGCTTTTCGTCAAAGAAGTTCAAGTCCACCTTTGGTTAGTTTGGTCTTAGGGTTCACGATGTTTGAGTTCTCAGTCTCCTATTTCTAGATCTGTTGGACATACACCATGTTTTAGAGAATTATTTTCTTGTTGTTTCTCCATTGTCCTTGTCTATCTTGACTTTTGGATGAAGCCTTGGTTGTACTAGGTTGCTCTTAACCATGTATCTCTAAATCCCTATGTGGTTTAGTGTTCGACGTCGTGTAATCTTTCGTGTAATTTTAGACCTACAAAGTGTAATCGCATTTTCTCCTTTCTGATTCTTCTTTTGAATCTCGGGACAAGGTTCTTTTAAGGGGGGAAGATTGTAACACCCCTGGTGTTATAAGCTTGCTTAGCACCGAGATTTAGGTCTGAGAGGGATTAGCCTAACAAGTTTTTGGGTTTTAAAAATTTATAACGCATGTGAAATGATATGCCAATCCTATGTGACTCACTTTTGTGGACTCAAATAAATATCCAAGTTAACTTGGTGCCTAAAAGTGCTAATAAAAATCCTAACAAGAAACATGGGATAAGTCATTTTAATTGTTTGGCACAAAAAACAATTTATATAAACAAAAATAAAATATAACTTGTGTGTAATACTTAAGTAAAGATGACGAGCAAGTGGTGTAGTTGAAGATGAAACTTTAATTTGTGAAAATAAATGTTGTTAACTAGTGTTCTTGAGAGCTCAAAAATCAAATTTGATGTTAAGATAAGCTCTTTTCGTTAAGTCGGCAAACACTTGAACTATTGTTAAAATACCATTTTGGCGAATTATATTGAGCAAAATAGTTAAATGGTGCTTAAATATTTTGCTCCTATGGGTTAGTATAAGGTATGGACTATTGCATGAAGTATTTGTTGGTTGAAGTTAACAAGGTTTAGACCTATTAAAAATTGTGACAAAAGAGTTAATGGTTACTTAGCCCCAACTGAAATCCTTAACTATTCTAAGTATGGAAGGGTAGTAGACAATGCTATTTTGGCATTTAAATTCTAACTAAAATGTTTAAACACTAGATCCAAGTTTTTGTACTTTTGGTTGCTTCTAAGTAAGCACTTGAGCATGGTGTAGGTCGAAGTTGTGTTGGATGTCACGTTGCTCGCTCTAAATTTGCCCTAACTTTGTTGGAACGTGTTGTAACCATGTTGTTGACGCTCTGTTCATGAACTGGCATTCAGCGCGATGAGCTCAAGTTGATATCCTTTTATCTCCCTCTGGTTGCTCTTGGGTCATAACGATTGCTCCACTAGCTAGCTGGTAATGTTGACTTTAGGTTAGTATGATTGGTTGAACTTTGGTTCAGGCGATCGACATCATTTGCTTCACTTTAAAACACGTGCATGTCACCATTTGTTGTTGTTTGGCCTGGGTTCACAGTCACCACGTGTGGTAGAACCGCCCAAAATAACACACCTTGGGAGGCGCTTGTCTTCCACTAGACACTAAGCACCCTGAAAGCAAGCTATATCGGATGGTTCCATCGAGCACACCCCGAGGGAGAACTCAAACAATCTACGTTTTTCCTCCAAGATCCAATAATGAGAATGGGTTTATAATACTTAGTCCATTTCATACATCAAGAGTTCTCAGAAATACATTATTACAATACCAAGTTCAGAGTACGGAATTTAAACAGCGGAATTGAAATAAACATCTAACGGTAAGATACAAGGATCTATCTGTGCCCACCAGAAGAATCCTCCACTCAATAGCTACTCCTCAAGCTACACCTGCAATAGGGGTAAATAAACCCTGAGTACACAATGTACCCGCAACACTTACCCAACTAGTGGGAATAATTTCCCGACTCCAAAGGATATGATAAGCTTTATGGTTTGCTAGGTTTCCTTTTTGCAAAAAGCAACACTAGTAGTGAATCCTTATGTATGTGTTTTATTAGCAGTCATGATTAGTTCATTAGCTAACCATTCTATGTAAGCACCTATTCTACTTTCAAGCAAGAGTTGAGCAATCAGATCCATTTCACCACCTTTTATCTTCTAGTTCTTACTACGGTGCTAGATCATAGACAAGTCGTACCATATTACACGGTGATTCGCGAACCAATGTAGACTAGCTGGGTACCCCAAAACACACGCCCCGCTTGTACCCCAGGCACAAGTAGGACCAACCCACCACTCTCCTATCAAGGGGTCCAGGTCCCCGTCCAAACTTGGACTCCAAGCCCCAACACTTGAGTCCTAGACTCAATGTGGTGCTTAGACCTCCACCATCCCCGCCTCCAATCAGTCAGTCCGGAAAGAGCCGAAACCCATGACAAGAGAGCAACGGGCCTTCCCTGCTCCCATAAATAAGTATGTGCTCAGGATAATAAGTCTGTGACCTAACTAGAATCCAATGCAACGGTCGGTCCTTAACCGACACGGATAGGGAAAATAGTGTAACCAAGCTATGCCCCATTGGCCATGGGACACAACCTCTTATACCCATCAATACCCGTACCATATCCCTGCCCGGTCTCCATTTCTTTTTCACCATTTATCATGAGAGTGATAATAATAATCACCTATTGCGAGTAACGGCAGGTTACTCACGCTACCGATAGCCTAAGCATAGCAGCTACTCGAACTATGCTAGTAAGACTCATAGGTAGGTTTATCTATGCATGTAGTTTCACAATAAGCCTGTAATGTAAATGCACATCACATATATATATCCAGTGATTATTCAAAATAAGGGTTATGCACCGGGGCTTGCCTTGGGCAGGTGTGGTGTCAACTCAGTCAGTCAGTGGCGGCTCTAGGACCTTCTCCTACACGAGGATCTCCTCTTCGTACTCCTCAATCACCTCCTCGAACTTGTGGTCTCTAATGGTCACAATTTCCGCCAACTCGTTCTCTACATCTATGCGATGATGATGCAACACTTAGTATTTTAGCAACAACAGCTTCTAAATTAAGAATACACATGGTAAACTACTCAGCTAGCTCTAATGACTAAGATACTAAGCTAACTATCATATTCATCAAGTAAAGTGTTAGGTTCAACTAACAAACACCTAGCTTTACAAACGAAGGATATATCTTTATTTCTACTAATGATTTAATGTATATTTAAAACAAAGAGCATTTAACTACCCTTATGTTAAGTCTATTCTAAAGCTAAAAAAATTACAGTGAGCATATAATAATACCATGAAGCTACTATAAAATTTTCAAAGCTATAGCTATCACCATATTGCCACAAAAATTCCTACAATATTTAACCTAATAATATTAATCACTCTCAAATGATTTAATAGTTCTTGGTATCAACAAATATATATATATATATATGAACTAAATACACCAACAGATAGAGCACAATTTTAGAAACTTAACAAAATTGGTATCACAATTTTTGGATACCTACATGATTTTATATGATTTACCAAAGATCACCTAAGAAATACGAATGAAAAGCTATTTCTATTCTCTACGAAAAAGCTAAATTGATTTCGGCCCAACGCGGCCCACGTGGCGCAATGCGATCATGAGGTGGCCCATAGGCGAGGCGCGCCCACGCGCGGAGGCGACCCGTGGCGAGGAAGTCTCGCGCGCGCTGGCACATTAGCAAAAACGCCCCTAGACTATGAGCAAAACAACCCGCACTCCACATTACTATTTCTATAGACAACGACTTTGCAACGAAACCCTTGAAACTTCCTCCTCTTTACAATGGCAAGGTCATAGGCCTCCCATACGCGTGCCGGCGTGGAGAGCGGTGGCACTAGCGCTTGCGCTGGCCACACGGGACCCACGCTGACCTATGTACGAGGCCGACGCTCACCTAGGGTTTGACACGAGATGATTGGTGGCGGTTGCATGAGCCGAGACGCCGTAGAAGGACCTCTCCATGATGGTAGGCACCCTGCAGCAATGGTGATGACGACATTCTGGTAAGCCGCAGTAACAACAAGGCGGTAGGGGTAGCGGTGAGCATGACAACCCACCAGTGACCTTATCGAGAAGGCATCTCGGCCGGAGACAACCCGAGCGAGGCTGGCCACGTGCGCACGGCGAGGTGAACGGTGGACCACAAAGGCACGGCCACGGTAGTGGCTAGGATGTAGCACTAGAGCCGTGACTAGCATGCGCACGACGAAGAGGGAGCCAAGGCTAGCTAGTGGTGCAGAGGAATTGGCGCGGGGTGAAGTGGTGGAGACTGGCCACGACAGCGGGCGGTGACGGGCCTTAACGGCACGGTGGTAGGCAAAGCTCCAAAATTAGAGCTCGGCCAAGCCGCAATCAAAGCGGGGTGGGGTCGGTTAGAGAGGGGACATGAAAGTGGAGACGCGATCTTGAGGAATTGATGAGCGGTGCTCGCTCTCTAGCTTCATCATGACATGACGCGACGGCGGTGGAAAACAGAGGGAGAAAGAGGGAAAAAGAGAGATGGCGTGGCAGGTGGGCTCAGCTTTTCCATGCCTTGGTGGGACACGAGCGATAGGCTCAGGAGGCCCATGCGCCGGTGTTATGGACAACATGTGCGCGCATCCAACCAGCATGGCCCGCGCGCCACAGTGCCATAAATAGCGTGGCACGGTGGCTTGCCCATGTGTGCATGGTAGAGGCGACATGCACAGGACTGGCAACAACACGCGACGTGCAGCGGATCAGCGTGGACACGACGATGGCGCGACGACAGCGGCAGCATAGCGACGCGAGTAGTCCGGCGGCAGGTGACGCGACGACAGCGTAGCGCGTTCGCGGCGACACCCAAAACAGCAGTGCGAGGCAGAGCAGTAGGGCCCAAGGATAGCGGCTCGCTGCAGCCAGCCTTGGCCAAGCCCAGGTGGCGCGATGGCAGTGGTAGCAGTGTGGCACGGCGGCAGGACGGCCAGGCGTAGGTGAGCGGCAGGCGCGGTGGCCAGCGACGTCCCACCACGGCCAGGCTGCGGTAGCAGCAATCGACTAGCATGGCCACGTGTGCGCGTGCGTGCGCGCCCGGCACACCGACGCCACGATGTTGGGGCAGGGACGACTGGTGACCGCTCCCAACATAACAAGATGACCCGAGTTCATGTTATGCATAGATTTTAAAGCATTCGAGACGTCTAAACCATTGATCCAATCCCCAAACCACTTTTGCTATACCTTAGAGGGTATATTAGGATACTAAAACAAGCCATAAAACTACCCTACTCCTTAATCCAATCTCTCACAATAAATTGCTAAACATATCAATGTCTAGCAGTCGACAGACTTGAAAATTTCTAAGTTTTAGAGTTGAATTTGATTTCCATTTGTGATTTCTAAGCTAGTGGAAATATTAGCTAGTAATATCATTTTTCAACCTCAAGTATTTCACTGTCATCTACAAAGTTTGTACTTCAAACTTTATTTAAGTATCACACACATGTTCTATAGCATTTTTGCTTAATAAAAATTGGTTTTAAACCCTAAGTGATATAACATGACTATCGAATCAACTTTGGTTTTGCATTCTAGTTGATCAGTTTTGAGTTACAGAAATTGATCTACACACTTTATCACATGCATTAACACATAAACATGATGCTTATGACATATTTTAGTAAATGATTTACGGTGTAACACCGAGTAATGTAGATAAGGCCCGATCTTCCGATAGGTATGATAGCATCGATTGGTGGAGACTCGACGTTCACGATCTAGGGTTCGAACCAAGACTAATTTGGACCCTCACAACCATTACACCACTGCTCCATTGGTTATCAACCACGCGAACGCGATTGACCTCGCCGAGAAGGCTTTCCTGCAAGCGAATCGAGAACACAAGCAAGAACGTGATGAACGCAATCTGAAATTGCAAATAAATATGAGGCTTATGATAATGAGAAGGAGTTCAGGTCTTTATTCAAAAGGACTAATCGCCACAAGCAAACAAGATCAAGAACCGGGGCCCTGGTTCACAGCAAGCGGCCTTGGTGGCATAGTTGCTGCAAAATGACGTCTGTTTCACAAGAAAATCAAGAACTAAACAAAACTCAAACCCTAAGGAGAGCGACGGCTACTAATTATAGAGCCCCGGACGTCACCCCCAATACGCGCCCCCTAATGGGCTCTAAGATGATACACAGGCCAACGGACCAAAAGACGGTGTCGCAGCACCCTGGCAGATTCTGGACGCTGACTTGTTTCGATGATTCCGTTGATTCCAAAGGGCTTTTGATATGAGACCACTCGCATTGGCTTCCTTATCTAATTAGCTTTCCATCCATATATGGATCATCGAAAACAGAGCATGGACGCACCCATGTGGCCAGTTTTATGACATACTGGTCCTAGAACCCGAGATGGGCTCAAACTTGATTTGGGCCTCCACCTTGGTGACTCGAACCGGATGAGCTTCGAGCCTCCTTCTCGGTTAGGACACCCTCGCTGATCTCCTTGTCCTCTATCTCCAAGCATGGTCATATGCATGGAGCTCATGTCCTCATCATCCTCCCTTTCTTTATGAAAAGCCATCCTCGATATCGATTTTGCTTGAAGTCGATCCTGCACAACAAGAGGACAAACAAGGTTTCCAAAATAATGGGAATAGACAATGTTGTGAGAAAGAATATGACCACATGTCCAGGTTTGTAGCTTATTTTGTCCTATAGACATGTAGTATGCTCGATTGAAATACACAAGATCTTTGTCAATACTATCCTGCAAAAGATTAGTACTAACCAGAAACATATGCTCTCTTTCTTTGGATTCCACTTGTGTTCCAAAAGGAAAACGAGAGGAATATGGCATAACAACAGTGTTGATTTTACTGTCCTCTAGTTGATCATTACTTTGCACAATAAAACGAGAATTCAGATTTGTACAAATGTAAACCCGTTCCATCATATATTGTCCTTTGTTGTTATATTTTCCAAAAATATGATATGTATGTCTAGACAACCATAGAAAATTAGCATATGCATTAAGTTTCTCCTCCAAATAACTAACATTGCACAGAACATCAAATTCAATGTAACCCAAAGTATTTAAAGAAGATAAAAGTTTCAGCTCATCAACATCACTAGCATTATGAATAACATGTTTATTTTCAGCACAAATGTTCGATTCCAACACACATATAGCATGATCATTCATTAATGGTTGCATGGGTATAACATAAATTTCATCATGCAAGTCATCTTTGTCACAAGGAACATTAAGCAAAGCATCTTGTGACAAAGATAAATCAAGGGAAGGTTCCACTAATATTTGCTCTATCATAGCATGATTCGTGAAAGAATTCAGCACATCAAGAGAACTCTCACCTTTCATGAATTTAGCATCATGGGCATTATCTTTGCTCTCATGTTCAGCAAGAGTAATAGGTGATGGTTCTGAATTTTCACATGAGGATGTGAGCACCTCATTTTCTTTCACGCCATCTTGGCTCTTTTGTACATTATCCTGCAAAAGGTTAGACATAGCAGGAGGAATAACAAGAGATTGTTCTAGTTGTTGCACTTCATCATTTGAGTTAATTACAAGAGATGGATTAACAAATATGGCTCTCATAAGAATTTTCATATCGTTCCATATGTGAGGTTTATCTAAAGAATTTAAAGACTCCCACCAAGTTGATGCAGAATGTCTCAAGACACTAATTGCATTCTTAATCTTCCTCTGTTCACACATATAACATTGCACAAAAATATTATCTATTTTAGTTTCTCACTCAATGTACTCATTAGCACCAATACCATCATAAGTCGGCAGGGAAGAAAGAATAGCACGACATGTGGAAGGAGTTGCAGCAGCAATAGTGTGTGGCTCATGCATCTTTGATGTCTCATATTGATGAGTGTTGTAACATGTCTTTGTTAGCATCAAACAAGAAAACACACAAATATATATTTTCCTATCAGCTACTAGGATGTGGTCAAGGAGTAAAGTCACACACTCTCAAGCGTCTTACCACGGTCTTACAAGTGTTTTTACCAACGCAGCAGGCGGTGCAGTCGACGGATGGTTGTGATACCATTGTAGCTTGAGTATAACAGTTGTAAGGCGAACCTATACTTGGTCAGAAGAAAGTGGAGCTTGGACATGCACAATATAGTAGCAAGGAATAGCAATAATTTAATTTAGAAATTACAAGATTGAAAAGTAGTCCCAAGCTAGTCTATGTCGCTGGCCTAAACTCGTCCTAGACCTAGTTCAAGCAAGCAATACAATACAACTCAGCACAATGACTCAAAAGGATGCAAGCACTTCTGAACTTTTTTTCACTTTTTTTTCTTTCCTCCTTTATTTTTTCTCTTTTTTTTAGGTGCGGCTTTTTTTCCTTCTTTTGGTTTTTGCACCTCTTTGCCTTTTTCTGCCTTTGATTGATTTTTTTAACCAGATAAGTGCCACAATACAACCTTCAAATATATCCTATGGTACAATGCAATTAGAGTTTAATTTATCTCTAATATGATGCAAGACTCAAGTTCAAGGATATAAAAAAATAGCACGATATGTGCTTCCAAAAGTAGCTCTCCAAAGTCCAACATACATGCTAAAGAAGAAACCAAATTGGACTTGATATCTATTAGATAAGGAATTATGCAAATCTTCCTATTTCTTGTCTGCTCACGTACAACTAAACTTTCCTTTTCTTTTTTTAGCAAGATGGCACAACGCATCTGTACTTTCTTGACTAACTGTCAAACAAGAAACCAATCTAATATGTGTATATAGGACCAACTCAACACCAAACTGAGAGGAACAAATTCGAGAAGAACTAGACTCTGACTTGAATAAACCAACGAACACAACGACACACAAGGGACGACCATTCAATAAAGCAAACTAAAATTAAAAAATATTGAGATGGCATAAAGGGGATGTAGGATAGGGAATATGTGGTAGTGTTTTTTTTGCTTTTTGTGGACTCTAGGTAATGAAAAACATATTTAATCTAAAGAGAAAAACATAGAGATATACCTAACGGCAACTAGGCCTCTGATACCACTTAATGTAGACAAGGCCCGATCTTCCGATAGCTACGATAGCATCGATTGGTGGAGACTCAACGTTCATGATCTAGGTTTCGAACCAAGACTGATTCGGACCCTCGCAACCATTACACCACTGCTCCGTTCATTATCAATCACGCGAACACGATTGACCTCGCCGAGAAGGCTTTCCTGCAAGCGAATCGAGAATATAAGCAAGAACAGGATGAACGCAATATGAAATTGCAAATAAATATGAGGCTTATGATAACAAGAAGGAGTTTAGGTCTTTATTCGAAAGGACTAATCGCCATAGGCAAACAAGATCAAGAACCGGGGCCCTAGTTCACAGCAAGTGGCCTTGACGACACAGTTGTAGCAAAACAACGTCTGTTTCACGAGGAAATCAAGAACTAAACAAAACCCAAACCCTAAGGAGAGCGATGTTTGTTAATTATAGAGCCCCGAATGTCACCCTCCTGGATGCACCCCCTAATGGGCTCTAAGACGATACACGCCCCAAGGGACCAAAAGACGGTGTCGTAGCACCCTGGTAGATTCTGGACGCTAATTTGTTTTGACGACTCCTATTGATTCCGAAGGGATTTTGATGTGAGACCACTAGCATTGGCTTCCTTATCTAATTAGCTTTTCAACCATATGTGGATCGTCAAAAACAGAGCCTAGACACGCCTGTGTGACCAGTTTTATGACATACTGGTCCTAGAATCCGAGATGGGCTCGAACTTGATTTGGGCCTCCACCTTGGTGACTCGAACCGGATGAGCTTTGAGCCTCCTTCTCGGTTAGGACACCCTCGCTAATCTCCTCGTCCTCTATCTCCAAGCATGGTCATATGCATGGAGCTCATGTCCTCATCACCGAGGGTGTTACACCACATGATTACGCTGCTGTTGCCTGGCCGTTCCTGGCCGTGGCCGTTGCCCGGCCTCGTCGGCTGCCGCCACCGGCCACACCCTAGGCTATGCCAATCACAATCGCCTTCCTTAGGGCTAGGCTAAGCTCTCTTGTCTTTGCTATACGTTGCCGTGTGGTTGCGCGCGTCTTGCGTTCTTTGGCCGTGCCATGCGCTGAGGGCTAATCGACGCCATGGCGATCGCCGTTCGCCATCGTGGCTCTCATCTCGCCGCTCAATCTACCTACCCTCCGAGTCACATGCTGCCTCGGCTATCTCATAGCGCTACTATCTCGCCACCACTGCCCTGCCGCCCATGCGCCGTTGTCGCCAAGACACGCTCTGTGTCTAGCGCTCTTGTCTGTCCCATTCCTGTCCTTATCCCCTCGCTAACCAACATGCCTCTGTTACCGCCTCCATGGTCATGTCCCCACACAGCTCTGCCCTCATCAAGTCTTGGCCGAGCGATGTAAAGTCGAGGCCACTATCCACAATGTAGCAGCAGCAGCACACCATTCCTTCCTTTCAAAATCGCTAGCTCAGGCTTCCCAGTCCAATTCCTCACACCGGTGGGTAGCTTAGCAAGTTAGCTAGGTGTCGCATTCTCATCGTGCCTAGCCTTGGTCTGTCCGTGGTCAATTTTAGTTTCTCCTCGCCACTGGTCATGTGCGACGCCGTGACTAGAGGGTTGGGGGTAAGGCCTGTAGGAGTGGTAACCATTCAATTGCTCATAACCCTAAACTCGCCTTGACTCCCTCTATCCGTTGCTCACACTATTTTGGCCAGGGAACTCATCGGCGACATGGTGACGCATCGGTGTTCAGCTCAGGGCATCGCCGCCATGCTCAGGCGCACGTGGCTAGACAATCAAGCATACACCACAGTGAGCTACTGATGCTTCTCCGCCATCTCTACCTTTCTGTGAGGGCGTAGGCTCGCTGGAATGCTTGCGCCACTGTATGGATCCACCGTCCTCGAGGCTAGGGTTGAGTAGCACACCGTTGGAGTTTCTGCTGCCTCTCACCATTACGCGTTGGCCCGTGGGTCCAAGTAGGCCCGATGGACGCACTGATTTGGCCCTCGGTAGGCCAGCGTGGCCATGCTGTGCCGGCCAGAGCCACGCTGTCATGCGCAGGGACGTCGGGGACCGCCCCATTGCGAAGACGACACATTCTAGGGTCCTAAGTGCAAAACTTGAATCTGTTGTAATAGTGTTTCGCTGCGCCGCTTGATTGTCTAAAAATACGAGTCCTCTTTTACAAAATGAGGACGCCCGCACGGTCTCTGGCCTTGGGCCATACTAGGCCACCGCGACGTGCACGTAGCCGCAACGCGCTGGGTTGCCGGGCCTGAAGGGGTTGTTGCCGGCCGTTCCTCTTTCTAATGCATTTTCTAATTTAGTTTCTAAGGCAAACTTGTAAACACAATATAAATTTGTGTAGTTGGCTAAAAATTGTGAAACTAATTTTGTTAGGTTCCTAAAATCATGATCTATCTGTTAGTATATCTTGTTCACATAGTTTCATAGTAATTTCAGGAGTTATCTAATTAAATTGATATGCTTAATATTGTTAAGATATAAACTTGTAGGAATTTTTGTAATAAATTGGTGATAGTGTTGGCTCTAAAAATTTAACGGTAAATTCCTAACATTATTAGGTGCTCACTGTAATTTTTATAGCTCCATAATAATTAGTTTGCTAGGGTAGCTAAATGAGCCCTAGTTCGAAAATATATATTTAATCAATAAAATGCCGAAACACCTTGAGAGTTTAGAACTAAAACACTTGATGGGAAACAACGCCTTATTCGACAATGTGGTATGTAGCCTAGCACGTTAGTTATTAGAGCTATCTCGTTAGCTTACGAGGTGTAATCGTATTTCTAAGAGTTTCGGTTGCCATTGATTATTTATGTCTCTGCATTGCATCCACGAATATCATAATAGGGACAATGATGGATCATGGAGTCGACTGAAGTAGCAGAAAAGATGGTGCCTTGATGATCGTGTCACCAATAGAATGCTAATCTTTGGTTATATCTTGCCCAGGCAAGCCCAGTGCATAACCCCTATTATTCTACACTTTATTTTATGCTTGTGCATTAAGTTTTAAGGAGTTGAATGAAACCACTTGCATATATATATCCTTATCCTATGAGTCCTACTAGTATGTCAGGATCGTGTAGATTGCTATGCTATGGGATCCGGTAGAAGTCGAGTGATTACCTGTCACTCGCGAGAGATAGGAAAGATATTATTGCTGTTATTATATAACTATCACATGGAATATATATGGAGGATAATTGAAGATCGGACAGAATTGTACTTTGGATCTGGCCATGGTTAGGCATTCGAGCGAGGCTCAGATTGTACTTGTTTCGCCTATGTAGATTGAGGACCGTCCGATGCTGTGGATGGTAGTCAGGTCACCGACTTATTATCCTGAGCACATACTTGCTTATAGGAGCGGGAAGGCTCGTTATGCTCTTGTCGTGCGTTCTGGCTCTTTCCAGACCGACTGATTGGATGCGGGGAAAGGTGGAGGTCTAAGCATCATGCTGAGACCAAGTCTCAAGTGTTGGGGCTTGAAGTCCAAGTTTAGACGAGGACCTGGACCCCTCGATAGGAGTAGAATGGGTTGGTCTTGTTTGTGCCTGGGGTACAAACAGGGTGTGTGTTTTGGGGTACCCAGCTGGGATACATTGATTCACGAATCGCCGTTTCTATGAGATGGTACAATTTGGCTATGGTCTAGCACCATAGTAAGAACTGGAACTTGAAAGGTGATAAAATGGTTCTGATTGCTTACCACCTGCTTGAAAGTAGCCTAGGTGTTTACAAAGAATGGTTAGTCAATGAAGTAATGATGACTGCTAATAAAATTGAATATAAGGACGTACGTTTAGTAATGCTTCCACAGATGCAATAACCCACAAGCCAAATAAGCCTTGCATATCCTTGGATTCTTTTATTTTCCTCCTGTCAGGTAAGTATTGCTGAGTACAATCAAGTACTCAGGGTTTTATTCCCCTTGTTGCAGGTGATTGGAGGATACTTAGAGCTAACTCTTGAGTGTGGGAACCTCCTGGTGGGCTAGAGAGGATTCCTTTCATGCTACGACCGTAGTGTTTATTTATAACCCTCCCTAAAGGTTTTTATAAGAAAAGATGTAAAATCTGTTAGCATCTCTTGTATATAAATGTCCACTATGTTAATCCTCCACCATGTCATTAAATTAATCTTTGCTTCCTCTGTAACTCTGATAACATTGTTATATTCCACTGTTATAATCAATTCAGGTAATATTCTGTTACTGTAATAAAGTGATGCAAGAAATGTCTTAAGAATGTTGTATGTTGTATTCTCTCATTTATGATCCAGATAGAAAAATATGGATTTTTGAGTCCTCCCTTGGGGTGTCCTCGATGGAACTGCGTAGTTTAGTGTCCTCTCTTGAGTACTTAGTGTCCTCTCTAGGAGGTATTAGATTAGGCGGTTCTACCACAATTTGCCTTATGGAGTCTTCTATAGTCTTCCCACATCGATTACACGGTAGAATTCCATAATTTCCTTTGATGAATAGGCCCCCCTTGACGGTTTTCTGGATAAACCCTGCTGAAAACACAGATTCACCAGAACTTATGGAATTTATTAGTTTAAACCCCTATACCAATGTTTGGTGATGGAATTAAGTATAAATACATGTTATGTTGATAGTTTATAATTGATGTTAGTTACCGTCAACAGGCAAGTTGGAGGCTTTGGAGCGATGGACCACGTGGCGGTGAAGCTTGAGCAAGACTTGGCGCCGATGGACAAAGGCAACAGTGAAAAGCAAGTGAGGTCAAGATCAATGAACCAACAAGGTCACGTGATGATATGAAGTGGATCATATCATTTGTGATATGGTTGGTGCATGTGTTGCATCAACATCAAAGGAGATGAAATGGAATGCACAAGGCAAAGGTATAACCTATAGGGCATTTTATTTCACTGGTCATAGGTGTGTAGAGAAGTTAATAATCGGGTTTAGGATAGATGGCCATACTATCAAGAGGGGCAAACTTGTTTGCATATTGGTCATCTAGTGTCACTTGAGCGATCTAACTTTGTGATGTTGCTAGGATCAAGTTGTGTTGTGAATTGAGTGGTTAACTCCTCGAAAATGGTTGTGAAAATGCTAACACACATTCACATGGTGGTGTACACTTGATGGTGTTGGCACATTTGCAAAGGAGAAGTTGTTGGAGTTAAAGTGGATCAACTTGGTGAAGAAAAGGAGGCGAGAAGAAGGTCGTTGGTGTGACCGGACACTATCCTTAGGAGGACCAGACACGTCTGGTGCTACACCGTAGGCCTCGGCCTGCCTGGATGGCAGGACCAGACTTTGCTCAGCGCAGCGACCGGACGTTGGCTGGTGAGTCCGGTCGTGGTGAGTAGAAAGCGCGACACAAGGTGGAATGATCGGACGCTGGGCAAGGGGGCGTGACTACCACTGCTCACGGGATGGCATAGAGCGCGCAAGGCGATCGAACACAGTGGCACGTCCGGTCATGGTTGATCGGACGCATCCGATTGTGTTTTGGTGTCTCTGGAACCTCTTTGGATTCGATCGGATGCTGGTGTGTGAGAGTCCGGTCATTTTACCTATGCGTCCAATCAGTCGCTGACGAGCGCGCGCGAAGGAACTGTTGGGCGACAAAGGTCGATTCAAATGGTTAGTGCCACATGACCGAGTTGGAGCGACCGGACCCTGCTGACCTGACACGTCCGGTCAGTACAGCAGAGTCCGGTCAGTACGAAAAGTACCCAGTGAGGGGGTACAACGGCTCTATTTTCTTAGGGGCTATAAAACCAAGCATTGGTTGGCCTTCGGCTGGTTGCTGAGCACCCTCACACCTATGTGGCTTGAGTAGGAGTGCTTGAATGCCCTCTAACTCACTTGTGCTCGCAAGAGTGCGATTCGATTGCGAGTGAGTGTTTCTAGTGCGTTGCATTATAAGATTGCATCGAGTGGAACTAGGTGATCGAGTTGCAAGCCGGTGGTGCTTGTTACTCTTGGAGGTTGCCACCTCCTAGATGGCTTGGTGGCGAGTTCTCCATCGTGAAGCACGCAAGAAAATTGTGTGGTGCTCCAGAGAAGGATTTGTGAGGGATACCATGCTCATTGAGCTACCCTCACCTGTGGGTAGGTTCTTGCGGTGCCCAACATGTGGGCTTGGCGGGTGATGCCAATTAGCCGCTGAACCACCAAGTGAGTGGTCGATACAATGGGGACTAGCGTGTTGGCAAACACGTGAATCTCGATGGAAAAATCATCGTGTCACCTTGTCTCCCCGTTGGTTTGCTTTCCTATTACACAAGCTTGTATTTACATTTCACATATTATGCTTGTGTAGTTGCTCTTGTAATTAGTTAGCTTGTGTAGCTTGCTAGTTACCTTCTTGCTTGCATAGCATAGAAGTAGCTCTCTTGTGTGACTAATTTGGTTTGAGTAACCTTGTTAGTCACATTGCTTAGTTTGTGTAGCTAAGTAATTTACGCTCTCTAATTTGGCTTGTGTAGCCTTGTTATTGAGCTTTGCTAGTCATCTTAGGTGGCTTTGTGCTTTTGCTTATTGGCATGTGTAGGAACTCCCCCGTTGGTTGAAGTACTAGCGGCATAGGTTTATGTGACCTTGCTCCTAGAATTGGTTAGTTGCTTGTGAACTTAGATAGAGGGGTGTAGTCTTGGCCTGACCGATAGTTTTAATTCCGCATTTGTTTCGGTTAGCCGGCGTGATTAATTTTTAGAAAGGACTATTCATCCCCCTCTCTAGTCCGCCATCTTGACCCTACAGCGGCGGCGACGCAAGCGCCGAGCAGGAGCGATGGTGACGCGATGGTAGGCTTGGCTAGTGGCAAATCGCAGTGGATCCAGCACTACGGCGACACGAGCAGGCTTTGCTAGTGGCGAATCACGGCAGGAAGCATGCGTCTCCACCCCTCGAGCGTCTGTGCTTGTCGTTGAGCATATGTCAGTTTTTTCGGTTTAAACCAAAAAACAAAGTAAAAAACCGAAACCGAATTCGTCGTTTCTCTGTTTTATAATCAACCGACCGGTTACTCATGCATGAAAACTAAAGTTTCAAAAAATCAAAAAAAACCAAACTGAATTTCTGTTAAAACCGAATGGCCACCCTGACTTATGCAACAACTACTGCATATAAAGTGTTGGGGGCATCCAAAGATCCCTAGACACATTCCTAGTTAAATCCGATATGGTACACGGCTCAATGGCCCTAAATACGATGACAGCACCCAAACAAAATTTGCATTCTCACTTGTTTTAATGTTTGCCATTGACTCATAAGGAATTTTGATATGATACCAATGCCACTAGTTATTTTATCTCCTTAGATTATTTCTGTGCATATGTAGAACATTGAAAAAGTAGTCCGTGTGTGACCTAGGTGATGATTTTAGTAAGGGTTGCTCTTGGAGTCCGAGGTGGACCCGAGCTTGATATGGTGAGGGTGACAAGAAAGATAGCCCCTGAGCCCCAGCTAAAGCCCACAGCCAATTGTCCTCCAAAGCAAAACCCAAAGCACCAGCCAAGTTGGGAGCAGCTCCATCAAAAACACAACTATTGCGATGATTCCACAAGGTCTAGGCTCGTAGGATCACAAGAGAGTTGAAACCTTTCTTTGTTAAACCAGCAGTAGCATTGCTTGATCTTTCCCACCACAAATCAAAGGATGAATCTGTAGGTTCTGGGAAAAATGATGGATACCAAAGTGTTGGAGTAGAGAGAACCAGAACTGCCAAGCAAAGACACAAGACACAAGAATATGATTGATGGTTTCATCCTCTTGATCATAGAGAGGACATCGCTCTGGGTGTGGCAGCCCCCGCCTTGCTAGCCTATCTGCTGTCTAGCACCTGTCACGTGCAACCAACCACATGAAGAAGCGACACTTGGATGGACCCCACGTTTTCCAAATCCTCTTATAGGGGCCAAATTGAGTAGACCCAATGAAAAAAAACTTCATAAGACTTGGTCGAGTACTGTCCACTAGAAGAAAAACGCTAAATTTAAGAATCCTCAATATCTGGCTGTAGTTGAAAATCATAGATGAGATCCCATAAATGAAGAAAATCCACTACTACTTCCACTGACAAGTCACCACGAATATCCATAACCCAAGACATGGTTTATGTCCTAAGTGTGTGAGCTGATAATCAAAGGCGTGGGCATGATGTTAGGCATTGCTATTGCAGTCAGATCAAAGTATCATACAAGGCAGGGTGATGCGGTCGGAGGATATAGCTGAAAGGAGGAAGACAATTAATGACTGGCGATGGAAGACAACATCAAGTTCTATCTTTCGAGAAAATGTTAATGCATGCTCTCGTTGTAGATGTAGGCTCTTCTCTTCTTTAGCTGGATGTTTGAGATAGATTTCTAGCGGCTCGGAGATAGTCTTATGTTTAGTTTTTGTTTTATCTCTAAGTATTTATGTTTAAGTGAATGAAAATAGGGTTGATCACGTTTAAACAAAATAAAAGAGGTAAAACAACATTTTTTTATTTGGCTGAGCTCTTCTAAGCTAATCTATCTATATCTATACCTATACCTATATATATAATAATAAAAAAAGGCAAAATTTCTCACCACCTTTATTTTAGTCCGTCTCCCTCTAACTATCGGACATTGAGAGTTTCTTCTGTTCGGACTTATATATATATAGTTAGAATAGCTCTTGTCTAGCGCGATACGGAGCTCGATTACTGTCAGGGACCAATACTAGGGTACCCGAAGAGGAGGAGCTAATAACCATCAACGTTGATTCATCCGAGCGGTCAAGAGCGCAACTACAGCTCTTGCCGACCCCCAGGTACGCAAGCTGCGCCTCGTCCGGCCTCTGAGGGTGGTTCAGCCTCGCCCGACACCAAGGCCGTGGGCTCCACCTCGCCCGACCTCTGGGGTGGGATCCACCTCGCCCGACACTAAGGTCACGAGCTCCGCCTCGCTCGACCTCTTAGGGTGGCTCTGCCTCGCCCGACACCAAGGCCACGGGCTCCGCCTCGCCCGACCCCGAGGGTAGCTCCGCCTCGCCCAACCTCTGAGGGTTGGCTCTCGCCTCGCCTGACCTCTGAGTGCAGGGCTCCGCCTCGTTCGGCCTCTGAGGGTGGCTCCGCCTCGCCCGACCCCTGAGGGTGGCTCTGCCTTGCCCGACACCAAGGCCGTGGGCTCCACCTCACCCGACCCCTGAGGGTGGCTCCGCCTTGCCCGATACCAAGGTACGCAAGCTCCGCCTCGCCCGGCCTTTGAGGGCTGGCTCCGCCTCGCCCGACCTCTGAGGGCAGGGCTCTACCTCGCCCGACCTCTGAGGGCTGGCTCTGCCTCGCCCGACCCCTGAGGGTGAGGCTCCACCTCGCTCAGCCTGTGAGAGCTGGCTCCACCTCGCCCGACACCGAGGCCGTGGGCTCTGCCTCACTCGACCCCTGAGGGTGGCTCCGCCTCGCCCGACACTGAGTTACTCAAGCTCCACCTCGCCCAGTCTCTGAGGGCTGGCTCCGCCTCGCCCGACCCCTGAAGGTGGCTCCGCCTCGCTCGACCCCTAAGGGCTGGCTCCACCTCGCCCTGACCCTTGGGTTTGGGCTCCGCCTCGCCTAGCCTCTAGGGGAGGAACTCCGCCTCGCCGACCCCGAGGTCGGGGGCTCCGTCTCGCCCGATGGAGACCCATACCACCGCCAACCACTCTAGGTCCAAGTGTATGGGTCTAGGTCAAAGCTCTGACGCTAGGGAAGAGACTGGCATGCCTCGATGTAGCCCACGCCCCACAACGGGCCATACCAGGGGGTTCACGTCAGGAATAGCGTCGGGCGTACCGGTGTTGTTCTACCTAACCCCCGTATGAACACCAACGGGCACGTCAGTTCACCATGACGTTCGTTAGGATGGAGTGGAACACCAAGACCGGCAGACGACGCCTGCACGAGGCGCCAGTGACGGACAGGGCCACGATGGGAAGCTGTCCCTGTTGACGTCTATAGGGTCGGCGAGACCCGCATAGAGGAGAAGGACCCGGCGATCCTGAAGGACTTCTTTGTCTCGTTTTCTTCTCTTCCTCCACTATAACCCGTGCTTTCCCTTAGTCTATAAAAGAGAAAGCAGAGCGTCCCACAAAGAGGACGAACGAGAGAACGAACAATCACAACACATCACACCGATTTGGACTCAAACCCCGAACCAATTAGAACACACAAGCACCTAGCAAAGAAGCGATCAAGCCCTCGGCGCCCATTCGCTCCTCTCACCAGAGACTTGTGACTTGTCCCTCTCTCGACCGTTTGTAACCCTTACTACGAACTTTCAGTGCTAGTAACACGAGCAGCAGCAACGAACTGAACGTAGGGACATTCTGCCCAAACCAGTATAAACCTTGTGTCCTCTTAGCACACCATCCGGGTCAGACGTGCAATATTAGAAAATTACTTATTGGTGGCGACTCGAAACACCGACAATTACAAAACGTATTAGGTCGTATATGTGACCCGGACTCAAAAGCTATCAGCTCTCCTATTATCTATATGATATATGTAGAGCGTTTTGAGAAAAGACTAATCATGATCTAATCTAACTAACTTGAATAGGAATCCAAATCCTAATACAAACAATGACCGTTACCACATCTTTTTCTTTATCGCTCCCCTTCCGTGTCCTTTCTCATTTTTTTTGTCTCCGTAGGTTTGGTTCTGTGATTTTTTTTGTTTTTTTCTCTTCTATCTCCTTTTTTCTTACACAACCACAAAAATAAATGATAATTATACTGCTGTTATGAGTCATTAAATCCTTAACCCTTAGATAAATAAATATTCTAATTACTAATTGATGATCTAATTTTGGTTACCATTAAAATTTATCTATATCTATATCCACTCCGTTCTGCACTCACCTGCACCGTCGTAGGAGACGTGTCCGCACGGCCATTGTGCTGGCCACCCTATTGCTGTGCACAGTAGCTACCATGCCATCGACATAGGCTGCCTGAAGGTATGATTTTAAAATCTGAACCCTTAGCTCGGCGTCATCGTTGCTGGCGCCGAGTTTACACATCTCGGTGCCATCATTGCTGGCGCTGAGGTATTGGGCTCGACGCAAACATGGCGGTGACTTGGCAGGCAGCACAACGCCGTAGATCTTAGCGCCGAGTTCGACGCCATATATCTTGGCGCCAAGCTTTGCGCCGTGGTTATTGGCGCCAAGCCTATCTTACGTATGGGCTCTCCCTTTCTTTCTCTCTTCCTCTCTCTCTCGCGTCCCGAACCGGCGCCAGACAAACCGCGCCGCGCGCCCTGCCCTTCGCTTGCGCCATCACACCCGCACCACCGCCACGCCCGCGCGCCCTTCCCGCGCCCTCGCCGCACCCACGCCATGCCATCGCGCCCGGCCGCCGGCCCCGCCATTACTGCCTGTGCGTGCGCCGTCGCCCCGGCTTGCCTCGCCCGTGTCATGCCATGCGCGTGCGTGCCACGCCATGCCGCCGCCTCTGACTCGCGCCGTCGGTCGGCGCGCCCGCCGTCTTGTGAGCGCCGCCACCCACGTGCGCCGACACCACCGCATTGCGCGCGGCGCCACCATTGGCCCCAGCCCTCAGAAGGCTTGGCCAGGTACATCCGCTGCCGGCTGGCTCGTCGGCCTCACCCACGCCGGCGTCCGCTGTGACTCCATCCTAGGGCCATCGATCCTGGCGTCCGCTGTGACTCCATCAACATCCGCGACTTCATCATCGGACAGGTAAAAATTATGAATATGCAATGTACGTACTTAATTAGCTTTGATTGTAGTGTAGTAGTTTTGGTATTTGTTATTTACTAGTTAATGTGATGACTTAGATAGTTGATTTAGTTAGTGACAACAATAATGGTGCCGATTCACAGAAGACACTCTGCAATGATCCATATTGAAACTGCCCTAACCACAAGAACAAGGGGCCTCCGCTGTCACCCCAGCCACCACTACCACCAACAATGGAAGGCTACTATGGAGAAGGTGCAACACAATTTGCTATGTGGCCACACTACTAGGACGACCCTATTTTATTCACATGGCACATCCATGTGTTTGTTGTTTGGTTTAATTACCTAAGGCATGTTAGGTTTAGTCGAAGGAACTCTGTACTCTATTTTGGTACATGTTCTCACATGCCATTTCATGTGTTTTGTGTTGAATTATATAATGCCCTACTTCATTGAGTTGTGTTTACAGCATGTGATCATATTTTACTACGTCCGCAATATTATACTGAATATTATGACCACAAATAATAAAAACAACTACATATTGAAAAGTCTAATATTATACCACATTAAATAATACAATAATACTAGAAGTACGTGTCGACAGTAGACAACATTGTTCATGAATAAACCATAGATCTAGCAAGTCATGGAGACTACTGAGTGCAACGAGGCCAATTTCTCTTTCTCAAGGCATTGGGATTCTCCTCCATCACTGTTTTCGCTCGACATGCACGCTCAAGCTTCTTCTCCCTCTCCTCCCTGTATGCAGCAACACACCTCCTTTCTCCTCTTCCTTGTGCTCCTTTTTTGCAGCCTCCTCTTCGCGTCTCTTCTCCATCATCTCCTTGTCCTCTGCCTCCCACCGCAACAGTTTTGCATCCATTTCTTGTCTTCAGGCTTGATCTTAGTGTCGATCCACTGCTCAAAATCACAGAGCGGTGGAAGGGTCTACAAAAAATGCAATTGTTATAAAACAAAAAAATCATGCAAGATGTCATATGACAAACATCAATTCCTCACCATCTTGTTAATGCGGCGCTGATGAAGTGTAGGCTCAAACGTAAAATTAGAACACATCCAATATCTCTGCCTATACGTGTCCTCTTCATCGGACTTGGCTACCATGCAAAGATCGCCGCAAAAGCACATGGGCACTAAGGTTACCTTGATTTGCTAGCTTTTTCACGCCTTGACATCCTAGGGTTGTATAATACAAATATTAAAAATTACATGAAACCCCAAGTAATGATGATTCTTAGATTGAAAAATCCGACTAATATATACCGAATCGATGTGAAAAAACTAGGAGGGGAGCGAGGATACCTTGCTCTCGAAGATCTACGGATCAAATCAAAGTTTCTAAGGTCTAATATGCCGATTCGTGAGGTAGGACGAAGTGGAAAGAGAATAAACCCGAGAGGGAGGAGAAAGAAGAGGAAGAAGGCTCGGGCAGAAAGGTTGGGAGCCGAGTTAAAACACCACCTCGGCGCCATAGATATTGGCGCCAAGCTTGGCGCTAGGATCTACGGCGCCGAGGTACCTGCCAAGTCACCGTTATGTTTGCGTCGAGCCCAAGACCTCGGCGCCAGCAATGATGGCGCCGAGCTAAGGGTCCAGATTTTAAAATCATACCTTCAGGGACATTGTGAAAAAATTTCAAAAAAATGGCTAAAAAATAAAAAAATGCGGCTGGTCACACCGCATGCACGTGCTGCCATGGCCGCAATGCCGCTTTACAGTGGCCGCTATGCTCACACATAGCTCTATCATACTATTACTCTCATCACTGGTAGTGCAGTGATCTCGTTGCAACGCATGGATATTTTTGCTAGTAAATCTTATTAGCCAGAAATCGAATTATTTTAGGACTGAGGAAATATTGTGTATTTAATGTTTTTAGCATGGCATGAACGATAAAGCATTAAAAAAATCTTCTTTTATAAGTATGAAAAAAATCGTTGGTAACGACTCACGAGCATCAAAACAATCTCTCTATCCTCCCCATGACGAGAGAACAGTGGAAAAATATTCACTGCTTATCTACTTTTCAATCAATTTATATTTATTTCGATTTATTTTTCATTAAAACACTATTAAATCAGCTGAAATAAGTCGAAATACCCACCGCAGGATCAATAACCCAATAACCCAGAAAGTTGAGATCAGATCACAGATCCCCGAACTCCCAAACACGTACTCCTACTCCTACCCGCTTCCGAGCTCGGACCAAGGAGCGCCGATACACGACACGGAAGCCGAGCACCAGTAACACTCTTCCCCTTCCTGGCCTCCTCCCATCTCAGCCCCGGCTCCGCATCTATCTTTCTCCCGCCCTGCCGTCTCCGGAGCTGCTCTCACCTCCCCACGCGCGCGCCCTCGACCCCGACCCCGTCCCCGCTCCCCACTCGCTCGGCGCTCGCGCAGGCAAATTCCGTGCCCCCCGCGCTGATCCGCTCCTAGGGTTTCGGCGCCTCGCTGGATCGAGGAGAATTCCGAGGTCCCCCCTCGCTGACTTCCTGCCCCCCGCTGTTTCAGTCCTTCCAGATTCCCTCGTCAGGGGAGCGGCGCTAGCGCTGAGGCCTCGCACCGATGAGCTCGGGGGCCGTCGCGGCCTCGGATCCTAGGGGTGGCGAGACGAAGCTGGCGGCGGGCGCTGACGTCACGATGTCGGAAGCTGAGGGCGAGGTGCCTGCTTTCTCCGCCGATGTGAAAGTGGAGGGGAAGGCTCCGTTGGCGATGGATGTGGCTCATGAAGGGGGAGATGTGGCGGTGACCGACCCGCTCTACGCGACCGAGTCGGCTGGTATGGTTGGTGCCGAAGGGCCCGGAGATGAGCACGTGGAAGGCGTGGAGGCGGCGAATGGAGAGGACGGTGGCGAGGAGGGGACGTTAGAAGCAGGAGCTGGTGGTCTGCTGCCTGAGACGGAGAGGAAGCCTGTTCTGGTGGTAGATGTGGCTACTGCTGCTGCTGGTTCTGCCACTCCTGAACATGCTGAAGCCGGTAAGGAGACTGCTCAGAGCCCTGTGCTTGTAAGTGTGCTGCCTATTGATGGCACCGTTTTAGCTAAACGTCTTGAATTGTATTCACCTATTCCATTTCAGGATCCAACGAACTTGAAGAAAATCATGTAATTGTGGAGCCTGGGAGAAAGAATAATGAAAGCGATAATGGCGTAGCACATTCTGATACGGAAATACAGAACAATGTGCCTGGTGACATAGAGGGAAACTCCAAGGAACATGAAGGTGATGGAGCACCTGCAGTTGACCAGCCGGATAATGCATCTGAAATGCTCCCGCAAACAATAGAGCAGCTTCCTGACAGCGGAAATGGCCCGGACAGCAACTTAGAGGCTGCTAGTCTGGGGAATGTTCATCAGGGTGCTAGATACTGCTTGCCTCCTCTTGACAAAGGCGGGTTTCAAGTTACTGATCTTGTCTGGGGTAAAGTGAAAAGTCATCCTTGGTGGCCTGGTGAAATTTTTTATCCATCGGATGCATCTGAATTGGCGCTGAAGCATCAGAAAAAGGGCAGCCACTTGGTAGCTTATTTTGGTGACAATACTTTTGCATGGTGTGATGAATCCCAGTTGAAGCCTTTTGTAACAAATTATTCACAAATGGAGAAACAGAGCACTTCAGATGCCTTTGTTGGGTCAGTTAATAATGCACTTGAAGAACTCTCAAGGCGGATACTGTCAGGTATGAGCTGCTCTTGTTTGCCAGAAGAGCTTGCTGATAATGGCATGTCCTACATGGTTGATAATGCTGGGCTCAAGGATGGAGTTACTTGCTCTGCAGTTAATCGGCCCGAGATCTTAAACTGTTTCAGTCCACAAAACCTTCTTCATTATATTAAGGAGTTAGCTCTATTTCCTGGCCAAGGAGGTGATCTGTTGGAGTTAGTGATAGCGTGTTCTCAACTTACTTCTTTCTATCGATCTAAGGGATGTCCTGAACTTGCATCATTTCAAACTGGCGATGCGTGGGTTGAGGATGGTGATGGTCTGGATGGTACAGACACTTTATCCACCCAGAATGTAATGGTCGAGGAGCCTGTGATTAATGAAGTGCGTCCTACTCAAGAGAAGCCCAAAAGGGGCAGGGGGAGACCTCGGAAACAAAAACCTGGTGATGGCCAGGTGGTGATGGAGAAAAGAAGCACATCTAATCAGGTCAATGATACTAGCTACAATGAGAAACAAGTGGGTGTGGACTTTGATGACTATGACAGCTTACAGAACAAGAAGAAAAGAAACTTCGACTCATTTGAAGATTCAGAGAAGTCATCGGCTCCAACTGGTGGTAGTTCTTTCAAGATCGGTGAGTGTATTCGGCGAGCGGCAAGCCAGCTGACAGGATCTTCATCCATTATGAAGGCTCAGAATGAACCAACAGCCTATAAGAATGCTGCTGAAGGAGAGAATGGGGAATTTGATATCTCTAGTGATGATGCTGGTGATGAACTTACTGTGGAGAAACGAGCGAAAAGGAGACGTCTGCACAGAAATCACACTGCAGATCCCAAGGAATTACTATCACAGCTATGCATGGTTGCAACAGAGCCAATGAATGGATATAGTTTCTCACCAATGATAATCAGTTACTTCAATGATTACAGAAACTATATTGTTTCTACAACTACTGAAGCTAACATTGTTGACAAAGGTACATCTAAGAGAGGGAGGAAGAGAAAAGAAGTTTTACCTTCTCCTGAGGTAGAGACAACGGACCATATGCAGGACTCGTACTGGTCCGGATTGAGCTTGCATAATCATCCAATTAATGACCTCAGAAAAGAGAGTCCCAATACAAGGCCAAGACGTAGGCGAAGATCCTCAAGACATGCATATGTACCTTTGTCGGAACTTGGGGATCCGGTTCCTAAAAAACAGATACAAGTGATGGAAAGATCTATCATCCATGTTGATGAGAAGATGGTTGATGAGTTGAAGCCCACTGCACTTGTTTTGAGCTTTGGCAGATCAGCTGCTATTCCTTCAGAACTGGATCTTGTTAAGATGTTCAGTCGCTATGGGCCACTGAAAGAAAGGGAGACAGAAGTACACAAGGAAACAAAAACTGTTAAAGTTGTCTTTAAAAAGCGTGCCGATGCTGAAAGGGCTTTTAGTGTAGCTGGCAAGTATGGCACTTTTGGACCTTCGCTTCGAAGTTACCGTCTTGTCAATATGCCATTTTCTCTAGAGACACTGTCAGCAAATAATCCTGTGAAAAAACCTGAAGATCGTGACATGGAGATTCCAGGTAAACATTCTTTCAATTTACATGTCCATATTCTGTTTCAAAATATGGGGCATTATATTAGTTTCTTATTAGTTAGGATTTAAAAAGTTAAACCTCATAATTCTTTTACCAATATTACTCAAATTATATGCGTGCTTAGGACATAAAAGTTGCATCAATGGATTCACATTCCACATATAGTTCAACACAAGTTGGTTTTGCAGCAATTGATGGTATATTATAAGAGTAGTTGATAGTAAAAGTACACTTCTAATTGCTTTTTTTAAAAATCCTAATATGCCTTAGAAAAAGAAATGGAGGCAGTATTTAACAAAGTTGCTCTGCAGCTTCCATAAAATTAAATGCTTAATTCTGCCATGTGATCATGCCTTTTGTCTAGGTTCGACTAAGTCCGAAGTTCCTAAGGATTCCATGGAAGTTGACCTGATGCAGAAAACAGATAAAGTAGAAGTTGCAGGAGAGCTGTCGTCTGAAGAAGTTGAGACTGTGAGGCAAACTTCTCAAGTGGAAGCTGCAGACAGTGCATTTGTCAGTCAAGTTGACAGGCTTGAGAAAGCTGGAAAGATTGACGCCGAGCTAATTGGCCATGTTAATCAAATTGGGAAAGGTACACAAGCTGCATCTGTACCTGAAGTGTCGTCTCAGCAAGTTGGCGATGTTGAGCAAGCTTACATTCAAAAGGAAGTTTCAATCAGTGATCTACCCACAGAGACAGAAACCTTACATTCTGATGCTATAATAAAAGAGTTGCCTCAGAATGCTCCAGATAATATGCAAACAGATGTTGTAGTCGAAGCTCCAAAGCAGAGTCACATTTCAGGAGATAATGCCGTATTTGAAGCAGACACTGAAGCACCAAGTACTGCACAAGATCATACTGTGGATGATACTGGGAATGAAGTTCTAGAAGAGCATATGGTATCTCCTGAGTTATTACAAAGTCAAACCTCTGGTGAGAAACTAGCGGGACAGACAGTAACTGAACAAAAAGTGGGACCTGAAGATCCAAAGTCACAATCTGAAAATTTTGCTGCTGAACCTTTCGTACAAGGTGCAGTTGAGCAAGTAGAAGTTGAAGTGGAATCCAAAACTACTGTTGAAGTATCAGGTGAACAGGGCTATAGTATTGAGCAGACTGTTCAAGTAGAAGCTGTAATTGAAGCATCAGGTGGACAACTTGAGGTGGGAAGACAAATTTCTGAAGATGAATCTATGGCTGATGCAACTACTGAGCGCTCTACGGTCGTGGTTGAAACTGTGGAGGCAGAAGTAGTACCAGTCCAGGAGAATGTAGAGAATGCCGCTGCTGCCGCTGCTGCTGTTGGAGTAGTTGAGGAGACTGCTGAAGGTGAAACTAAGGAGGAAGCGCCAGACGAGAAGGGGAAAATAGAACATAAAGAATATGCTGACAAATTAGCTAAGGAGACCAGGGCAGGTGAAGTTACAGTTGAGGCACCAGATGAGAAAACAGAAAATAAAGCAGATGCTGACACACTAGCTGGGGAGACCAAAGAAGTTGAAATTACAGTAGGGGCACCAGATGAGAAAATAGCAAATAAAGATATTGGGGAGACAACCGAAGGTCAAACTACAGCTGGAGCACCAGTTGAAGAAGCTATAACAGCTGAGGAAATGGTAGAGGATGTTAAGGTGCTAGATGATAAATCTACAGCAGCTGAGAAACCTGTAGAGAATGCCACAGTTGTGACACATGAGAATTCAACTACAGTTGAGAAGACTCTGCAGGATGCCATTACGCCAGCAGATACAAATACCTCCAACGCTGAAAAAACTGCTGTGGTTGCCACAGCTAAAGCACTAGATGAGGATGCTCCAGCGGTGGAGAAGACTATAGAGGATACCTCGGTTGAGGCACCAGATGTACAAGCAGGTGCAAGTGAGTAAACCAGCTTAGCAAACCTTGCGCTCCTGTCAGGTCTGTTGATATCGACGTAGTCTGCTCAACTGATTCTCTCGTCTAGATGATGCAGTCTGTATAGAAAAACGGAAATCACTTTAGCATCATAAGGCTATTAGTTATTAGTAACCAGGGCGTCTACATCTCTGTCCCTTTTTTCCTATATAAACTTCATCTAGTTGTATTGGACGCACACGTGTTTGGTTTGTCATAAACACAATTTCCTCCTGTGTCAGTTCAGTGCTCGGGCGATCAGTGACTGAGTGAAGGCCTTAAATATACGGAGTATCAGATAGGGGGGAAGGCATGTTCATTCCTACATTTAACGGTTAGGCTTGGGAGTCTTTGGGCTATGTACTGGAGTCAGATGATTCTTGTACCATTTGTGATTTGTAACGTGTTCTGGAATCCTTTATAACATCACGTAGAATATTTTAGACAATTGTCTCTGCTCACTGATCATCGAAGTTTGGTAACTATTTAGCAGTATTTTTGGGGTGTATGCATGTTTCATTCAATCATGCTTGGAAACAATGGAATTTATTACTCTTTTGAACAATTTTTATCCCAAAGAGACTAGGCCTTTGTGCTCTGGTAGTCACGGTAAATGCTACTTTCTCTATGTTTTCTTGCTCGCTGGTCGCTTGCTACTGCATATTGTGCTCTGGCGGTAAATGTAATGGAACTGTGATGTTACTATGTGTTAGTGCTACTATACTACAGTATATGTTTTCTTGCTCGCTGGCTGCTGCATATTTGAAATGCACATTTGAAAGTACATGGCCGGTAATTAGTCATGGTCGATCTGGGCCCTAGTCTGTATTCTGCCGCGTCTCTATACGACTATACCTGTATGGCTATATAATATGACTCAGAACAATACTCATCTTCACACTATTGGCGGTGTCGAGCGGACGGATGAAGCCCGCCTTCACACGACTGGCGGTGTCGAGTGGACGGATGAAGCCACCACCGCCTTGGGTGAATGGCTCACAAAGGATTTTGTTTTTCGGCTTTGGGAGTACGTTCCTTCAGGATTTCAAATGGTGGTACGGTAAAACGGAATGATGGGACCACGAAAATACGGCAATACGCGTAATTATTACAGCCTACAGTAAATATGTTGTGCACGCCCACAATCTTCTTTTTTTCCTATTACACGGGCATCCAAAGTTGGGTATAACTAAAGCATCTCTTCTCATAGTTCAATACACTAGTCTTGATACAAATACACAATATTTATGCCTCCCAATAGAAATACATGTAACCAAATGACAGCTGAAAGACCAATCATTAAGTTATTCTTAATAATATACATACAACAACGACGCTAGCTCACAACCGAAACTATTCCCAGGGAAGCGATTTACACCTAGCAAGCTGCCTCATCGAGTCATCGGTTCTTGCAGATAAAAACAGACCTATCGGGGGTGATTGGTTACTCTTTAATGGTCGCCGCAAGGTGTCTTAGTAAATAACCGCGACCAAAAACCCACCTGTGTCGTAAATGTAGCAACACATGAGATACTGTGTATCATGGCAACATATAGCAATTGGATGAAAGCATGAGCTTGTACCTCGTGGAAGAGCAGCTGTCACAGAAAAGGTCCAGATCTTCATTAGTTTGAGATATCCCCGTTATGGTACTGGAGAAGGGAAAGAGGAGGACTATCAGCAATCATATGGATGCCAACCGCAGCATGACCAAAAAAACCATTGATAGATGAACAAAAAAAATACATAACATATGTAGATATCATTATGTGTGGAACAAATACTGAAAATTGTTAGTGGGGGCACCTCAAGAGTCATTACAGATAAGCAGATGGAGCAATCTGTTGTGGGGGCACCTTGTTAGTCATTACTCATTACAGCTAGGCAAATGGAACATGTGAACTGATTTGCACATCTGCGATAAAATTAAGGGTGCTAATCTGCCAATCCAACATGTTCAAGTTTTCAACCCAGTAAATAAACAATTATAGCACAGACCCAAGCTATACATTGTCAAGAAAATAGCAACTGTCAAGAAAATTTAATGTCAATCACCTGAGGTTGCATATAACCCATTCCTTGGTTGTATGCTCCTTGTTGGCCCATCTAAAAAGAGCAGAAACAGTTAGCTTCGCAGGGTGATCAAAAGAACGAAAACGAAAAGGCCAAGAAAACTAACCCCTTGTGCAGCTGAGCTACTTCCTCCCACATGACCAAGGGCATCCTTTTTAATTGAGCCATCGCTGGTTTTTGCAGTTAACTTACTATCACCCTGCTGGTTATCAAAGAATCAAGAGCAGAGTAATGTTCATTATATTATATCTCAGATTCTATAAGCTTGGTAGCTAAATCAAGGATAATAAGAAAAGCTACTCCTATACCCTCTAGAACCTGTACCAAGCATTGTACAGGAGTGGAAACTCGCTAAACAGTCAGTGAAACAAAATTCATATCTGTATCAGAATCAGGTGGAGGTCAAATCTATTAGGCAACCATACAGTAGTTTGTATGGTGAAGACCTGGGATTCTGATCACATTTATACTCCTAGTACTTTTTCTAATAAAAAGTATGCATGTGACTCATTGTTTCATTCAATTTTTATTGACCTGCCAGTAAGGAATCAATACATGAACTAGCCGAACTAGATTCGTTTACAAAAAGATATCTTCAGTGCTCCATGACATTCAGAACCAATTCAACTGTGCACATGTGCTTCGAGTCAGGGTGAAAACAGGATCAGCTAGCTCAAATTACCAAGGCCAATTCTAAAAACAAAATTCCACGGTATAAACATTTACAGACCAGTGTCTTAAAATATGAAAAACAATAGAGTAATTCACCATCAGACAAAATTATATTATGAAATACAACTCAAAGTGCTTAATACCACATACCTCCATCTGCAATCCGTGATGCCATCCACCAGACAGAAGACCAAAAGAGAAACCTCATTAGACACATGATTCAACCAATAAAATAGGGCATATAAAAAAAAAACTACATAAACTCTGGACCCTAAGCAAGATCGTATATGACCTAGAGTGGAATAGTTTCGGGTATCTTTAGCGTAAAAGTATGTTTTTCAAGTAACTAAAAGCTTGCACTACAGGATGTTCTAATTACACTATTACAGGACCTCTTATGAATTCCATTTGCATTACATCTAAACTTTTCATCATAGAACAGACACAGAGGGTTGTAAGTAGATATACTATCTTCCCCCAGTACGAGTGTTAACCCAGCCCCATGTAAGAACAGTAAAGAGAGGTTTCGATCACTGTTCAGTGTTCAATGGATAAAAGTGCTTTCGAATTGGCTCACCTTATAAACCTATGACAAAACTACTTGGGGGAAAGAAGCTCTTTCTGAATATGTTTACTAGCAGTATTTACCACATAGGAACAGGGGGTCTCTTTATATCCTCAACTAATGTTTACTAGCAGTATTTACTACATAGGACCATGGGGTCTCTTTATAAAGCAGTACAAATATGTACCAGAAGCATCGGGAGGGAAGTGGGTAGCTCATTTATCACTTATCATGCTCATGCCCAACAAGATTATTTAAGTTTCAATCAGAGGTACAGTCGAGGTGACAGATTGGTGATTGCACAACATGGCCCCCAAATCCGATTAACCCAAAGTACCCAACACCTTCATAAGTACGCACCTCTCTGTACTTCTGCAGGTACACCTTGAGGGGTTCAATGTAGTCCTCAAACCCCAACGTGGCCATGGCCCACAGCAGGTCGTCGCCGTTGATGGTCTTCCGCTTCTCCCTCTGGCACTTCTCACTCGCTCTGCAAAGAGCAGACCGAAAACGTGGAGATGGACAAGTCAACACAAAACCCCGCCCAAGCTAAAGCCCGAAACGCCACTCCAAATTCGCAACAAACTCAGCCGTGGCTGAGGCACTTACTCGCTAGTGATGAAGGAGATGAACTCGGAGACGCACTCCTGCACGGTCTCCTTGGCGTCCTTGGCGATCTTCCCGTTAGCCGGGATAGCCTTCTTCATGATGCGACTTATGTTGGCGATGGGCAGGAACCTGTCCTGCTCCCTGACGCTGCCACCGCCTCCACCTCCGCCGCCCCTGGGGCTCCCGCTCTCGTGGCTCCCGCCGCCGCCCCCGGGGCTCGCCGGAGCGTCCGCCATGGGCTCCTCCTGCACTGCAGGACCACCACCGCAACCGAAACCCTAGATCCATCAGCTCCATCTCAGCGCGCCGGGCCCTAGGCCCTCGCGGAGGGGTTTGGAGAGGGGAGGAGGCGTACCTTATATAAGCGCGGACGCGAGCAACGTGGAGGGAGGGGAGAGCGAGGTGGCGAGCGCGCGCGCAGGGGAGGGCGGAGGGGGGAAGCGACCGAGCAGAGAGAGCTGCGGTGAGGGAGGCGAGTGGGAGATCGGACGCTGGAGAAGAGAAGGCGGCCCGGGAGGGTGCGATGCGGGGGGCGGAGGTATCCGGGCCGTTCGTCGAGTATTTATAGCACGCCGTGGGGGCTGCCGCGTGGGGGCGAGGGGGAGAACCCGGTGCACCCTGGACCCGGCGCAGGGTAGTTGGTGTTCAGCAGAGTCTTCAGAGTTTTTGCCTTTTTGGCATGTGTTTTAGGTGGTTTGTCCTGTTCGCGGATCGGAGAAGGCTTTCGCAATACTACTCCCCTGTTTAGTTCGTCCCTTTACTGTCTATCCCTGGGAACGTTTGACATCGTACATAGAGTATTAAATATATATTAAAAAATAATTAATTATATGGTTTGTGACTAATTTACGAGATCAATTTTTTAAGCCTAATTAGTTTATGATTTGATAATGTGGTGCTACATTAATACATATGTTAATGACAGATTAATTAGGCTTAATAAATTCGTCTCGCGGATTACTGACGGATTCTGTAATTTGTTTTTTTATTAGTATCCGAATACCCCATATAACATTCTCATATGACACCCGATGTGACATCCCAAAACTTTACACCTTTAATTTAAACAAGGCCTTAGTTGCTCATGCAATGAGGCTAAAAAATGCAAAAAGGAGGAGGAGGAGGTGCTCGGCCGTATCATCACGTCAAACTAGATTTTTTTTATAAAAATAAAGAAAGCTTTTATTTAGCGACTTCTGGCTTCTGCCTAACACGAAACACACGGCCAATAAAAGAGTTGAAACCTAACACAATCTAGCGATATCAATTCGTAAGCTAGACCGCCACCCATGTATCTGGGAGAAAAAAAATCATTGGGCATCGGCATTAACTGTTATGGTACCGCTACAACTATATCCTGCAAATTTGGCTTGTGTGACAAAAATATCTTCTAATTTTTCTACATGGATTGAAGACATTTATCAGCAATCAAAATATATGATATTGAGGACAAGGCAAGAACTGAAATTTGTCATTCTGAATCTGATTTGTGCTTCTTTAGTTGTGTAAGGTAAATTATGTATATATATATATATATATATATATATATATATATATATATATATATATATATATATATATATATATGTTCTTCTTTAGGATGACACGAATAATCCTTGTAAGAGTGTACCAGGACAATAGTGACAGTGGTCATCATTCATGAGGTTTGTATTTGAGAGATAAGACAAACTTATGAGCAAGTATGTCTTCAATGGATGTGAGCAATCGTGTCCTGAGGTAGTGTGATGTATAGTTTGTTGTCACACTAGAGACCTATCATAGTATGTCAATCGTTCTTTATGAACGACCCGAATCTCTCTCCTCAACCTTATCTTCCGGAGCGTGAAATTTTTTTTCCCACACCACCTCACTCCCTTACGTCTTTTTTCGTCCCGACTCTCTCCCGCACCACCGCTCTATTCTACTCCCTCGGTGTGGTTGCCTCGGCGCGACAAAACCCTTCAGCCCAGCGTTCGCCCCCTTCCCTCCTCTTGGCGAGGCCCATTCAATGCGTCTCATTCCCTCTCGACGAGGCACTCGTCCTTTGCAGTGGCTCCCCTCCCCGTGTCGTTTTCGATGCTCCTCGCTCTCCTCTCATGCCCCCATAACTCAGTAGGTTAGAAAGATGGTGGATATGACCAAATGACGAGTGGGTCTAATATGCCAGTGTCCGCACCTCTCATAACTTAGTCGATTGGAATGATGGTGGATATGGCCGAATGATGAGCAAGTCCCAACTACCATTGTCTAGAACGGATTTGGAAGCCCTGATTTAAGTTCCCATGTTAGAATAGATAAAAAAACAGACTAATAAGTAAGAAGAGCCTTTAAATAAAAAATAGAGACCTTGATTTAATGGCTCCTATTACGAGTTGGGTTACCAAATTGTTTGTTGTTGTAGAGAATGGACATTTGCCTCGATACCTTTAGCAATACTAACACTTGTCTTATGCGTTATGAACAAATTCGAGCGCCGAATTCGTAGCCATGTCAGAGAACGAAACGTCTGTGGCATTTCAATGGATAACACTTGCTTTATGACTTGTTAGCAAATTGAACCGCCTTGTTCGTGACGATGTTTGTCGGTACATATAGTACTTTTTATGGGATATAATCATTATTACTTGTAAGCGTGTGGATGTTTCCGCATTACCTGTTTTTCTTAAGTTCGTCTTATAGCTGCATTTATCACAACTTAAAAAAAAAAGATAACTCGCATAGCATGATATAGTATTTGTTACCTCCCCCACATCCAAAGTCCGCATTTACACCGTATCACAAACTCACGCCTCATACATGTAAAAACATCGAACAGTGAACCACACAAAAGATGTACACAGTTGACAGTTGTTCACTTTTCCTATTTGCTAGTGACGCGTCGCTAGCTCTTCCATTAATCACAAGGTACGACGACAACAGCCTATGAGCTCCACAGCTTTCCTAGACATTTTCTTACTCATTTCTTGCGAAGCTTTTAGACAACCAATGAACGGGTTTACTTACCCGAAAGATCCAACGTCATAAAGCGGAGAAGGCTATAAAAAATTCACACCAAGCAATGATTTCTGATAAAATATCAATCAAGGACGCTTTTGAAGGCAAGGAGTTGCGACATCTGCAAACAAGCGTATTATCCTCGGACAGAGTACAATTAAACTATAGCTTCTGTTGTTCCTGAGATCAGACTGTATTGCTAACTCCTTTTGTTTGAAAAAGTGATTGTGGCCAGGGCCATTTATCTGCACGAAAAGGCTTCTGGGGGAAGCAACAGCGTATATTAAACTATATCTGTCCTATTCGCTTGATGATAAGTTGTGACTAGATTTATTGTAAAAGGAAAACACTGTTCGTTGATTGAAAAAATACAGCTTATAAACCAAACGAACAGAGGCGAAAAAATATCAGCTTATAAGCCAATCCAACAGGGCGATCGCCTTCAGGGATACACTCGATCAGCTATATAGCCGTATGATTGCCAACGGTTACAGTGCTGGCACGGACGCAGGACTTTCTGCATCTGGAAGCGACCCGACTCACCCGTTCTCTGGTGACTTCGGGTGCCACCTCTCGCATCCACAAGAAACTTTTGAGAACCAAAGATAGCAACAGGAACAGAGACGTGCCAGCAAAACATGTCCGATATTTATGGTCGACAAGGGACAGGCCACTATAAGGAACCGAAGCAGAAGGCACAGTCCAATTTCCATGGCATAAATTCCTCACGCTCGGATCAGATAATGTTCATATGAAATCCACCAATAGATCACATATATTTTGCCACAAGTCACACAACGACGCTTCAGAAGGCAAACACCGAAGAACAATGGAGTTTTCATAGAAAGATAGCATTGGCACTTTCTACCAGGCAGCCAGGCAGGCACGCATATGTACAAGAAGTTTGGATAAAAGAGTAGCGAACTGCGAACTAGGCACACTAGTGGTCTGCTTGACCACACCTAAAACCTAGTACTAGTATGTACAAAGAAGGGTAGCGTTTTTTTTCCTCCTAAAATCAGCTCCACCAGATCAGATCGTGCTGTCAGCTAGCAGTGAACCGCCCACATTTACACCGTGCTTTCCTTTCCTACGAGATACTTACAAAGTGAAACTCCTATTGCATGTGGCATATCATTATCGCTTATCGGTTAAGATAGGTGGAAGGACCCCTGGCCCTCTGTAATTGCATAGAGAAGTTTCTCCCTCATCTTTTCCTGCAGGAAAATAAGGAAACTTTCGTGGATCAAAAATTGTTTCAAAAAAAGAAGGATCAAAACAAACAAAGCATAGCTAAAAAATCAAATGCACGGAAAATTGCTGTGAGAAATTCAGCGCTCACAACACATTTTTTTTACTATCAATTAACACAAAAAAATAAAGAACCTTGACTTGCTTAATGTTTTAGCTTTTTTGGTAGTTATGTTGGCTACTTAATGTTTTATATGTTATGTTGGCTGCGGGGACCTTGACCTTGAGGAGACAACCTCAGAACATGGACGCTTAATTTCAATCTATTTCGCTTGATTTGTTAGAATTTCAATCTCCCAAATGATATAAGTTCAATCTCAATCTATTTCACTTGATCTGTTATAAGTTCAATCTCTCAAATGAATAAGAGTACTGAAAATAATTAACCTAGTAAACTTCACTAAATTAGGATATGCAGAAAGGTCAAACCTTTGAAGAGTACGGAGGTAACTTAAGATAGTTGGCACAAGTCATCACGCTAGGCAGGTCATTGTCAGCGTCATTGCTGTTATGCTGTTTATTATTACATCACACTGTTAGCAAAAGATGGATCAAGTGAACTGAAACAGAAAGGAGAGCTTTATAACAAAAACAGACCTTTCGGACAACTGTGAACTTTGGATTTAGTGCAGCCAAGCCGCCTGGTGGAAGCCGAGGTGAACCTGTTATAAATTGCAAGAAAGCTCTGCGTTCAAGGGATCCAAACTCTTGTATGATTTCCAGCAACTGCAATACATTTTGGATTCAAATAACAGACCTCCATTAATGGTTCACAACATATGTTGCCAATTCAAAATATCTTGGCTAGAGAAAACTTACACTAATGACAGGAGGGCTGCTGGAAGCGTAACCATGATCAAATTTGATGTGATCCACAAGTTTCGCAAACTGTTCAAACCAAGAAATCAGCAACCAGAATAAAATAATAACAAAACATGAACAGATGCCAACAGAAGATAGATGCATACATCCCATGTATCTTGTTCACCACAGAGTAATCTCTCTAGCTCATCCTCTGAGAAAACCTGGAGTTTTTTTAGTGGAAATACCTGCAGTAGACAGTGTCAGCATGTCAAAGCAATATTCTAGGTGAAAAAATTACCTTGGAAGTGTTATTAGGTTCCATGTAAGGTTTCCTAACTACAACCAGAAGCACAAGGAGCAGTACTAACCCCTAAATAAACCTGGACCCAGCAAACAAGAATTAAGACCAATGCAGTAGTCATCACCATTTTGGGATGCCAGCTATTGTTTTATATGTAGTCTAAAACTCACAGTACAGAATATGCCAGATAAGATGCTTGTACGCGGTAAAAAGGTGGAAGGGTGAGTAAATAGACAGAGCACAAAATCAGGATAAGAAATAATTGAAGTTCACTCAATACTACTAGGTTAATATATATTGCTTATGAAACACACAGGATCACATAGTTGGTAACCAAACGGAAGGTTTTCAAATCACATGATTGGTAATATCTGAACTTCCAAAGTGTGCCAAAAAGTAACAACATTGACACATGGCATTTTTTATGCTCCAGAATCAGCGCATTTCCAGAATGGAGCCAAACTAGACAATCATAGTGTAAGTGAAAACCACCAACAGTTACAAGCACCAATAGAGAACTGCAGAATTGTAGAGCTAGAGCAAATACCTCATTAAATCCTGACTTAAAAGCCTCCATCTGTCTTGCAATTCCACTTTTAACCGTTGCGTCAACAACATGACGAATATATTCTTCCAAATTCTCAGCATTCAACTGAAAAATAGAAGTAGCAATCAATTTGGTGTGTGTGTGTGTGTGTGGGGGGGTATTTTAGTATTTAGTCTACTTACACTGTCAGAGCTGCTTCCCGATGAGAGCACATATTCTGGATACCCTGGGAGAGCAAACTCAATAGCAAGATCCTCAATTCTACAACCTCGATAAGTCAAATCTGATATAATCTGGCAGTCCCTTGTCAAATTTGACTCTGCATATTTTCTCCGACAAGCAAGCGCTTGAAACTCCACAAGGGATATGGCCAGTTCAGAATCAAATGACTGGATATCATATATATTAAGCTCCTATAACAAAGAAAAAAGATTGCTTACATTTAGAGTTTAGATAGACACGCAAAGTAAGAATAGCAACAGTCATTCATATTGAAGATGCAGAGCCAAAGATACCTGTCCAAGGATAAGCTTGTAGAATGCTTTAGAAAATGGAATGTCTAGAATTCTGTTGTCTTTAATTGCTTTTGCAACAACCAGACCAAGTAAGTGGAATCGCTCGCTCACTTCTTGAAAGGAAGCAGAATCTGCAGAAGCAGACCAAGGTCTAGGGAAAAGCCCATTAGGGGCAACCACGAATCCAGAAACATGAGCATCATTGGTACCAGATTCACAAGGAAGCTCCCCTCTCCACATGCCTAGACCAGACTTCTGAAATTCATGACTTATCAATGTATAGAATTCCATTGTAGGACCTAAACCAGTGCCCACTTCCTCTTTATATTCTACTTCTAGTAGAGCATTGCTCTTAGCATGCGACTTCATCATTTTTGCAGCTGAAACCAGTATATCATCGCGATCAACTTTGAACTTTTTCCGTGAGTGGGAAGACGCCCTTTCTGCAACACTGTTAACACTTGCATCCATCATATGGCCATGATGATTTTTCAGAGAACCAAATGCTGTCAGCTGGAAATACTTCCATCTCGCCTCAAATGAAAATAAGAAAGGGCATGCAGACATCAATTCAATGCACCATAAAGGCAGGCAGCAAGACCTTGAAACTAATGGATCATGCAATTGTTGCTCCAATTTATCTGTTAATTTGGCACTGACAAACTCTTGCTGAGGAATCGAGAAAACTTCAGCTTTCAGATCATCGAGGTTAGTTATCCTTCCATGGGCAAAAAAACGGTTTCTCTCATCAGACACGAGGTGAAAAGAATACCTGTTTAATCCCTCTAAAATGTGTAACATAAACAATATGTCATACGAAGGACCTGATCTGTCAAGTTTGCACGGAAGTTTACCAAGCAACATACTAGAAAAGAATGGGAGCATCTGCCATGTAAACCCAGTTATGTTCTCATTTATTGATGACATTGAAGTAGAGGAATGTCTAGGAGAATCATTTGCTTCTGGGTTGACAGCTGTTCTATTTGCTTCTGGGTTAGCAGCTCTGAAAGTTATGTCATGAACACTGCGCCAAAACTGCATGTCCAGAATTATGTCAGACCCTGCATTGATCTGATCCTGCAGGATTGACTGATACAGAGTAACAGACCGGTCAAGCTCTTTCCCATTTAAGCTAAATACCAATTTCTGTTGTACGGTATTATCGCTCAAGATTGTTGTGTTTCTTTCTGCTTGACCTGCAGTTGCACATTTATAAGAGTTTTCAGGTTGCTGAGATGAAAAGATGGACTGCAAACAGACACTTTAGGCTACACATGCTCACCAGAAGATGAAGTTCCTTGCTTTGGACTTGTTTCTACAGGCGGATTCTGATTTTCACAAGTCAGGCCCTGAAAAAAAGTCAATTTAATTTAAAGACAACTAAAATTGCTATCAAAATACTTTGAAGGACATGCTTTGTAAGAAACATACATTGCGAACAATTTCTCTTGATATGCATTTCTAAGCGGTTATAAATTCCCAATTAGCTGTGAACTCATTCCATGGAACAATCAACATACTACAAAACCATTTCCAGCACAAGGAACCTTTTATTCTCTCTGTTTAATTTCAAAATTAAAACCTATAGAAGAGCTGACTGCAGACAATGAACTTATCCATTCCATTTAACTACCAGCATACAAACCACCTGCGGAACAAAGGTTCCTTCTATCCTCTCTGTTTAATTAGCATATAGGAGATATGGGAAATGCACAGTGGAGTTCAAGAATATATAACATCCTTTGAGATTGGAAATAAAAACCTAAGAAAGCATGTAAATTCATGAAAATGACCATGGAGTTCCAAGAATATATAGAAGAGCAGTTCTAGAAACACACACTGGTTGCTTGGGAGATATGGAAGCATCGAAAGCCATGTGTGTTTGAGGGTGTAAGCCCAAATGTGCAGGTGGTTCTTCTCTCCAGGAGTTGCTCCTTCGGTTGCTCCCGCAGATTAGGTTTGACTTTGTTGGTCGCTGTCATTTGTATTTTTTTAGGACAAGTCTGCAACCGGTGTGTGTTTCTGGGAATAGGTTCTATGCCCTCTACCTTGTTGTTTTTTCCTCCTATCTTAATGAAGACACACAGCTCTCCCGCATCGTTGGAGAAAAAGAAAATAATCATATCATAATTAAGAAATACCAATTAGTCACACTTCATAAAGTATTAATAGCATGGGCAGAATAACACCTCTGATGGTGAATCAGCCTTCTGACTAGGTGTGGAATCTCGTTCCTGGGAGTCATCATCAGCATATTTGCTTTCCAAAGCAGTGCCACTAGGTGGTGATTCAGCCTTCTGACTATTGACATCTATACTAACTTTGGGCCATAAAAATTCTTCAATGGTATGCAAGGATGACGATATTTCCACATTCACAGCACTATCATAGCTTGACAAGTTAGTTTCATCTTCGTCTTTCTTGAATCTTACTCGGATACATGGAGTAATTGTTGAGTGCCTCGTAGGGATATCAGAAATACTGCTCCTTGGCTTGAAGTTGTGGCTCATTATAACTGGAAAGTTGTCAAGAGAAGTAAGAGCATTCTGCAGCTTCCTTACTAAAAGTGTCAAGAGCATGTCACCCCAACCTTGGCCCATTCTTGAGAAAGACATCCGAGCAAATGACTGAAATCTTTTCACCACAGCCAAAAAATGGTCAGAGCTGCAATTCATATTGTTCTCCACCTGGAGGTACTTGCCATTTGAGAGGTAATTTGATAAAGATTTGACCAATCCACTCTCAAGGAATTCAAAGGTTGTCATTGTTTCTCCCCCATGAAGCTCCATCATCACCTCACTTAAAATGGTAGATAAGTATTCTTCATTCTGAAGATTGCATTGTTCTGATGACTTGTCTGTGGTCTCATTCAAAACTGCACAGCAAGTTTTGAGTTTCTGCAAAATCTCAGTTAACCCCATCTCGGAACTCACTACATCCTTAGTAAAGTAGGTTGTTTTCACATGACTGGCAAAAGTAAAAAGACTGTCCTTCCCAATCCTACAAGTCCTTTTTTCGGCAGCTTCAGATCTACGGGCATCAAATGCATAGCAGAAACATGTAGTCTTATTTCTTATGACAGGTTGAGTCTCTGGTTGTTGCATGTCATGAGGCAGATGAGTGGATTTTGAGCAATCCTCTTGATTAAGAAGCGCCTCAACTGCATTGACAACACCTTCCTTGATAAAGAAGCCAAGGTATGCATCAGGAAGCTTTTGCATGAGAATCTCGATTATCTTTAGTGATGAGGTCAGCACATGATGATCCTTTCTAGACAATAAACCAGCCAAGAAGCTGCCACGGGTAATAACAAAAACATATGTCCATTCAGAATAAACAGTTTTGGAATTATTTAAATGCAAGATTTATCTTGCCAATGACTGCATTCAAGAAATGTAATAACGCAATTTACCCAAAAAAAAGAAATGTAATAATGCAATCCTTTCACAGGTTATTTTATACCTCGGTATGTTTGTTTCCTTGAGCAACTCTTGAAGTATTTCTGGTTTACTGAAGTAACAAATATTGTTAACGATTGAAGCACATCCATAGCAAATGTATGAATTGGCACCAGAGTTCACCACCTGCACAACTTGTACAGTAAGCTCACTTCCATATTTCATAACACAAACATTGTTATGAGCTGTTAGTTTGTAGTGCTATTAAGATACCTTGATCAAGACAGGAAGAATATCCCTGGAGAATTGGCACAAGAACCTTGGTTCGTCCGTAATTATTTTTTCTTTCATTAGTATGATCTGGGTGTCTTCAACGTCCCTTGCTGCTGAAGGAATCAACTGGTTTGCTAGTTTCAGAGCTTCATTGACCTAATAATTACAACATTAGATTATCAAAATCTTGGTATAACATATCAGAGTCCGCACTTTAAGAATGATAATTGCACAGAAAGGGTAATCCAAGGATGCAGTAGGTGAAAAAGCCAAACCACCTGTAGTTACTTATTTACAATAACATGATGCCACAATAAGCTCAATCAGTAAAGATACTTATTCCATCAGTTGAGTAGGGAGAGGCAGAATTTCAAAGTTTCAGGGCCCAAAACTGCCAGCAGGGATGTTCCAACAAAACAGCAAGTTTCTAGGATTTCTATATACTCGTTTCTTCTTTTCTATTATTTTGTTTCAAATTTATAATAAAAAAATGCTGTGCAATGGAAACGATCTTGTATACCTGCGATGTACCTACTATCAAGCGGAAAACCAGAGTACTAGGAAAAAAGTGCCCATTTTCAAATAAATTGCTAACGGACTAAAAAAGAGTAGATTAATAAGAGAAGCAATGCATTTGGTGAAATTGTAAGAAGTTGTAAATGTAGTTTGCGCTCTAAAAATATGGCATGCCAAATACACAGTGTTGGCATGCACTCTGGCATAACCACTAGGGAAAATCTCTGACATTATCTTCATTTCACCAAACTTCATCAGTTCATATAAATATACTAGTAAATCAATATCACATGCAAAAGAAAAACTATTGAATGCACATGAGTCAAGGGAAGAGCACATGCGTAATCTTTTGCTTTGGTTATAAAAAGAAAAGTATACATCATGATAGCTATAAAAAAAATTATTGTTAGCAGCGAGCAACAGAAGACATCCGCTATGCACATCTTGTACTACTTGGCTGGAAGTAAAGATGTGAAAAGGCCAACCTGATTGTTTTGTTTTTCCAGAGGCAAGTATGGCATGCCATGGGAGATGTCTGAAGTGATCAAAATCCCCTTTATTGTGCTACTAACACCCAGCTCAAATAGAGACTTCACTGCCACAAGTGAAGTACAGGCTAGCTTAGCAAGAAACCCAATCAGATTCTGCAACCACGCGACACAATAGTCAGCTGCCTCAACACATATCGACCACACGCAACAAATTGTTGTAGAGAAAACATACACTGCATGTCGATGGGCTAAGGGCCGTGAGTCCACCAGTGTGGATCAAAGGTAGGACCTTCTCTATAACACCCTGGTGACAGAGCTGGTCCACAAGATCAACTGAAGTGCTAAAGGAGTCCACGATGCTTATCAAGCAAGCTGCAACCTTCTCCACTATCTGGAAATTGACATCACTTAGAAACAAAAGCAGAGCACTCTTTACATGCCAAAATGATCTGAGTTATATGGGGGAACAACAGTACCATTTTGTCCTCAGATTGCAGAAGATTACAGAGAGTTGGGACCGAATCCAGAACAAACTGGGAGCAATCTTCCGGGACCTTTTTGCAGGCATTTGCGACAGCTGACACTGCAACCCTCTGAACCATGGAAGTGGGCATCAAATTAGCAAATGTACTCAATTCTCAGTTTCAGAGGTGATTTCTTTAAGATTCTAACCTGAATGCTTGCAGCGAAGAAGTCAATGTATGCCAGCACAGCGTTGATCATGCCCGCCTGCAAGCACTGGGTAGGCTGCCGCCGTGATATCTTCTCAAAAGCTTGCAAGCACTGCATACGCAACAGAATGGTCGGATAAAACGCATCAGGGTAAATGTGATCATCCGATCATCCGATCAGGCCGTGAGAGCTTTTGGGTTACCTGCTCAGCTACATCGAGGTACTCGATGGCTAGCAGCCGGGAGCAGAGCACGGGGAGGAGGCCGTGGCGGACGACGGCGTCCCCGGCGCGCGGCATGGCGTCGCAGAGGTACGTGATGGCGCGCACGGACAGGAGAATCACGTCCGGGGTAGCCCCCGTGCCATCGCCGCCGCCGCCGGCCCGCCGCACCAGCGCCCGCGCGGCTGCCTCCGTGGGGAAGTACCCGCCGGCGTCCTCCCCGCAGAACGACAGCGCCTCGCAGAGCTCCATGAGCGCCGCCACCACCGCGTCCTGCCCCGCGCCCTCGTCTGCCACCGCGTCCACCATCCGCTGGAACCTCCCGCCCCCGCTGCCGCGCGGCCTCGGGCTCCCGTCCCCATCCGACTCGCACGACGACCCCCCATCTCCATCTCCATCCCCATCGCCATCGCCGTCCCCGTCATCCGCGTCGACATCATCATCGCCGGGGTGGCCGGACGACGAGGTGTCCATATCCGAGCCGCCTCGCTCAGCCTGGCGCGCGCCAGGTGGAGGAGCAGCGGCAGCCGCGGCCGCGGCGGCGGAAGTCAAGGGTTCCGCCGTGCACGGGCGCTTATCGGCGGGGGGCTCGGGCTCGCTGCAGCCCTCGGGGTCGGAGTCGGGCCGCTTCCGGCAGCGATCCATCGGCGCGCTCCCGCTCGCCGTCGCAGCCCCAGAGCCCTCGCCGATGACGGAGGCCAGCGCGCTCCCTCTCGCCTGACCGCTTTTTGGCACGGCACGGGGCACCGATCGGTCGGTCGATCGGGTCCCCAATTGGGGGCGCGTGGATATATACGGGAGGCGTGCGGGGGTTGGTTACTCCCAGTTTGTTTTGGTTTCTCCGCGATCGGGGCAAAATCGCGAGATTTTCATGCACATTCCGGGGGGCTTTGGTGCAAAATCCGCGGGTTTCGGCGGTGCCGGGGTTGTTTGGGAGCTGATTCGGCTCCACCGCCGCCATACTGTGGGGGGCGGCGCGGCCTGGTGGTTCAGAACCTCAGTTGGTCTGAGTGGACGCACTGGACTCCGGAGATGGAGCGGAGCCGCTGCTCTCTACTCGCTTACGCAGGGGGGCTGGGCTGGGGTTGTTTCGACTTTTGGGAGCGTGCACTGGGTTTGTCGGGGTGGCTGCGTCGTGTTACTCGTGTCGTGTGCAGTGTGCTCGTGCTGGCTGGTTTAGTTTGTTCGATTGACTGTCTGGGCCATGATTAGGTACTTTAGGAAGGTGATTGGCTCCTGATTGGGCTGAACTGTGCTGTTTTATAGGTTGTTGAAACTTTATGCGTCGGATCAAGACATTAGTTGATGTCTGATACTAATGCACTAGTGGAGAACTTAATTAACAATAGTAGCATTTATGGATGTTGAAACCATTATTCATTTTTTTCATTTCTAACTCTTACAAGATTTTCAGTCATCTCCCTTAGGTCATCACACTGCAAAAATACTCAAAATCGCAGCTGATACATTACCCTAAAAGGAGCCTAAAATGGAAATATTTTTTTTAAGAAGCAAGATCATTTTTGTGAAATACCAAATTGACCTAGCCACCAGAAAAATATTTTTTTATCTCATCCTTCCCTAAACTCGTTAGCCAGTTCCCCAGCTTATGATATAAGGATAACCTAATAGCTATATGAGCTATTTTCAAATATATTGTAAACAAGAGATGTTTAATTATAACTGAAATAACATAAACAACAATTTATTTGGCTACTAATCCAATTCCTTTTTGCCAAATTATTCTCCGTTGAAACACACCTTGAACTGAAGGAAATTATTTTCAACCTCTAAATAACTTTCTTGGTATAGGAGAGGTTTCCTGGTTTATATTTACTGGAAACTAGTATTTATAAGGAGCGTTGTTGCTTACTTTGCAAGTCATGGAGGACTCTTCTTTGTCAAGGAAGAGTTGGAGTTGATTGCGTCATGGTTTTCTCAACATGGTTTGTGACGCAGCTTCTAATATGTAAAGGAAAATTGACATGACAAATGGAACCAAAAGGCTAATATAAAAGCTCGTGAACCATGTACCACAAAAGTCTTAGGGCTTGATTGGTTTGTTTTCAAAATTTATCATGTGATATGCTACAGGTCATGATAGAAACAGTGAGTGAACGCTATCTGGGCTTGCCGGTGCATGTGGGGAAATCTAAAACTGCAACTTTTGCATACCTGAAGGATCAAATATGGAAGAGAATACAGGGATGGAATGAGAAGTTCCTTTCATGGGCTGGGAAAGAAATATTGATCAAAGTTGTGGCTCAGGCAATTCCAACATTTGCTATGGGGTGTTTTGATTTGAGTAAGACTCTGTGACCAAATAAGCACTATGATATGTTGTTTTTGGTGGAACCAACAAGAAGGCAAACAAAAAATACATTGGTTAAGCAGGGACCGGTTGATATTACCTAAAAAGGAGGGTGGTTTGGGTTTTAGAGATATACATGCCTTCAATTTAGCCATGCTCGTGAAACAGGGGTGGCGGCTCCTGCATAATCCAGACTCACTGTGCGCAAGGGTGTTAAAGGCCAAATACTTTGCAAATACCTCAGTGTTGGATGCTAAACCAAAGGCAAATATGTCTTTTACGTGGCGGAGCATTTACGGGGCTGGAGGTGATCCAAAAAGGAATGATTTGGCGTGTTATATGGCGTGATCCATGGTTGCCGAGGGGTATTTCTAGAAGACCAATTACTCCTAGGGGTACTTGTCTTCTATCTCAAGTTGCCAAGCTCATAAATCCTGTGACAGGGGAGTGGGATGTGCAGCTAGTGAAGGAAGTGTTCTGGGAAGAGGACTCGGCGGTAATTTTGGCACTACCGGTGCATGAAGGAAGAGAGAATTTCATTGTCTGGCATTTTGATAATCATGGTAGATTCAGTGTCCAAAGTTCTTACAAAGTGTGCCGGGACGATATAATGCGGGAACGATCTCGTTCAGGCGCCCAAGGGAGTAGCAGCAATGAGCCTGATCCAATTTGGAAAATGATTTGGCAGATAAAAGCTCCGAGCAAGGTGAAACATTTCTTATGGCGTGTGTCATAACAGCCATCCTTTGAGAAGCAATCTTGTTCAGCGAGAAATGAAGATAGTTGATAGATGTCCGATCTGTGAAACAGCTAGGGAAGATGGGGGACACCTGTTTTTCAAATGCAGATTGGCAACGGAGGTATATGTTAGGTTGATCTCCACTAATTGGGTTCTTGATTCGCGCCCTGATCGGGGGCGCTCAACCTTTTTACTGGCTGATGGCCCCCTGTCGCGCAGCGCAATAAATAGGAGGTGGGGGCTGGGGTCGAGACACGAGGTTCACCGCAGCCGCCAGCGCCCCACCAGTTTTTCTATCCCTAAGCCGATCTAGAGGGCGCGCTGTAAGCGACGAGAAGCGTCATCGCCTTCGTCGCCACCACTGGACCACACCTGCACGGCTTTCCCGACTCTGACCCTAGTGACCACTACGCTGCTACCTCGTCTGCGGCACTAGAGGCGCGTTGCGCCGCACCATTGTGAGGTACATCACCAAGTCTCCCATCTAAGTTATGTTTTTACCCACTGATCTACATCTAGAGGTTTCAGAATTTCTATCAATGGTATTAGAGCCATGGTTGCTAGTGGGGTAGATCCGGTTTGGGGTAGAAAAGAGAAAAAAATTAGAAGAAGATGAAAGATTTCAGTTTTTCCAAACCCGAGATCACAAGAAGAGAAAGGAAAGGAAGGGGGGTTTTCCTACCAGGAACGCCCACACCATCACCACCGCCGGCCATCGCCTCGACGCCGCGCGGGAAGTCACCCCGAGCCGCCGCAGGCGCGAGGAGAAACAGTCAAACCCTAACCCTAACCCTAACCCTAGAAGGGGAACGGACAGATCGGGAGAGGAACTCACCAAGGCTACTCCACCGCTGTCACACCGCCGTCGCGCGGGAAGAGAGCTCTGCCGCCGCGTGGGAGAACGAGCTGAGCCACGCGCCGTCGGGCACAGAGTGCCACCACAGTGGCTCGGCATCAGGGCGCCGATGCAAGGCCACTCGATGGTGGCGCGCTCACCCTCGGGCGAACGCGCGCGCCGGCGAGGGGGCCTACGACGGCGCCGGTCTTCTTTTCTCTCCATCCACCATGGTTTTGGGGGAGAAGGGGAGAGAAAGCTAGCCGCCACGGCGTAGAGAGAGAAAGGGGAGGGGAGAATGAGCTAGGGTTCTGGGGCGCGCGACCGGCCAGGTGTTTTTGTTCCACCGAGGAGCGCGGACAACTGTTCATTCGGGATCAGATTGCACCGGCCACTTCTGGCCTAGGCGGGGAAGGAGATTCCCGACCCAGACCCAGGTTGTGGCCTAGGCGTGGGGGAGTGAGCGCGAGCGCGCTGGCAAAGCAGGCCTCTGGGCCGGGATCGCTGGCGAGTTGGCCGTGGGCCGAATGCACAATAAAGGCTACAAATTTGTTTATTTATTTTTAGAAGCGAATTTTGATGAATTTTGATTAGTTTTTCATCTGTATTCAATTTTGAACCAACGGGATAAATTATTCAGAGAGTAGATGAGTACAATGAGATGCTTCTGAAAAGTAGATAAACAATTTTTTATGTTTCCGCTGCAAAGTTTAATGTTTATTATCTTCTAATTAAATTCGAACCAACGAAAGAATTTAATTTGAAGAGCAGTTATATTTAGTAAATAATGATTATGTTTATCCTCTAATTAAATTAGAACCAATGGGAAAATTTAAATTAAAGGAGTAGTCTGATTTGTTTATGTTAAATTATGGTATTGTTATTTTCTGACCAACGTTGATGATAACAATATTATAATGAGTTTAAGATTAAAGTTTAAATCTCTGATAAATTTTACATCAACATGGTCAATTTTTCAGAGAGTAGACAAAGACCAAGAAATGCTCCTAAACTAAAAGAATGTGTTTTATTATCAAGTTTCTATAGCAATGATGTTGATTATCTTCTAATTAAATTTGAACCAACGGAAGAATTTAATTTTGAAGAGCAGTTACATGTCTTCCAAGTTAATTTATGAGTTTTATGCATTAATTCTATTTTCTGCCCAACGGTGATGTAGAATTGATGCAGAAACATCTTGTATGTTTTATTTTTAACCGACGAGATCACTCGGCTGCATGCCAACGGACTGCAATGCTGGGCTATGTGAAAGAAAAGGCTTGAGTCAAGCCAGATCAGGACCCTTTTTTTGTTAATTTATCAATTTTCTGATTAAATTAGAACCAACAGAAAGATTTAATTAGAGAATAAAGTATAAGTGAATGTTTTATGATAAGAGTTGTAATAAATAACATGCATGTCTAATTTGACCAACGTTGGATTAAGCATGCGTGTTTGTATATAGATTTATCTCACATGGGGAGAAGTTTTGGCATAGTACTTATGCTAGTCAATCCTGCATGGCGGGAGAAGTTTTGTGATGATTCACATGTTTTGTATCCCACATAGCGAGAGAAGTTTGGGTAGCTCTTATGTTGTCCTAGTATTGACCGTGGCACAATAGAAATGCATCATGATGATCAATATTAACCAAAAGATAAGAAAAGATGCAAGCGTGACTTACAAAAGTACTGTTAATGAAAGACCTCGTTGAGCTTTTGAAGTGAAATAAGGAAAGTGTACTCCTAAATGGATCAAGAAATAACTTTGTTTACATGACATAATCATGTGAATGAAGTAAGTTATAAGTGTCTCCTCGTTCACAGGTGTCTGAATAGTTCTCGAAATTATAGCAGTAAAGTTCATGCCATATTTCGAGGGGGAGAATATTAAGATCAATTAAGAAAAATACTCTTCATTAAGAGTGAGGCAAAGATCAATTAAGAAAGATACTCTTCATTAAGAGTGAGATAAAGATTAATTAAGATGAATGCAACCGTTGGAGGAGTACAACGGGTTACAATAATGATACCCCTAAGCAGAGAAAAAGCAAAATTTCTGGACCTTTTAAAGTTCCGACAGGAAGATAGCATAGTCAGCCTCAAAGATGTTAAGGTAGCGCTTAAAGCGTCATATGAGGTTTTAACAGATTAAACCCAAAATAAGATATTTAAAGATACACTATCTTTAAAAAAGATGAGAAGATATGGGGGAGCATGGTATGTAGAGGTATGTAGAGACCTAAGACTTGAAGAGAAGAGGGATTGCGCGCCCACTCCAGTGACTCAGGAGCAACAAGTTTCTCAATACCTGTTGATGTTGTATGACTAATACAACACGTGTTGTTAACTCTTCGAAGAAGATGACTAATGTAAACAAGGATCTTGTTATATAAGAGCCTGTAGAATCAATTGCCTCTTGACAATGAAGAGTAACAACAGCCCCATATGAAAGTGCCAGTAGTTGAGGCCCTAGAAGATCTCGAAGAATTAGTAAATCAGTTTTCTGATGACTATGAAGTCTATGTTAGTGAAGAAATTCAAATTGAGGGTGATCTCACCTCATTTGAAGAAGCCATGAGAAGCCATGTGAATGATCTTGGTGAAGCGTCATTGGTTCTATGAATCGAAATTCACCGAGATAGAAGAAAATAGGGTATTAGGACTATCGCAAAGGCATACTTAGAAAAGATTCTAAAAAAATAAAGTATGCATGTGAGTAAACCTACGCCTGCTCCTGTAGTCAAGGGTAATAGATTTGAGAACTTTAAGTGTTCCAGGAACCGATATGAAATCGATCAAATGAACATGGTTCCATATGCTTCAGCTGTTGGAAGCTTGATGAGTGTATAAGTACAAGTTAGAACTTACCCTGACGTAGTTTTACGTATCCAGGATATTTTGACAGAAGTCCAATCCAGATATAGATCACTGGAATAGAGTTGAAAATGTCTTGCAATTTTACAAAGTATCATAGGCCTCATGCTGAGTATGAAAGAACAAATACTCTTAAATAGTTGATGGTACAAATATTAAGTCTTGGCGAGATGTGTAGTGAAATCTACAGTAGTTGCTAACACTCGCAGTTGGAGTATTATTATGAAAAAGCTCCAAAGAAATAGTTGTGATGTCATTAGTGATGCATATCATAGTATAGCTTGACATAAGGCTTAAGGAATAGGCAAAAAAAGGTTAAGAAAATTTGTACCCGGATTTAACAATAGTAGACAACAGCAACAACTATTTAAAGTAAGTTAACTCTTAAGACAACATGTCATGGGTGCTGCCAAACACATTGATAATAAGTTATATGTTGTAAAGGAGAAAATCCAGAATCATTTTGAAAACATTGAGCACATAAATACCTAGTAAGTACTTGCGGATCCGCTTACCAAAGGCTTATCACCCAGTGTGTTCAGAGAACACACAGTCAACATGGGTTTACGGAAAAGCCTATGATTTCTGGATATTAAGGGCCTAGTTGAGTATCTGTTTCAAAACAGAGAGGTGTATTATAGCTGTTACATCTAATGGCAACTGACCGCGACGATGATGTACGCTCTATGCACTGATCTATGGAATGGAAAAAGGAAAAGGAAGTTAAGTTCAAATAATAAGGTGAGATTAAGTGGGATAATGTTATGTTGATCTCCACTAATTGAGCCCTTGATCCGCGCCCTGATAGGGGGCGCTCAGCCTTTCTACTGGCTAATGGGACCCTGTCGCGCAGCGCAATAAATAGGAGGTGAGGGCTGGGGCTCGAGGCACGAGGTTCACCGCAGCCGTCAGCGCCCCATCGATTTTTCTATCCCTAAGCCGATCTAGAGAGCGCGTTGTAAGCGACGGGAAGCGCCATCGCCTTGGTCGCCGCCACTAAACCACGCCTGCATGGCTTCCCCGACTATGACCCCAGTGACCACTACACTGCTACCTCGTTTGCGGCACTAGAGGCGCGTCGCGCCGCACCATGGCGAGGTACATCACCAAGTCTTCCATCTAAGTTATGTTTTTACCCACCGACCTGCACCTTCTATCAGTATAGAGTTACCTAAACTTGGACAGGGAACGGATATCTCTAGCAGCTACTGCCCTTGCCCGGGATGCTATGGAATTGATCTTGAAATCAAAAGAAGATCGCAGGCTGCTAATGATCACCGCTATGTGGTTTATTTGTCATGTCATGAACGTAATTTAATCAGGGAGAAAGGACGCAACAGGGGTGCACAGCTTATAGCTCGGTGCATCAAGTCCTATGCAGATGAGAGCGTATCAGCTTTGGAGGGGAATTCAGATGTAGTAAGCAGACTTCCTAATCGCAGACAGAAATGGAGTAAACCACCGCCAGGTTTTCTGAAACTAAACTGCGATGCATCCTTCATGCCTTCGTCTTTGTCAGGCAGCTGGGGATTTTTAATTCGAGACTGCGATGGTGATGTGGTCATGGCAGGGAAAGGCAAGATAGATCATTTGCTTAATGCCTGTCATGCCGAGCTCATTGCCCTGCCTGCAGGGCATACAGACGGCAGTTGATTTGGGCATCGGAAGGTTGATTGTCGAGACTGACGCGAAGATGGTTGTCCGGGCAATTACCTCGGAAGCTTTTGATGATACGGCAGTGGGAGTGTTGATTGCTGAAATTAAAGCATTATCTGCTGATTGTTTCATTAATTTTGAGTGTGTGTTTAAAGTTGGAGAATGTAATAGAGCCGCTCACGAGCTGGCCAAGTTGGGTCATTTGTGTATTCAGGGAGAGGAGCAAGTCACTACTTCCATCCCAGAAGTTATCTATGTAATTGTTGCTAATGATTTGTTAGCCGAGTAATGAAGCTATACCTAGTTTAAAAAAAAAAGATTTGTCAAGCCATGGTTTTGGTCAGCATTTGGTTTGCTATCAAAACTTGTCAAACTCTCACATTTGGCTTGCTAAATCTATGGTATTTTTTTGGTCCAACTTTTGTCTTGTCAAATCTTTGGCATGGTAAATTCTGGAAGTCAACCAAGCACACCCTCAATTTCCTTTTCCTATCTTCGAACACGTAGTGCATATTGTTCCTGGTTGTAAATAAGCATAAATTTTATTGAAAACTAATTAGACATTTTATCACGAGCATGCACGACTTAGGTAATCCAGGGATGAGGTGTGGCGGGATGGGATGGAGCCATTTTTACAGGCGTTTGGTTGAAAGACAATCAGAGTCAAGGATATCCCACATGAATTATCCCGTGGAATCTAGGGGCGAGCTCGTCCCTGAAATAAAGGCTAGACTCGCTTGTCCCTCTTTTCACGTAGTGTTGTTCCCATGAGCGCTCCACCCCGCTCACAGCCACCAACGTCGACGCTGGCCTCGCCCCCCAGCCCTAGAGCCTTGGCATACACTTTGTGAGACGGGTAATTAATGCAAAATACTAGTCCGCCCCACAAAAATTATTCTTTGGACTCGTGTGGCTCAGTCGTGAATGTTTTCACGTCCTAGTCCGTGAAAATCGCAAAAGGCCTGCTCCTCTCGTGAACCATAGTACTAGTCCACTTTTTCACACCACAAACATCACCCTCTGTCTGTCATCACCTCACGCAACGGTGTTTATAGCCTACGCAGATGGAAAACTCTTCCACGGTGATCACGGATGGCAATGACAAGGCACTTAACTAGTGTTCCTCCCCGGTGGACAAATAGGAGGTAGCAAAGGATGGGTGGCGATGAAGCCTCCAAGCTCTAGGCGCTTGTTTGAATAAATGGGCTTGGCCCAATTGAGAATTTCAATGTGCATTCATTTGTTGCAAATGGAGGATGGTGCATAATTTTTAGTCCCACCTTCACTAGTTGAAGTGGAGTTGATATGTTTAAATATCGAAGCCTTTCCACTCCATGGGAAAGGAAGCTTCTCCGTGAAGTTAGCGATACGGGTGGTGCCATTTATAGAAAAAGATTGGCTACAATAGCACAGCACTTCACTTTTGGAACAAATATGTGATTTTCCAAAAATCGAAATGAAGCCCTTTTTGTTCAGTCTATCTGGACCCAATTTCTATGAAATACAAGATGCTCATTGAATGATAATAAATTCATGCTGACTTATACAACACAACTCCAGATTTTATTCAAGTCAAGGAATATTTTGACGTGGGCAGGAAGCACACCAGCTGCGTGCGTTGCATGATTCTAATGTGTTTTTTGCACTTGACTGGGTGCACTATTAGGAGTCATTAGACCAAAGGCAGTGAAAACAGTGTTATGTGGTAGGGGGTAGAAGGGAACTCCACATAGCTTGTTCGAGCAGTTCAATTTTCCCATGAGTTGACTATATGTTGTCCGTAGTTTTCTGGTTGCGCTCTGTTGACGGTAATTTCACCATGATTTTACACCATGAAAATCGTCAACAAAACACTCTTTCGGGAGCTAACAAGCAAGAACATAGTGACTTAGGTACAAATAACTTGGTTCCACATGTACATGTCATTATTTGCTTGTAGGTACACAAAGCATGGACTCTGGGCGGCTGGAGGCTCCATATGCAGGTCGCCCAACCTGAATATGGACTCACTGCCCCCTCTCAAGCCTCCCGTGATCCTCCCAACACTTCTAGGGTCAATCTCCACCTTTGGACCCTAAGGTTCTCTACTCCTATTGGCTAAGAGGGAGAGCACACGGATTCAAGGGCCCACAACGAAGCATCCAACGTGACAAAAGTACCCAACTTCCACCATGACATGTGGGGACACCTTCAAGAAGGAAGTGGTGGGCCCAAGCTATCATAGGTGGAGCCTCCAGCAGTCCGCCGACTTCCCACATATTGAACACATGTCAAATAACCTCAACCCTTGATTTCAAGTCGGTTTGATGGCGGTGGATCCAATGGGTGCATGATGAAGCTCACATGGATCGCTGGCGTAGCACCGGAGTAGCCCCTACTCATCCTCTAGCTATAAATACCCCCTAGGCTTTCACTCTCATGTATGACACATTAGAGTAAACCACTCTCTAGTAGCTTTTAGCGAAGCTCTACTATAGTGCTATGCAATTAAGGAGAGAGTGAGGGAAGTCTTCAGGAGAAAGCCCCGGGCCTGTCGGGAGTCTTCTCCAAGGTGTACCTCAGCGGATGCTATCTTCTAGTAAGTAATACATCCGAGTTCTTTATAGTATTTGATAGTCTGTCTCTGCTATTAGTTATATAAGCCTTCTTACCTGTACACTGCTTTACTTCAGTAGAGTGCTATTGCCTTTCTAAGGGAACTTAGTTGGCCGAGGCTAGAGTAGTAAGTATAGTGTAGACGTGGTGTCTAGACTATATCTTGCCTGTGTAGACCGCTTGTCGCATGGATTGTTAGTGGTAGCTAGTAGGTGGTGATAGCCCTATCTAGCCTTTGCATTCCACCACGTGTTGTAGGCAAGTTCTTAAAAGGTATGGCTCCAGTAACAAGGTAGCCGGTTCGGATAGGGGTTTTGTCGCCTATTGTCTCACCTATCGCCTCCTGTAAGTAAGGTGGGTGAACTGCCCTATATAACTACTATCTTTACCAGATATCATTGCTATCTAGATCCTTTCTACCCAAGTTCCATAGGCTCTTTTGTATCATTCATAGGATGGCCTTGATGCTTAGTTAGTTCATGTCGCACCCAATTTTGCATAGCAAAACCAAGTACTCATATATGTGCGTCCAGGATGTCCAAACACACATATATCACAAATTGCAATAGTATCAAAGTAAAGTACTTATTACATCGCATATCTCATCATAAAGTTAATACAAAGTTTGCTCAATGGCAATATTATTACAATCACAGCAGAATAACTAGCCCAAACTGCCACAGGGACTCCAACTGGTGAACGTCTCCCTAGTAGTCCTGAACATCCTCCGGAAACTCTTCATATCCATTATCTGTTACCCATTCGGGATTTTCATTGGATGTAAAGCAAGTGTAAGCTCACCATGCTTAGCAAGTATATCAAAGGGATCTATGAGGCTCAAAAGGCTTGACACTGTTTGACTGTGGTTCGCAATTTTAGTTGATCAAATTTTAGCACCTGAATCACTACTTTAATGAACAGTCCTAATTCTCAAGTGATATTAAAGTATAATCATGTTTATCTCAATTCCCAACCATTCACCATCCACAGTAACCACTAATCTTGAAGGATCCAGACCGCTCGTATCCGTGAGCATGGCTGTTATAACAGGTCAAATATTTCTGTAGAAATTGTACATCTTTACCCACCGAGCCATGATTCCCAATGCCGGGGTTTGCAAAGCCCACTACACCTCTACCTAGGAAGTGTGGCAGGGTTTCACTATGAAACCCTTAGCTAATTGCACTAACAAGTCGTAGCTACTAAGGAGTGGCACACATGGGCAACGCAGCACGGTACACACATCCTAGCAGAAAAAGGAAAGATACCCTCTTACCCTTACTGGAAGCTACAGACAAGCTAGTACAATCTAGTTAACAGGTTAAAGTCAGAGCCATATGACACTCGAGGTTGTACGAAACCTCCTGGGTTGCCGCTTCAGGATTAAGTCCTTATGGAGAGGCACTAGAGTACTGAACCCCATACTCTAGCCCCCCTATCTGTTGCTAAAAAGCTTCATGTTATCATATTGCATAATGTCTTTAGTCATGTTTAACTATTATTCTATATTCAGCGCTGTAGCATCTATCCAAAATGCATACCCAAACCATAGGTAACAATGATATGTGGTACAAGAATTCATCTAGGTAAAGTCCTTAAGGGTATATCAAATTAAACACATGCATGAATATGAATAGTAATTGTTCATAGGTACAAGGGGCCTTTGGTACACTTGCCTTCCTCAAAGTTGTCCTGGAAGTACTGCTGATCCTGCTGTGGGTCCTCTGTCACCTCAAATGGCTCACCCTCTAATCGTGTTCCAAATCACCAATCAAGCATCATTCCAATCATTACATGCATACAAGATAGACTTCTATTAGAACAGTACACCAAACAGTAAAAACATAAGTTGAAAAGCTTATAAATCTATTCTACGTATTGCTATGAACACGTGAGCGAAAGAATCACTCAAATCAGACTTAAAACGCGAAAGTTATGCATGAAATAAGATGTAATGGCATTCCTGTAAATAAACTGAACTTATTTTTGAATTAAAACAATTAAAAAATATGAATATACACGGTTATAGGACTGCGGGTACTAATTCGGGAAAATACAGGGGCCTAAATGAATAAAAACAGGACTGATATGCAATTATTTTGAATTAATCTGGACTGCGGGTTGATTCTACGAAAACAGAAGGGCTCTTCTGCAAAACTGTACGTGGCTTGATTGGATGTTGGCCGCGGCGCTGACTGGATGTTGCGTGGCATGCGCGGATTGGATCGGTGCACCACGTGGCTCGGTGGACCTGCTGACGCGGCACTGTGGCTGGGTCTACAGGTCCACGGTGGACCGGTCAGTACCAAACCGGTACGTTCTAATATAGGCCATCCAGAACTGATCCGATGGCACTAGATGCAAATGAGGACCTCCACCGTCTGTACCGTACCGCCGGTGAGCCTTCCATGGCTGGCGGCGAGGTAGACACGACGGCGAACGCCGGATGACGTTATGGACCTCCCCGATCGAAACAAAATGCACGGGGATGATCTACGGAACCTAGCAAACTCATTGGGAAGCAAATTGTGGGAGGGAACACGCCGGTGGCCTGATTCCACGGTGGCACCATGGCCGGTGGCATCTGGAAGTCGCCAGTACGGCATTCTAGAGCACAAAGCGATGAACAAATGACACGAGAAGAACAGGGATCTCACCGTGAGTTGATTGGAAGAAAACGCGGCGTCCGGGATGGGCTCCAGAGGCGGGTCGTCGACAGTGGCGGTGGTTGGAGAAACGGTGATGGTGCGGGTTAGGTGAGAACTAAGCATTGGTGACCAAAATGGTGAAATCGGCGTTACCTACGGCTACGGAAGATCTCGGTGGAGCTCAGGAAGTCGTCGGCGTCGAGGTCCGAGGCATGGGTGAAGGAGGATTGCGGCGGCGGCGGAACTGGAGTGCGAGTAGAGGATGGGAGAGGGGAGAGGTGCGGCACGGAGCTTTATAGGCCAGGTGATGCACGGAAAAAGGAAGGGGAGCAAAGGGATTGGTCTCCGCCATGTGGGTGTGGTGTCACGCTTGCTCTGCATGGTCAGCGCCATCGGCAAAGCGCCAAGAAGGAAGGTGCGCCGGGGAGAAGAAAGGAAAGAAGGGGTGCGACGATGACGAGTGGGCCTGCGTCGCAGCGAGGAAGAGAAGGGGAAGAACGGCGTGTGGGCATGGGTGTGTGGGGTAGGCCGAGGTGGGCAGCGGCTGATCGTCGTGTGCAGGAGGAGGAAGAAGGAAGGAAGCAATGGCTGGAGCGAGCAAGCAGCCAGTAGAGAGAAAAAAAAAAGAAAGGAGGGAAGGGAGGGTTCTTTGGGCGCCACAGCCGAAACTAAAAGGAAGGAAAGGAAGAAGAGGGCCAAGGCTAGATCTTGGGGCAATGAAAATGAAAAGAAAGGTAAATTTTTCAACATCAAATTCTTTTCCAAATCTATTTTTCAATTCTAAGCCAAATTCAAATGGAATTTGAATTCAACTTCAAATCATCTAGCCCTACACTCAACAAAAAACAATATGCTTCGGCATGAATGCAATAAACATGTTTCTAAACCTTATAGTTACTTTTATTAACCAATGTTTATTATTTGGCCTAAGTTAAAAATACATAGGAATTGAATAAATGCTCAAAATTAATTGCTAATTTATAGTTGAAATTTTTGGGTGTTACAAACCTACCCCCCTTAAGATGAATCTCGTCCTCGAGATTCGGATGGTTCAAAGAGATTGGGATAGTTAGTCCTCAGATCTTCCTCTCTTTCCCAAGTTGCCTCGTCCACAGAGTGTCTGTTCCACTGAACCTTGCACATTCTTATTATCTTGCTCCTTGTGATTCTCTCCGCTGTTTCCAAGATTCTTACTGGATATTCTTTGTATGATAGATCCCCTCGGATATCCAGTTCTTCTAAAGGTAGTTGTTCCTCAGGTACTCTCAAACATTTCTTAAGTTGCGACACATGGAAGACATCATGAACACCTGAGAGCTGCTCCGGTAATTCTAGCTGGTAAGCAACTTCTCCTCTCCTATTGATGATCTTGAATGGTCCCACATACCTGGGTGACAACTTTCCCTTGGTATGAAATCTCTTAACTCCTTTCATTGGTGAAACTTTGAGATATACAAAGTCACCAATTTCAAACACCAAATCTCTTCTTCTCATGTCCGTATATCTTTTCTGTCGAGATTGTGCAACCTTCAAGTTTTGCCTTATTGTTTGTACTTGTTTTTCTACCAGTTGCAAAACATCTGGTCCAAAGACTTGACTTTCCCCCTTTGATTCCAAAACAATGGGGTTCTGCACTTTCTACCATACAATGCCTCGAATGGTGTCATCTTAAAACTCTTTTGGTAGCTATTATTATAGGAGAATTCGGCATAGGGTAAACTCTTATCCCAACTTGTCCCATACTACAGAGCACAAGCTCTTAGCATATCCTCTAAGATCTGATTTGTTCTCTCGGTCTGCCCATCTATTTGAGGATGGTAAGCTGAGCTAAAGTTCAACTTCGTATCCATGGGCTCATGCAATTTCTGCCAAAAATGTGATGTGAACTGTGTACCCCTATCTAAAACAATCTTCTTTGGTACTCCATGTAAACATACAATCCTTTCCATGTATAACTCTGCCAACTTTGCACCCGAATAAGTTATCTTGACTGGAATGAAATGTGCCACTTTTGTCAGACGATCTACAATTACCCAGATAGAGTCAAATCCTCTCTGTGTACAGGGTAATCCAACTATGAAGTCCATTCCAACTTCTTCCCATTTCCACTTGGGTATCTTCATAGGTTGTAGTAAACCTACTGGCCTCTGATGTTCTGCCTTTACTCTTTGGTACGTGTCACATATGGCCACATGTTCAGCTACATCTCTCTTTAGTCCATACCACCAGTATCTCTCTTTAAGATCAAGATACATTTTAGTACTCCCCGGGTGTATGGAATAGGCCGAGTCATGAGCTTCCCTCAAAATAGCCTCCCTAATAGATTTCACTTCTGGCACACAAATCTTTTGCCAAACCATATTGTCCCTTGATCATCCATGTGGAATCCTGGGGCTTTACCAATTAGCATGTGTTTGGTTTGGGAGCCAAATGGAATGGGTTGGGTCCATCCCACTTTTCTGGGTTGATATCAACCCATCTCGTGTTTGGTTACAGGGATAGGTTCAACCTTGTTTTTTGTTTGGTTGGAAGATACAGTGGGTTGGAGTGGCTCCATTCCTTGTTTGGTTAGAGGGATGAGGGTTGGTAGGGAATATGATCACCTCTTTGGTGAGATTACCACACATTGCATATATCTTCACTTCTAAACAAGTTCAAAGCACATTCATGAAAGGAAAATAATATTCAATGACACGTACAAAATCTCATGCATCAGGTTCAAGCCTTACTTTAATAAAGCAAGTTCAGTTCAAGCCTTATATGATAATAATTAGATGTAGCCTTACACATCAAGTTCAAGCCTTACTTGAATAAAGCAAGTTCAAGGCATTATAAGTTCAAGCCTTACATGATATAAGTTTAAGGCTTACACGGTTGGATAAGTTGTACCAAAAGAAACATCCCACTCATCCAACATTACCCTTACACTCCAGAAAACTTATCACTGATGAACATTGAAAACCAATGAAGTTGGTTCTCGTATGGCAGGTTATAGAAAGATCTAGCAATAGTAGGGTTGGAACACAAGTGAAGATGGTATGCAGATACGTGGACCGAATTAAAACCAGGAAAGGTATTTAGGATCTGAAATAGGTCATCTAGCAACTCATTTTCTGGTTTGGCAGCAGATTTTATAGCTTCAGCGATATTCTCACCTACACTTTTGAATACAGCAATCAGTCCCTCCTCCTCAGTGTCAACAACCTTGGCCTTCTTGCTGGGTCTAGTAGCAGATGATGGTCTACTAGTAGATGATGTTGCCCCTTGAGTTGTGTGACCATCACTCAAACCATTTACAGTAACCTCCTCCTCATCTTGGCTATTAGCCTCATCTTCTCTACCTAGAGCTGCACTTGAGTCCTTTGCAAAGTTACCTGTAGCCATGCTATTTCCAAATATTGCCTCCATCTCTTTATAGTGCAAGATGGGCTTGTTCAAGAACTTAGCATCAGACTTGTGATCCTAGAATGGAGGAGAATTTGTAGTCAAAATATGAAATGATAAGTCCAATTACAAAAGAATTGAGCAGCAACTTTACCTTCACATGGCCATTGTAGTGCTCATCATCCAATGTAATCATGCAGTTATCTTCATCAAACAGTGCACCACTCAACTTCTTAAGTTTAATTATCTTTGCCCTCTTTTTCTGCCATGTCTTTAAATGATTCTTGACTTGGTCACCGGTGCGAATAGTGTTGAACTTCTCATTGATAGCCCTAGCACAACCATTATAAAAATGTTTCTTGAATCCCTTTGATGTCTTCAAACCACTAGCCACCAAATCAGCTAGGTGACTAAGCATGAAAGCAGACATTGCTAATGTCCATGTAGCATGGCCGCTAGTTGCACCAACTTCCTCAACTGCATCCTCCATTGCCTGCCATACAAACACAAAATCAGCAAATGTTACACATGATTGAGCAACAAATACCTCCTTACAAGAGCAATTAGCAACAAATATGTCCATACAAATGGATTTCAGCAATAAATATGTCCATACAAATGGATTTCAGCAACAAATATGATCTTACAAATGAAACTCAGCCACATATGTCCTTACAAATGGAATTCAGCCACAAATATGTTCTTACAAATGGAATTCAGCTACAAATTTGTCCATACAAATTCATTTTTGCAACAAATATTAATTAACATTGTTATTTTGCCTGTCTGCCCACATTTGATCTGCTAGTTGCTGCCTAAAATTAACCATAGCAGCATGTTCATTTGCTTGGCCAGTGCGTGTTGAAGCATGACTATAGGTAGGCAAAGTAACATCCTCTATAAAAAACTCATCATTCCCATCTTGTATAACCCAATTGTGAATGATGCAGCAAGCACATATAATATCTACTTGTGTTGGAAAAGGAAAGAACGCGGTAGCATCATCAAGAATTTTGAATCTTTGCTTTAGCAACCCAAAAGCACGCTCTACTGTCATACGAAGAGATGAGTGCCTAAGGTTGAATAATTCCTTCTCGTTTTGCACTGGATTAGTGCCCCACTCATTTAAGTGGTACCGAACACCACGAAAAGGGGGCAAAAATCCTGGTTTGGCTCCATATCCAGCATCCACTAGGTAGTACTTTCCTATCATTTGATGGACAGATTCGTCACATGTCTATATACAAAAATTTGTGTGGACAAGTTGAGAGACTACTAATCTATTACCTTGTGGAACACGAAGGCCATTCTCACGTTCTAAAGCATCTCGTAGCACTAGAGCATCATGTGCTGTACCCTCCCAACCAACCAAGACATAGGTGAATCGTAGATCAAAGTCTACAGCTGCCATTACATTTTGTGTGGCAAAGGATTTCCTACCATGAAAGGCATGCTCAATATCCTTAGGTACAGATGCTCTCACATGTGTACCATCAATTGCTCCAATACAATCCTATTTTTCAATATGTCCATATTAGAGACCATATGAATACAAATCTCAAATATCCAAAAACCAAAAACAAGAATAAGCCTCACACCTTAAAGTAAGGATCCCATCTGGAGCTCCCTGCAATTTTGCTTGGTATGTCCATAACGGGGGGATAATTAGTTCCCCTCGTAGCTCACCAATAGCACGCAATACTTTGTTGAAGTAGCGGCTCACTGTTTCTCCCGATCTATCAAAATTAGTTCCAACTAACCTATTCCTAAGGTTATGTCCCACAGTGTTTAGAAACATACCCACTTGCTGCTCAACACACAGGTGGATGGTATCTTTCAGTAAACCACGATCTCTAAAAAGTTTGCAAAACTGGAAGTACTTGTCTCTGTTAAGTCTTAACATGTTCAGACAAGTTGTATCATCCTTCCAAATTTTGTTGTTTAGATATTCTAGTCTAATCCTATCCCTTTCCTCCATAGGCCCATAGGTAATACCAATCCTTCTTGCACCACGCTTACGTTTTCTAGTCTGAATAATCAAGGCCATCATTGACAACAACATGTATGCAGCAGCAGCAAAAGTTACAATCTTGGTCCTCTTATCCATCTACAATACAAGACATGACATTGGTTCTGTTTACAATCGCTTAGCAAATAAATTAAAATTTCCGGACCACACAAGATTAAAACATGGATTGCAATTTGTACCAAATACAGAGATGCACATGCTAGGGTTTCTTACCTTGGCTGCAGAGGATGAGATGGCCGACCGTGGAGGCCCAACCGTGAAGCTCGATGCCTATAGGGGAGGGAGGACCGTGCAGTGAGGTTCCAGGGGAGGGTGGCGTCGGATCCCGGCGACGCTCCGCGATGGAAGAATGGAGGACGGCAGGGAGCGAGGACTGATGACGGCAGGCACGGACAGGAGCAGGGAGGGAGGCTGAGACGGCTGGCTCCATCGGACCTGGGAGGTGTCGGCGCCGCCAGATCTGGGAGGCAGGCGAGCAGCGCCTCCCTTTGGCTGTTCCCGTGTCGTAGAAACGAGGGGGTGAGGATAGCGCCGCGGGACTCCGGGTGACCGACGCCACGAGTAGAGGACGCGGGTCGGCGTCGTCCGCTGGTTTTGGGGGAATCCAATCGACCCACATCTCAATGGTATATTCTGTACCAGGTTGAACCCAACCCACTTCACTTTTCATCCAAACACGGGTTCACCTAGGTCCAACCCGCTTCAACCCAGTTAAACCCCCAATCCAAACACTACCTTACTCTCATCATTCAGCTGTCCCTTATGAATCTCTCGTTCCAGAGTAGGTTCTACCTCTAACTCCATGGTGTTAGCCGTAATACCCAAATTTAGGTATTTGAACTCCTCACACAACTCTTTAGGTAGTTGAGTTGTATAGGCCATGTTCACATAACTCCTACTCAAGGCGTCGACTACAACATTAGCCTTTCCCGGGTGATAGTGTATATCCAAATTATAATCCTTGATTAAGTCTAGCCATCTGCGCTGCCTCAAATTCAGATCTGACTGTGTGAATATATACTTCAAACTCTTATGATCCGTATAAATCTCACACTTATGACCTATCAGGTAATACCTCCAAATCTTGAGAGCATGTACCATAGCTGCTAATTCTAGATCATGAGTCGGATAATTTAACTCATGTTTTCTTAGTTGTCTAGATGCATAGGCAATAACTCTGCCTTCTTGCATAAGAACGTAGCCTAGACCTTGCTGTGAGGCATCACAATAGATGGAGAAGCTTTTGGTGAGATCAGGTAAGATGAGCACTGGGGCAGAAATCAATCTCTTCTTTAGCTCATCAAAACTATCCTGACATTGCTTAGTCCATACAAATTTAGCATTCTTCTCTAACAAAGCAGTCATGGGCTTGGCTAATTTAGAGAATCCCTCAATAAATCTCCTATAGTTCCCAGCCATACCAAGAAAACTCCGAATCTCACTAACATCTTGAGGTGGCTTCCAACTCAACACATCTCTAACCTTCTTAGGATCTACTGCTACTTCTCCATTAGAGATTATGTGACCAAGGAAAGATACTTCTTTTAACCAGAACTCTCATATGCTAAACTTAGCATAAAGCTGATGTTCTCTAAGCTTCTGCAACACCAACCTCAAATGTTCTTCATGTTCTTCTTCATTCTTAGAGTACACTAATATGTCATCAATGAACACAACGACAAACTTGTCAAGGTACTCCATGAACACTTTGTTCATTAGATACATGAAGTAAGCAGGTGCATTTGTCAGACCAAAGGACATGACTGTTAACTCATACAGTCCATATCGGGTCACAAAAGCAGTTTTGGGGATGTCAGTACGTCTTATCCTCAACTGATGGTATCCAGATCGAAGGTCGATCTTGGAAAACAAACAAGCCCCTTTCAATTGGTCAAACAGGTCATCAATTCTAGGCAGTGGGTACTTGTTCTTAATTGTGACCTCATTAAGTGACCTGTAATCTATGCACATTCTCTGTGTACCATCTTTCTTCTCTACAAACAGTACTGGTGCACCCTAAGGTGAAGAACTAGGTTGAACATAATCCTTATCTAACAATTCCCTTAATTGTTTCTTAAGTTTTGCTAATTCATTCACTCCCATTCTATAAGGTCTCTTAGCTATGGGTGCAGTTCCAGGTAAAAGTTCAATTATAAACTCGATGTCTTGTTCAGGTGGCATACCTAGTAATTCCTCAGGGAAGACATCTGGATACTCGTTTACTATCCTTATATCATCTAAGGTTGTGCCCTCCAACTGATTAACCCGGTAGATTTCTATAGCTGACTGTGTTGCCACATACTCAACTTTCTCTGTGGATGGAGTGGTAAGATTCATGAAACTATTGCCACAATTAATAACTGCCTTCTGCAATCTTAACCAATCCATACCCAAGATGACATCAATACTAGATGAGTCTATGACTATAAGGTTTGCTTGAAATTCTACCCCCCTTATGCTGAGACTAGCAGCTAAGCATATCCACTTTGCTTTCATTTTTCCTCTAGGTGAGCTTACTAACATGTGTTTCTTCATAACACTTACTGGAATACCATGCTTCTTTATGAATGTATATGCTATGAAGGAATGCGAAGCACCAGAATCAAAAAGTACTGTAGCTGAGTTTGAGTTGACCGGAAACATACCGATCACCACATCTGGTGCCTCCTGAGCTGTTTTAGCAGTCACATGATTCACCTTCCCCAGAACATAGTTCTGCTATGTGTTAGCTATCCTCTTGGGGCATCTGTTGAAGTAATGTCCCGGCTCTCCACAATTGAAGCATTTATTATCATTAACTGCATTTGGCGCTTTTGGTGTGCCATTCTTCTATGGAGCATTAGGGGCATTGTTCCTCATAGGTACATTGTTGGACTGCTACTAGCGCTGAGCTGGTGCCTTGTACTGCTGCTATTGTGCACGCTGGGGTTGCTGGTTGCAGTTGACTGGACCTGACTAACCTTGATAGCGCTGCTGAGGTTGAGCATGTTGAGGATTGGCACGGAAGTGAGAGTTGCTCCTGGATTGCTGTCCTTGAAACTTCCTCTTTTTGTCCTCCATCTGGCGGCGCTTGTTCTCGATCACCAAAGCCTTATCCACCAGCTGCTGGAAGCTAGCAAAAGTATGAGACAACAACTGGTACTGGAGACCATCATTTAGGCCCTCCATAAACAACTCCTGCCTCTTCTCGTCCTCATCTACCTCGGTTGGTCCATACCATGACAATTGTATGAACTTGTCACGATATTCAGCAATAGTCATGCTCCCCTGCTTGAGAGCCAAGAACTCCTTCTTCTTTAGCTTCATCAGTCCCGCAGGCACGTGGTGAGAGCGGAAGGCACTGTGAAACTCGGCCCAAGTGATGGGATTAGCTTCGGTACGACCGAAGCGGAATGAGTCCCACCAATCTAGTGTAGCTCCTTACAACTGTCCAGAAGCATATAAAACCTTCTCCTTATCATCACACTGGGCAATCTCCAGTTGCCTCTCAATGGCACGTAGCCAGTCGTCAGCCTGGAGTGGGTCGGTAGAGTGCTTGAATACAGGTGGGTGTCCTTTTGGAAACTCTCCCCTCTGATCTCTGATGTGAGGGGGTGCATTCCCATTCCCATGCCCCATGTTCTGCATGTTCTGGGCCATCTGCTGAAGCAACTGTGTCTGCATCATCATCAGCTGCTCCATGGTGACTGGAGGAGGTGGTGGTAGGTCCTCGCCTCCCTGGTTGTTCCTCCTGGTGTTCACCATCTGTAGATGCATAATATAAGTCTCACATGTCCATGCATATAACCCTTAAAAGATAATGGTATAACAAGAGTAGGTGTTACAAGATCAAGACAAGAGATATATGTAGGGTATACAAGAAGATAATTGTTCTAAACTTTTCCGGCGAGTTGGACAATAGCAGTGCAGTAAAACGATCATATCTCACTCTCTGTTTATTATCTGATTGCTTATTTTACCTTTCTAGAAATCTTATAAAATTCTCTACAACTTTTATTTAGAACACTTTTTCATATTCTGACGTTTACTTAGTCAAATACAGACAACAAGCAGTACTGTTCCATAATTCTGACAGCACAGAAACCTCAACTTACAATAGCTGTATCTCACAATTTATATTAGGTATTGAGGTGATTATAGAGCCAAAAGAAAGATGTTGAAGTCTACTTATCTCCATAAAATTTTCATGACCATTGGACGACTAGAACATGAGATATGAACTGATAAAGACGGACTGCTCAGAATGATACAGAATGGACAGCATGATAAAACGAAACCCAACTATTTATTCATAATATCCTTAAACCTTAACCTTAACTAAATGACCATGGACATTCCCTCAAGTCATCACAATCATATCAAAGATCCAAATCAAGCATTGTTCATAATGATAAACATCCAACCATGCAAATAACACTTGTTCAACCATTAAAAGAAAGAAACTAAACACTCTCTCGCGCATCTACGCGTGTTTATTACATATTTTTAAGACTTCCTCCTATGGGTATGGGTCGACGTTCGTGCTGGTGTTGGGGTCTCCAAACTCTCCTCTGTTCCTTGGGGGTGACTGAGCAGGTACACCTGGCGCTTCCACATCTGGACCTCCTTGCTGTTGCTTCCGTGTAGTGTTCTCACGGGCAAGCTGCAGATATGCCTTCCCCATGACATCGAGTTCATCCAGGGCCTGATCCAAGTTAGTGTTGGTCTCAGACAAGCACAACAAGGTAGGCCTCAGCCTCAGGTTTGCCTCTCCAAGTGGTGCAGTGATGTTGCATGTAGATTGGCCGCTCCGACGACGGGGAAGATATCGGTCGTCCTCCCAGGCGATGTCGTCGAAGTGGTGGTCACGGTTGACCACCAATGCCTGTCGAGCTGCGTCCCTAATGATGGCCGCACGTGTGAGCCGTGCAGTGATGGCGCGGTGCATGTAGTGCACCCAAGTCCCCTCGTAGATGTACACTTCTGTCTCCTAGAAACCGGTGTAGTCGGGGTGGGTCCAATGCTCCGTCCTGTACTAAACAGTGCCTCCGGCATGGTAGTGATGTACAAGTGCGAGAAGCTTAGGGTGGTAGTAGGCATCACCCTCCAAGTCGTAGTGGATCTCCGCGGTCCACCCCTGAGCCAATAATGCATTGTGATCATCATCACTATCGTCACCCCCATTTCCACTGTCTCCTCCATCATCACCACCATCACCACCATTACCATCATTACCATCTCCACCATCATCACCTCCATCCAAATCAGAATCATCAGAGTCATCTCCATCATCAGGGTCACCAGCTCCCTCCTGGCCACCTTGTCCATTCTCCTCCATAGGATCCTCCTCAGACTCCTCTATCTCAATGGGCTCCTCAAACATGGGCCCCTCTTCTGTTTCTTCATCCGTTGGATCTTCCAGCACATCCTCTAGAGGTTCCCCCATGGGCACCTCCACAGGCGGTTCCTCTTTCAGGTTCCTCAGAGCTTCCACCAGATGTGCCGGGACACGCTTGCCCAATGTGAACCTGGTCCTCCTGGTGGGCATCACGATGGTCCTCTTGCGTGGGGTCTGCTTGGTGTGGGCTATCTATAAGAATGAAAAGGTTGAGTATTAGAATAAAGTAATTTTTTGGCAACAGATAAAGAACAGAATATAAGCAAAAAAATTATAGCAAATTAAAGGTAGTAAAATAAAGATAATGTGATCCTAGAAACATCTATTTCTAACTAGGTTGATCGTCCTACAGTCAGTTATAGCTCTGATACCAATTTGTCGCATCCAATTTTGCATAGCAAAACCAAGTACTCATATATGTGCGCCCAGGATGTCCAAACACACACATATATCACAAATTGCAATAGTATCAAAGTAAAGTACTTATTACATCGCATATCTCATTATAAAGTTAATACAAAGTTTGCTCAATGGCAATATTATTACAATCACAGCGGAATAACTAGCCCAAACTGCCACAGGGACTCCAACTGGTGAACGTCTCCCTAGTAGTCCTGAACATCCTTCGGAAACTCTTCATATCCATTATCTGTTACCCATCTAGGATTTTCATTGGATGTAAAGCAAGTGTAAGCTCACCATGCTTAACAAGTATATCAAAGGGATCTATGAGGCTCAAATGGCTTAACACTGTTTGACTGCGGTTCGCAATTTTAGTTGATCAAATTTTAGCATCCTGAATCACTACTTTAATGAACAGTCCTAATTCCTAAGTGATATTAAAGTATAGTCATGTTTATCTCAATTCCCAACCATTCACCATCCACAGTAACCACTAATCTTGAAGGATCCAGACCGCTCGTATCCATGAGCACGGTTGTTATAACAGGTCAAATATTTCTGCAGAAATTGTACATCTTTACCCACCGAGCCGTGATCCCCAATGCTGGGGTTTGCAAGGCCCATTACACCTCTACCTAGGAAGTGTGGCAGGGTTTCACTATGAAACCCTTAGCTAGTTGCACTAACAAGTCATAGCTACTAAGGAGTGGCACACGTGGGCAACGCAGCACGGTACACACATCCTAGCAAAAAAAGGAAAGATACCCTCTTACCCTTACTGGAAGCTACAGATGAGCTAGTACAATCTAGTTAACAGGTTAAAGTTAGAGCCATATGACACTTTCAGGGTTGTACGGAACCTCCTGGGTTGTCGCTTCAGGATTATGTCCTTATGGAGAGGCATTGGAGTACTCAACCCCGTACTCTAGCCCCCTATCTGTTGCTAAAAAGTTTCATGTTATCATATTGCATAATGTCTTTAGTCATGTTTAACTATTATTCTATATTCAGCGCTGCAGCATCTACCCAAAATGCATACCCAAACCATAGGTAACAAGGATATGTGGTACAAGAATTCATCTAGGTAAAGTCCTTAGGGGTATATCAAATTAAACACATGCATGAATATGAATAGTAATTGTTCATAGGTACAAGGGGCCTTTGGTACACTTGGCTTCCTCAAAGTTGTCCTAGAAGTACTGCTGATCCTGCTATGGGACCTCTGTCACCTCAAATGGCTCACCCTCTAATCGTGTTCCAAATCACCAATCAAGCATCATTCCAATCATTACATGCATACAAGATAGACTTCTATTAGAACAGTACACCAAACAGTAAAAACATAAGTTGAAAAGCTTATAAATCTATTCTACGTATTGCTACGAACACGTGAGCGAAAGAATCACTCAAATCGGACTTAAAACATGAAAGTTATGCATGAAATAAGATATAACGGCATTCCTGTAAATAAACTGAACTTATTTTTGAATTAAAACAATTAAAAAATATGAATATACACGGTTATAGGACTGTGGGTACTAATTCAGGAAAATACAGGGGCCTAAATGAATAAAAATAGGACTGATATGCAATTATTTTGAATTAATCTAGACTACGGGTTGATTCTACGAAAACAGAAGGGCTTTTCTGCAAAGCTGTACGCGGCTTGACTGGATGTTGACCGCAGCGCTGACTGGATGATGCGTGGCATGCGCGGATTGGATCGGTGCACCACGTGGCTCGGTGGACCTGCTGACGCGACACTGTGGCTGGGTCTATGGGTCCACAATGGACCGGTCAGTACCGAACCGGTACGTTCTAATCTAGGCCATCCAGAATAGATTCGACGGCACTGGATGCAAATGAGGATCTCCACCGTCTATACCGTACCACAGGTGAGCCTTCCATGGCCGACAGCGAGGCAAACACGGCGGCGAACGCTGGGATGACGTTATGGACCTCCTCGATCGAAACAAAATGCACGGGGATGATCTACGGAACCTAGCGAACTCATTGGGAAGCAAATTATGGGCGGGAACACGCCGGTGGCCCGGTTCCACGGCGACACCATGGACGACAGCATCTGGAAGTCGCTAGTATGGCATTCCAGAGCACAAAGCGATGAACAAATGGCACAGGAAGAACGGGGATCTCACCATGAGTTGTTTGGAAGCAAACGCGGCGTCCGGGATGGGCTCTAGAGGCGGGTCGTCGACGGCGGCGGTGGCTGGAGAAATGGTGATGGCGCGGGTTAGGTGAGAACTGAGCATTGGTGACCAAAATGGTGAAATCGTCACTACCTACGGCTACGGAAGATCTCGGCGAAGCTCAGGAAGTCATCGGCATCGAGGTCAGAGGCGCAGGTGAAGGAGGATTGCGGCGGCGGTGGAACTGGAGTGCGAGCAGAGGATGGGAGAGGGGAGAGGTGCAGCACGGAGCTTTATAGGCCAGGCAATGCATGGAAAATGGAAGGGGAGCAGGCGGGATTGGTCTCCTGCCATGTGTGGGCGACGGTGGCCGCTTGCCCTGCATGGCCGCACCATCGGCGGGCACCGAAGAAGGAAGGTGCGCCGGGGAGAAGAAAGGAAAGAAGGGGCACGACGCTGATGGGTGGGCCTGCATCGCAGCGAGGAAGGGAAGGGTTGGAATGGCATGTGGGCATGGACACGTGGGGTAGGCCGAGCGGAGCAAGCCAAGCTGGGCCACGTGCGGTGCGTGCGCGGGAGGAAGCGGGAAGGAAGCAGCGGGCCGGAGCGAGCAGGCCGGCGTAGGAGAAAGAAAAAGAAAGGAGGGGAAGGGAGGGCTGCTGGGCCGCCAGCAGACCAAAACTGGGAAGGGAAAGGAAGAAGAGGGCCGGGCCAGATCTTGGGCTGGGCTGAAAATGAAGAAAGGTAAATTTTTCAACATCAAATTCTTTTCCAAATCTATTTTTCAATTCTAAGCCAAATTCAAATGGAATTTGAATTCAACTTCAAATCATCTAGCCCTACACTCAACAAAAAACTATATGCTTCGTCATGAATGCAACAAATATGTTTCTAAACCTTATAGTTACTTTTATTAACCAATGTTTATTATTTGGCCTATGTTAAAAATACATAGGAATTGAATAAATGCTCAAAATTAATTGCTAATTTATAGTTGAAATTTTTGGGTGTTACAGTTCACTTCACGTTGCCCATGGAAATATGATACCTATAATACTCCTGGTGAAGGCTACATTGACTATCATACGCTTGTGGTTTACCCGTTTGCCACTTTAGGTGTCAACAAGCTTTCTGGCGCCGTTGCCGGGGAACGTTAACTGTCTTAACTAGAATCGAGTCATTTGAGTTATCTTTGTTTGATCGAAACCTTCTTTCCATATAAACCATGGATCAAACACCTCTTTTTGAGTATGCTGCTCCATCGGGCGCTAGTTTGGAGCTACCTCGTTCATCCCAAGCCATTTTGGCTGTTCGTTATGAGCTTCACCCGAGTCTCATAGCGATGGTTTAGGAGAAGCCTTTTTCTGGGGGACGAAGATGAGAACCCTTATACACATCTATGTGACTTTGAACAGTTGTGCTCATGCATACACATTCAAGGCATGAGGCGAGATACCCTTAAGTGGAAGCTGTTTCCGTTCTCTTTGACGGGAATAGCCAAACGATGGTATACTCACCACGAAGGAAGTGTACAAGGAGAATGGGAGAGGTTGCAATCCAAATTCTATCTAACTTTCTTCCCTGTTCCCCACGTTGCTCATCTTCAAGTAGAGATCCTAACCTTTAGGCAAAAGGAGAAGGAGTCTCTCGGTGTGGCATGGGCCCGTCTCATAGACTTAGTATCATTAGGCCTAGATCTAGCTATAGCCAAGCCGACTTTGTTGCAACATTTCTATTTTGGTCTTAGCCAGAACTCCACATAGTTCCTCGACCTAGCCTATAGGGGAGCATTCTTGCATCTCCCCATTAGTGAAGGGAAGGATATTCTTGCAAAAATTCTTGAGAACACCCCCTACACTAATGTCTACGATGAAGCCCCTAAGGAGGAGGAGGACCTAGCACCTAAGGTAGAAGGAACCTTGATACCTGAAACTTTGCAGTCCACATTCCAAGAACCAGCTATCGAGCCTGAACCACCAACCCCAAATGTTCCAAAGGAAGAAGAAATTCAACCTTTGGAATTTCCTTTTGATATCGAGGATAATCTCTTTTTGATTTTGGAAATGCCTCGAATCGACTAGTGCAAAAGAAGTCTACTACTCGAAAAGCTCCTAATCATCATTTTCTAGATCGACTTGAGGAGAAATACCTTAAGGAGACAATCCAGGAGCTCACATCTATCATGAGCAATGAATGGCTCAAGGAGGCTGAAGCTTCATCAGAAGTGATTTAGATCCTTTCATCCTCCACAACCATTCCATGCTCCATAAATAGAACAGCTTTAGACTCTCTTTATGATCCCATCGTTGGAGTAAGCATCATGTCTAGATCCTTAGCAAATGCACTCCTAGGAGAGGAACCTCTAGCCCCGACCCATAAATTCCTTAAGTTGTCTTCTAGGCAATTGTTCGAGAGTTGCGGGATTGCACGAACCATTCCTATCACAATTAACAAGATCAACATCCTCTTGAATTTCTTTATCTTTAATATAGAGGAGTTTGACTTGTTAATTGGGCACCCGCTCATGAAACTCCTCGATGGGTATTGTGAGGGGAGCCTTAAGGGTCATCTCGGGAAGAATTTCAGCCTCTCAATTCCGCTAACCAACTCTTCAAATTCCAAGGCAAAATTGAACCCTAAGCCTGATCCAATGGAGGAAGTGATGGCTACATCTCTTCTAGAGTCTTCTCATCCTAATCTAGAAGAAGATTCTGAAGATTTCATCCAAGAAGAGTCTGAGTTAGAAGAACCCTTAGACTTGGAGAAATCTTAGCTTAAGTATGTTTTTCTCAAGGGAGATCATGAGGCCCCCGTAATCATAAGTGACAAACTCTCTGTGGAGGAGACCTTCAAACTCCTCACCATTCTAGAAAAGCATCAGTCTGTGTTAGGCTATTCTCTTCAAGATCTCAAAGGGATTAGTCCCACTCTTTGCACACATCGCATCCCTATCGAGCCTAGTGCCACACCTTCTAGGGAGCCTCAATGGAGGCTAAACAATGCGATTAGAGAGGTAGTGAAGAAAGAGGTCCTAAAACTCTTGCACGCGGGTATAATCTACCCTGTTCCCAATAGCGAGTGGGTTAGTCCCGTGCAAGTTGTGCCTAAGAAGAGAGGCATGATGGTCGTTAGAAATTGTAAGAACGAGTTAATCCCTCAATGAACTGTCACAAGATGGAGGATGTGTATAGATTACCAAAAACTTAACAAGGCTACAAAGAAAGATCACTTCCCATTGCCTTCCATCGATGAGATGTAGGAACGGCTTGCAAAGCATTCTTTCTTCTATTTCCTTGATGGGTATTCGGGCTATCATCAAATCCCTATCCATGTCGACGATCAGAGTAAGACCACTTTCACATGCCCCTATGGGACATATGCATATCGAGGAATGTCTTTTGGTCTATGCAATGCCCCTGCTTCTTTTCAAAGGTGCATGATGTCCATCTTCTCTGATATGATCGAAGAAATCATGGAAGTTTTCATGGACGATTTCTCCATCTATGGTAAAACTTTCGCTGTCTGTCTTGAGAACCTAGACCGAGTCTTACAATGATGCGAAGAAAAGCACTAAGTCCTGAACGGGGAAAAATGCCATTTCATGGTTCGAAAAGGTATAGTGCTAGGACATAGAGTGTCCGAGCGTGGGATAGAGGTGGATAAGGCTAAGATAGAAGTCATAGAGCAGCTCCCACCTCCCACGAATGTTAAGGGTGTTCATAACTTTCTTGGGCATGTTGGTTTTTATAGGCGGTTTATAAAAAGATTTCTCTCAAATTGCCCATCCTTTAACAAACTTGCTTGCTAAAGATGCACCCTTTGACTTCAATGATGAGTGCTTAGATGCTTTTTACTATCTTAAAAACACTTGTCTCTACTCCAGTCATTCAACCCCCTGATTGGACACTTCCCTTTGAGATAATGTGTGGTGTGAGTGATTTTGTTGTTGGTGCTGTCTTAGGACAAACCAAAGATAAGAAACATCATGCAATCTCATATGCTAGCAAAACCTTAATAGGGCCACAATTGAATTATGCAACAACTGAAAAAAAAACTTTTGGCTATGGTTTTTGCTATAGACAAGTTTAGATCTTACTTAGTTGGAGTTAAAGTAATCATTTACACTAATCATGCTGCTCTAAAATACTTGCTCACTAAGAAAGACGCTAAACCCTGTTTAATAAGATGGACCTACTGCTCCAAGAATTTGATCATGAAATAAAAGATAAAAAGGGGTAGAAAATTATGTTGCCGATCATTTGTCTAGAATGCAATTCAAAGATGCACAGGATTTGCCCATTGATGATTTCCTCCAAGACGGCACACTCCTCAAGGTTATGGACTCCAACCCCTGGTACACGAACATAGTTAATTTCATGGTTGCAGGCCTTGTACCACTAGGAGCAGACAAGAAAAAGCTCATGATGAAATGTTTGGCCATGATGTTATTGAGTAGAATATGGACTCCATCCATGGGCACACACCTTCTCAGCATCCAAGAAAAAGATCATAGAAAGATGTTATTGAGTAGAATATGGAGGCCACTATGGAGTATTTAGAACACATGCAAAGATTTGGCAAAGTGGTTTCTACTGGCCAACCATGTACAGCGATACAAAAGATTATGTCAAGAAATGTGCATGGTGCCAGAAGCAGGGGAACATCAACACCCATGATGAAATGCCACTCACCAACAACTTGCAAGTCGAACTCTTCGATGTATGGGGCATTGACTATATGGGACCCTTTCCAAGGTCACAAGGCTATGAGTACATCTTGGTGGCAGTGGACTATGTGTCCAAATGGGTAGAAGCAATGCCCTATCTCAATGTAGATGCACTAACAGGAAAGAAGATGTTCCACGAGGTTATCTTCCCAAGGTTTGGCACCCCAAAATTAGTCATAAGTGATGGGGGGTCCCACTTCATTGAAAGGAAATTTCATCGCTTTTTGATGGAGCAAGGCATAAGACACAATGTTGCAACTCTATATCATCCTCAGACAAGCGGTCAAGCAGAAACATCAAACAAACAAATCAAGAATAGTCTGCAAAAGACCGTGAATGAGATGGGTATAGCATCGAGAAGCAAGTTGCCAGACGCACTTTGGGCATATAGGACCGCATACAAGACACCAATTGGTATGACACCATACCAACTTGTATACAGAAAAGACATGCCATCTGCCCATCAAATTGGAGTTCAAAGCACATTGGGCCATCAAGCAATGGAACATGGATCTGCCAGCCGCAGGAACAAACAGAAAAATGCAAATCTCTAAGTTGGAGGAGTGGAGAGAGAAAGAATATCATAATGCTAGAATCTACAAGGAGAGAACAAAGAGATGGCATGACAAAAGGATAAAGGTGAAAGAGTTTAACCTAGGAGACAAGGTCCTCATGTTCAACTCAAGGGTCAAGCTATTTGGCCATGGGAAACTAAAGAGCAAGTGGGAAGGACCATTCCTTGTCATCGACGCTACAACACATGGAGCTGTCATGCTCCAAGACAACGATGGTAACATTTTTAAGGTAAATGGCCAGCATCTTAAAGTTTTCTATGAGCATGAACCACCAGAAAAAGAAGTTGACATGTTAGAATTTATCATTAATCCTGAATTAACATAACTAAAATCTACATGTCTTTACTTCTTTTTGCTTTTGGTTAGTTTCTGCACTAGTATAGACTGCACATAGCCAGACTTGTCTTTGGGCCAAAAAACTAGCCTAGGGAGGCTCCATAAGGAGGTCAGGAGACCGCCTAATGGATGCATCCTTGGCCACCATTTAGAGAATACGTAGAAGAGAGTAACAAGAGTCCCGAGCCAAAGCCACTTGGTCTAGTTCCACCAGATGCAGGTCGATTGACCGCCTCTGGGAGCCATCTGGCTTGACCTAGTCTCTAGAGACATTTCCCAATGTTCACAACGCGCCCTCAGTCATAATCCTCATGAAAACAAGGGTTGTGAACATTGGCACGATCTCTTTTTAACCTCTCCTCCCCTTCTCCCTTCTTCCACCTCACCTCCTTCCACCACCAACTGCTCTCCTTCTCCCTTGTGCCTTCCAAGCCACCAAGAGAGCCTCCACCATGGCCCCAACTCATGATCTTGGCAAGATGTCCATTGTTCCCTGTGGGGAAGGCCCTTCCATCCCTCCAAACACCCATCTAGAGAGCCAAACTACCATCATGGCCGTTGACACACTAGAGGTGGAGCCCCTGGCCATGATCCCACCGGCTAAAGGGTAGCCATGCACTACGGAGGCATCGAGCGACCTCAATAGAGGTCAACCAACCTTGCTCAGGCCCTTTAGCCATCCCTGTGCTGCTTCTCGGTCTCTGACTCCACGCAGAGATCTCTAGAAGCCTTCATCCCGATCACCGACACCCAAAAGGCCTACCACGAGCCAATTGGGACTCAAGGCGAAGGGCCCCGTAGTGGAGAATCCTCGTACCATCACCATCTCCTCTGGGGATGTGTCGAGTGTGGAGTACTCCCAATCGCATACACCCTTGACGCCTACCTTCATGAAGAACCACAAGATCATCAATGGTGGTCTAGGGGTTGGCAAGGTTTTCATACCCCCGCTCACCTCTGAGGAGCAGAAGAAGCTTCAAGAGTCACTAGAGTCCATGAGCGCTCCTAAGACGGTCCGACGGGCGCGTGATCCTCCATCGATCAACGGACCACCAGGGCAATTTGAGGATGATGATCGTGCCGAGAAGAGTGATGTAGAGAGGCTCCTTCATATAGTTTCTACACTTAGGAACAATAATAGGGCTTTAGAAGAGCACGTAGCGGAGTTGAGGATGGCTCACTTAGATCTAGATGACAACTTCCGCACGCTTCACATTAGCACTAATGCAAAGATGAAGCGCCTCGCTAAGGCCATAGGGCAAGAGGATCTCCTCTTTCCACCCTCTCCTTAGTCATCTTAGCATTGCTTTCACAATAATTTTAGGCACTTAGGTTTGTTTGATTTCATTTCCTTCATTTCATTTTCATCAATGTAACATGTGCCTTTGATTAGTTAATGAGATCAATAAAATTTTGGGTCTGCTGGTGTGTTGCCACCAGTAGGGCCCCTGCACTTGACATTTCCTTTGTTTCTATGAACCAATACACAGTGAACCAAGTGTGGGGGCATCGAACAACCCCCCAAACCCACCTTGGCACCACTTTGAATATGGAACGTTGATGTCTATGGCCAAATACGTCTGCGCGTAGCGGTGTGTTGCCACCAACGACCACTTTTTGAGGTTGGGCGACCGCCATATGGACACTCAACCTGAAAGCGCATGTGTAGGAGTACGTCTTCAGAGGTAAGAACACGCATGGCGAACACCAAAGTGGAAGTGGCTAGAGGCCCCAAGGTGGGGTCACCCAACCTCACCATGGACCCCAGGGTCCACCAGTCAGCATCCACTCCTCTTCAATCCTCTACCTGACTGGTTTGGCATGCTCCTTCCCTCCTTTGGTGCACTTTTCCTTTATTTTTGTTTATTTCCCTACAATGAATAAATGAAATAATAATAATAAATAATAATAACAAGAAGATCTACATCTAAAAATAAAGTTTGAGAAAGTGACATGATTTATGACATTTGAATGGTAGAAGCGTCATAAAGTTTAATTCTTGCATATACTTATGCTTGTGGGAAACATATCTTGATAGGAAACTCATATTGACTAAGTTGTTGACAAATGTGATATGGTTCTTGGCTCATGATTCATACCTTTTCTATTCAAAGTACTTAGAAGTTTATTTTTGAAAATGTCATAAAACCATAGTGTCACTTACTCCTCAATGCTGAGAAAATTCCTATCAAAGCCATATATGTTCATACAATGTTCACAAAACCTTCTTTATATGCTACTTGTACTTGTGTCGAGTTTGGTCAAACCATGTTGACCCTTGTTGAGAATCTTGTCATAGTCCCAAGATCAAGATCACGCACGCACCACATACATATGCTACTTCTACACTAGAAGTACGCAAAAACATGCTCTTCATTTTCCATGAAATAAATACTCCAAGTTTAGTACGATCTCTCTCTTAAATTCTTGCAAAAGAGATATGGCTATGGAAAAGTATGCAAAATAATAAAGAGAGAGAGAGATAGCCATACCTCAAAAATAATCATAAGTAAGAGAGATCATACTTGTTTAAGGAGTACAAAAGAAAAAAAGAGTTCATCATCATTTTCCATGCTCTTGCACATCTTGATCTAGGATTATGATATTTTTCTCCTTGGATCCTTGTTTTGACTTTATAATATATGCAATACAAGTATGCTATCATGTTTATCCCTACCTGAGCTCCACATAAGCCTGATAGATGTAGGATGAAACAAAAAGAAGGCAACTTCATGTTATGCCTTGGTAAGGACTCATACACCTTTGAGTGATATGAGAGTACTATTTGAGGAGTAAGATTGAACTATATGCTTTATTTTGAAAACTTTATCAAAAACTCTAAGTACCAAGAAGTGAAAAGGGGAGATGACTTTGATTTGAGAACTATTCCATTTCTTAACATCTGAAGGATATATGCTAGACAGTGCCACATAACCCACTTGTATAAGGTATGTCTTAAATAAAACTCATGATTGCTATATATCTTGAAGATGTCATGATCATTGTCTTCTTTTCTCTCTAACCTTTATTCGAGGATGAGCAAAGACTTAAGTGTGGGGGTCTTGTTGACGGTAATTTCACCATGATTTTACACCATCAAAACCATCAACAAAACACTCTTTCAGGAGCTAACAAGGAAGAACATAGTGACTTAGGTACAAATAACTTGGTTCCACATGTACATGTCATTATTTGCTTGTAGGTACACAAAGCATGGACTCTGGGTGGCTGGAGGCTCCATATGTAGGTCACCTAGCTTGAATATGGACTCACTACCTGAAAGGTCCTAATATGGCTAGAGGGGGGGGGGTGAATAGCCTATTTAAAAAATCTACAAGGCACTAGAGCAAGCAATTTGTCGGGTTCATAAACCCAGGGTCTCTCATGGACCTGCTTCCCAGCAAAAGCTCGGCCCAGCAGACGACATTGCGAACGACGTGCAACTCCTGGGCCGGCCCAAAAAACCTAACGACAGGCCAGAAGGGCGATCCAGTCTTCGACTAGAAGGCCTAGCCAAGGAGGAATGACGCTCATTTTTGACTCCGGCCTACCTGCCCGGCCGGAAGGCCTAGCCAAAGAGAGGAACGGCGCTGGCTTCTGACTTCGGCCCGCCTCTTCGACCGAAAGGCCTCGCTCGCTTCTGACTCGGGCCCGCCTCTCCGACCGGAAGGCCTAGCCAAGGAGGAACAGTGCTCTCTTCCAACTCTAGCCCGCCTCTCCGACCGGAAGGCCTCACTCGCTTTTGACTCTGGCCCGCCTCTCCGACCGGAAGGCCTGGCCAAGAGGAACGATGCTCGCTTCTGACTCCGACCCACTTCTCCGACTAAGAATACACCGAACCTCTGCTTACAGCTCTTCTTTGACTGGGAGGTTAGAGCCGACTAGGGAACGACCGACGAGGGACACCAGCTTGGTAAAGACCCTAGGAAAAGGACAGAGCAAGTAAGGCGGGTGCTCCAGTCAACTACAATACCAAGGACTGTACCCTGCACACCTGCAGGACAGTACTATCAGGTCACGTCAGAAGGGTATTTTATAACCTTCTAGACATGTCAGAACACCAATAGTGTTGTGGGCGCTGACATTTGACCTACAGTATGGTAGGCGCCGACATTTGCCATACCAGAAGATCATGGTGGAACCAACCACATTCATCCTACCATCAATAGTATTGTGGGTGCCGACAAACTGCCTTATACCTGATGGCGTGGGCAACAAGACTAGGAAACACACACACTCTCTTTCTCTCACACTCTCTCTTGTAAAGCCGTCCCCTTCATCTATAAAAGGGGATGCGCTCTCTCCAAAAGGAGGACAATCGATTCACGAGTCAAACAACCTACGATTCAAATGATTCCAACAGAGCACACGCTCAAATACTTAGTGCACATAGGTGCTCTTGTCACTCTCGGTCCTTTAGTCTAGAGTCCGACCGGACCTCTTGCACCCCCATCTTACTCCCTCTTGTTTTGTAACCCCACAGCAAACTTCGAGCACCTGGGCTCAGGAATAAAGTCATCGACCGACTCAAATTGGACGTAGGGCACATTGCCTGAACCAGTATAAACCCTATGTCATTGAGTACTAGGCCACATCCAATCATAACGTACGACTAAACTACAAATATTTACGTGTTGGTCACTTTTCGCACCAATAGTTGGCGCCGTCCATGGGGAGGACGCCGTATGTTCACGCTTTTGGTCATCGGATGGCCCACCTTTCCACCATCTTTGGCATGGCGGGCTCAAGCGATATGACTCACTTTGGCTCACTGGAGTTTCCCACAGTCCGACCAATTGGGATGTGGATTCCTCCCATATTTGAGTTGTCCTAGACCTTGCTCTTTAGAAGTCTGGACTTCTTCGCCAACCAGCTCGGCGTGCTTCGCCTTTGGGAGAAGGCACTTGTTCCAGCGCCCGTCGGAGGGGCACCCTCCATCGGCTCCGGGACACCCGGCGACCTCAACAATGAGGCGCCTACGCTTCGCTCTGAGCCTACGCTAGGCTCAAAACCCACTGTGAGTAATATACATACTATTATTTACTCGCTATTTACTATTTTCCACCGACTCTCGAAGGGACCCCGCTGTCCCTGCCGTGACCACCATGCGACCGGTTCCCCTATGGCCTCACATCCTCCACAAACGTGTACGCCCAAGGGCTCCGAAGGATGCTGACGCCGCCCCCTCTCACATCTGAATTCATGGGGATGGGAGCTGCGCTCCCGCCTCTTTTCATGACCTCATGGATGATGATGTTGAGAGCGACGGCTCCAGCATCGGCGACATCGTGGCACCTAGCCACCCTCTGTCCCGATAGTGCGCTATGGCAGACGCTTTGGGATAGCCGCTGGTGGTGGTGGAGTCTCTACAGACGCACACCCCTCCGGACCATCGTGTGGAGGCCCTCGCATGTGCGTAGGAACACAGTGAGGAGGTATGGCAAAGGTGATAGAACCAGCCACCACCTACGCCGGTGCGCTCGGTGCAGCACGCTGCGCCCCGCGCGTGAAACCCGATGAGCGGCGCCTAGGGTCACGCCCACCAGGTCTAGCGCAACATCATGGATGGGGGGAATGATCCCCCACAGTTTGCTCAGGCTAGCTAGAACATCACCATTGCGGCAATGCTTCTGCACGGCCTTCCAGAGCCCATCGACCCCTAGGAGCAGGCGGTCCACTGGAACCTCCGGGCACTGGTGGAAACCGCCACCGTTCAACAAGCGGAAAGCTCCGCGTCACAACACCGACTCGCGGCCTCTCTCCCCACCAGGGGAGTGGAGACGCACCAGACAAATCCATCCATCCATTCACCACTATAGCCACTAGGTGCGGAACAGGAGGCCACAGCTGCGCCATGGCTTGACTGGCACCCGCTCCACACTGACCCCCTATGTGCGAAGGCCTCGGGCCAAACCGAGACGCTTGTAGCATCATCAACAATCGGTGTTAGGCCCGACATGATGATGACATCCATCGAGTGCCGGTGAGAGCAGGTAGCATGGGCTCCGGCCGGACCATCGAGGGGACCGGTGAGACGCACCCCAGGCATGGTCACCCGGATGACCAGAGTCCTAGCCGGATGGCTCGGGACCATGGGCCTTTGGTCGACGCATCTAGAGAGCGCCGTTCTCGCAGTGCTTCCGACTGCCTACCAACATCGCCAAGTATACCGGGGAGATGAACCTGGTATATGGCTCGAAGACTTCCGGCTCGCCTATCGAGCTAGAGGAGTGGATGATAACCACTTCATCATTCAATACCTCCCCATCTGCATGGGGGAACATGTTCAAGCATGGCTCAAATTCCTCCCGCATGATAACATCTGCGACTAGGTGGACCTCAAGAGGATCTTCATCGGGAATTTTCAGGGGACGTATATCCGCCCTAGCAACTCCTGGGACCTCAAGAGCTACTAGTAGGAGTCCAATGAGTCCCTACGAGATTACATCCATAGGTTCTCAAAACGGTGCAACTCCCTCCCTGATGTCGTCAACATGGATGTCATCAACGTGTTCCTCTTCGGGATGACCTGCGAGTCCCTTATCCACAAGCTTGGTTGTCTAAAGCCTCGAACCACCCACGACCTGCTCGATGTCACCACGAACCATGCCTCCAATGAGGAGGCGATCATAGCAGTCTTCAATGGAGTCTAGGACAAGGGCAAGGCCAAGCACGAGGACCAAGACAAGGGCCCCTCCACACAGAGGGGCAAGAAGAACAAGAAGGATCAGCGCCGACTGGCCAACTCTGTATTGGTCGCCGTGGCCGATCGCATAGGCAAGCAGCCCCAGTAGGGCCAGCCTGACCACTTTGACAAGCTCATGGATAGCCCATGCACCAACCACGCCTACCCTGTTAAGCACCTCTACAAGGACCACGAGCTCCTCAAGCGCTTCCTATGATAGGCCGGTGGGCCAAAAGAAGGAAAGGGCAAGGAGGCAGCAGCCAAGAAAGGAGGCGCGGTGGGCAAGGATGGGGATGGCTTTCTTGACCCCAAGGAATGCATCATGATCTTCGAGGGATCCGATGCCATCTACTCTAAGCGCCAGCACAAAGTGCACTATAGAGAGGCATGCATCGCCGAAACGGCCGTCCCCACCTTCCTTCGCTGGTCAGAATCTCCAATCACTTTTGATCAGAGGGACCATCCTTCGCATGTCGCCCGACCGGGTCGCTACCCGCTCATCGTCGACCCCATCGTCCACAATAAGCGTCTCACCAAGGTGCTGATGGACGGAGGCAATGGCCTCAACATCCTCTATGTCGACACCCTCAATGCCATGCACATCCCCCGGTCAGAGCTTCGCCCGGTGAGCTCTCCCTTCCACGGCGTGATCCTAGGAGCGCAGGCATACCCGCTGGGGTAGATCGATCTACCCATCACGTTTGGCGACCAAGCGAACTTCTGCTAGGAGGTGCTTACCTTCGAGGTGGTGGACTTCCTAGGGTCTTACCATGCCATCTTGGGGCGGCCATGCTACGCCAAGTTCATGGAGGTCCCCAACTACACCTACCTGAAGCTGAAGATGCTGGGACCGAACGGTGTCATCACTATGGGTAGCACCTTTTCGCATGCCTTCACGTGCGACCAGGAGCATTATGAGCTCACCATTGCCATCATCAACTCGTCCGAGCTCCCGCGGCTTGGGGAGTTGTCGACCCCAGCAGTCCGGGATTGCAACAAACCAACCTCCTCGATTGCCTTTCGCCCACTCGAGGAGACCAAAGCGGTGGGGATTGACCCCACTGGCCCAACCAAGACAGTGCGGATCGGGACCCAGCTCCCGGCCAAATAGGAATGCAAGCTCACCGACTTTCTATGCACCAATCACGATGTCTTCGCATGGAAACCTTCCGACATGCCAGGCATACCGTGGGAGGTCACCGAGCATGCACTACACCTCGTCCCGGGCTTGAAGCCCACCAAGCAATGCCTGTGTCGCTTTGACGATGAAAGGCGTAGGGCCATAGGCGAGGAGGTCGCCAAACTCCTGGCAGCCGGATTCATCAAAGAGGTATACCACTCCGACTGGCTTGCCAATCCTGTTCTTGTTAAAAAGAAGACTGGGAAATGGAGAATGTGCATTAATTATACTGGCCTCAATAAGGCGTGTTCGAAGGACCATTTTCCTTTACCACACATAGACCAGATAGTCTACTCCACCTCAGGATGCGAAATCCTCTCCTTTCTGGATGCCTACTTAGGCTATCACCAAATCGTGATGAAAGAGTCCGACCAGCTCGTGACTTCGTTCATCACTCCATATGGTTCATACTGTTACATAACCATGCCTTTCAGTCTGAAAACACTGGCGCCTCCTATCAACGGTGCATGCAGCAATGCTTCGCCGATCAAATCAACCCGCTCGATCAGCCTGACCAAGTCGAGCGGGCAAAACCAACAATCGCCGTCTATGTTGATGACATAGTGGTTAAAACAGCTCAAGCTTGTGACCTGATCGCAAACTTGGCCACAACATTCACGAACCTCCGAAGGTTCAACATCAAATTGAATCCCAAAAAATGTGTTTTTGGGGTTTTGAAGGGGAAGCTACTTGGATACATCATGTCCGAACGCAGCATCGAGGCCAACCCCAAAAAAATCATGGCCATCTCCAACATGGGCCCTATACGCAACATCAAGGGCGTACAGAGGCTCACTAGTTGTTTGGCTGCCCTGAGCCGATTCATCTCCTGGCTCAGCGAACGGGGCATGCCTCTCTACAAGCTTCTCAAAAAGACGGACACCTTTGTCTGGACTGAGGAGGCACAACATGCTTTAGAGAGCCTCAAAGCATCACTGACATTGGCCCCAATCCTTGTCGCCCCCGAACAGGAGAACCCCTCCTCTACGTCACGGCAAGCAACCATGTGGTGAGCGCCGCCTTAGTCGTCGAAAGGGAGGAGATGGGACACCACCTTAAGGTCCAATGACCCATGTACTTTGTCGAGGAGGTACTCACTGACCCCAAGGTCTGGTACCCCTAGGTGCAAAAACTCCTATACGTCGTGCTGATGGCGACCCGGAAGCTCTTGCACTACTTCACCGACCATGAAGTCTTGGTCGTCACTTCATACCCGCTCAGAGACATCATCCTCAACCATGATGCCGCGGGATGAATTTGCAAGTGGGCACTCAAGCTAATGGGCCACGACATCAGGTATATCCCCCGTACCGCTATTAAGTCTCAGGCTCTTGTGGATTTTGTCGCCGAATGGATGGAGATCTAGCTACCGACCCTAGACGTCACCCATGAGTACTGGACGATGTACTTCGATGGGTCCGTAATGGCGCCCGGCTCGGGGGCTGGAGTGGTTCTGATCTCCTCGGGCAGGAGTAGGCTCTGCTACGCAATTTGCCTCCACTTGTCGGCCTCAAACAATGCCGTGGAATACGAGGCCCTCATCAATGGACTGTGCATCGCCATCGAGCTCGGTGCTACGTGGCTCTACGTCCACGGTGACTCGTAGCTGGTCGTCGACTAGGTCATGAAGGAGTCATCTTGCAAAAGCCCCCTCATTGTAGCATACTGCTAGGAGGTGTGCAAGCTGGAGGACAAATTCCAGGGGATCGAACTACACCACATCCCCTGAAAGGACAACGATGATGCTGATTTTCTCGCAAAATTGGCTGCCAGGCGGGTTCCATCTCCGGACGGGGTCTTCATCAATGACCTTCATGAACCGTCTGCCTGCATCCTAGAAGGTTCGATCTAGACACACCCCAATGCCAACCCGGCGCTCGAGGGCTCCGACGACCAGTGCCTCCGTGCCGACGTCACCCGCCGACGTCACCGTGGTGGCACTCGATCAAGCCGACTGGCGAGCGCCGCAACTCACCTACCTCCTCGAGGAGGTTCTCCCACTAGAAAGTACTAAAGCACGATGAATCGGTCGACACACATAGACATTCATTGCGATCAGAAACAAACTCTACAAACAAAGTCCGTCAGGAGTACTCATGAAGTGCGTCCCTACCGACCAAGTCAAGCAACTCCTCGAGGTCGACATCGGAATCTATGGACATCACGTAGCCCCAAGGTCGCTAGTCAGAAAAGCCTTCTACCAAGGCTTTTACTGGCCCACCGCGCTACGAGATGTAGAGGAGGTCATCCGCAGGTGTGATGGATGCTAGTTCTACGCTCGGCAAACGCACTTGCTGGCACAGGACCTTCAAACCATCCCCATCACCTAGCCGTTCATGGTCTGGGGCCTCGACATGATAGGACCCCTCAAAAAGGGCCTAGGCAGCTTCACTCATCTGCTCGTAGTGGTCAGCAAATTCACCAAGTGGATAGAGGCCAAGCCCATCACCAACATCCACTCAGAATAACAGTCAAGTTCTTCCTCGACATCATCTACAGGTTTGGCGTTCCCAACTGTATCATCACTAACCATGGAACTAACTTCACCGAGAAGAAGTTTCTAGACTTCAGTGATGGATATGGCATCAGGATCGACTGGGCATCGGTCGGACATCCACATACTAACGGTCAGGTCAAGCGTGCCAATGGCATGGTCCTCCAAGGACTTAAGCCATGCATCTTTGACCAACTCAACAAGTACGCTGAGCGATGGGTTGCGGAGGTCCCAATGATCCTCTAGAGCCTGAGAATGACCCCAAACTGATCCATAGGGTTCACACCCTTCTTCTTGGCCTACGGAGCTGAAGTAGTGCTGCCCTCCGAGCTCGACCACGGCGCCCCAAGAGTGAAGGCCTTCAACCACGACCGAGCCACAGAGGCTCAGAAAGACGGAGTCAACCTGCTCGAGGATTCCCATGAGACAACTGTCATCCGCTCTGCTCGCTATCAGCAAACTCTTTGCAGGTACCACGAAAGAAAAATCAGAGGGAGAATCCTCGAGGTCGGAGACCTCGTGCTTCAAAGGACTCAATCAACCAAGGAGAAACACAAACTCTCTCCGCCTTGGGAAGGACCCTATACGGTGACTGAAGTGATCCGACTGGGCGCCTACTGACTGAAGGACGACAACAGTGATGTTCTCAGCAACACTTGGAACATCGAACAGTTATGCCATTTCTTCCCCTAAAAATTTGGTCTTACCGCTTTCTTTCATTCAATGTTTGCTCCTACAAAGCACCCCGGCCCAAACACTTTCGGCCCGGGTCACTCGGGGACTCCACGGGGGTGCAATACCACCTCTTTTTTTTACTATCATATGGTAAATACTTTTCTACCCAAACGAAAGGGTAGTCCGTTCCTTTAATTACATTACGTAACTTTGCTTTAAACATTTTGACCGATCACACCCCGCCATGAGCAAAGGTTATGAGCAGCTTAGCCTCGCTGGCCACGCCCGGGTTCTTAAGGTTGCAGCCTACGGTTCAAACGGGCAGGTGCAAAAAACAAAGAATAAAAAACAAAGCTATGCTAGGGTAAAAATAAGGAACGGATGGGACAAGCTTCCCCTTATGAAGTGATTCATCACAAAACAAAATTATTGTATTCATGAATACACAAAAATGTTCACACAGGGGGCTCCCCCATGAACTTATCCTTAACATGTACTAATTACTTCTACTCTAAATACTACTATGGTTGCCCAACGGCATCAGCTGACGGCGCGACCGGCAAAGGTAGGGGCTACTCGCTCTCTGGCTGGACGACATTCAGCTTGATCGGAGGTGGGACGATGTTCACTTTTGACCCAGGCTCCACTCCATCCACTGGTTAGGTGATGTCTTCCTGATGCACGCCTTTAGCCATGCCCGCACGGTGAGCCCCCATCACCCATTACGCGGAGACTTGCTCGGCCACCAACTGTGTGTGTGGCAGCAAGCTTTCCCCGAGCGCATGGATGAAGCCCGGGCTCCAGCCATCGGTGTACCCGTTGCAGATGGTGGCAAAGTCTAGGTCCAGGTGGTGCGTCTCCACCGAAGTCAGCACCCCCGACGTCCCGTAGAACATCCCGTTGGAGATGAGCGCCCAAACTTCCTCCGGGACCTCCGCTAGTCAGATGGCGGGCATGCTGGTGCTCGGCGCCGACCCAAACACTTTTGAGACGACGACCTAGGTGATATTGTGGATCTATTCAAGCTCCCCCTCAAGAGCATGTCACTCTTCAAGGGACTTAGCCAGTGCCTCCACACTTCAACCAATCATCGCCTTGGCCATCTCCAGGTCCTGCTCCAGAGAACCAACCTTTCTGCCCAGTTCAGGAAGAAGGATGACAAGCTCAGAAGCAAGTTAAAGGAAAAACCAAGACATCAACCAAAAGCAGAAAAGGAACATACCGAGGTGGGTGTTTTCAAGGATGGAGAGTCCTTCCTCCTGCCGAGTCACTTGCTTGCATAGCCGAGCGTTCGCCTCCTCCGTCCCAAGCACCCGGCTCCAAAGCATGAGCACTTCCTGGTCGACCTCCGACTGGGCCATCTGCTCTAACTCTAGAGCCTCCTAGGAACTCTAGAGCACCGCCTCAGTCTCCGCTAGGGACTCTGGAGCACCGTCTTGGTCACCGCCTGGTGGACCTTCGCCGCGTCAAGTCCCCGCTCAGCGGCGGTCGCCTGCTTCACCGCAAGCAGTTCTACCGCCCGCGCCTCCGTCGCCTCAGCCACCCAGTCTTGAGACTCATGGTGGGCAGACTCTAGCTGGTGCTTGAGCTCGGTGACCCACCACGATGCTGCGGCCTCCCGCTCAATCCGAGCATGCTCCTCTCAAAGGAAACGAGACTTGCGGCTCGACATCTCCTCTAGTCCCTACAAAACAAGAAGCAAGCATGCTGAGGCAACCAGCGAAAGACCAAGGAGTCAAGGATGAATGTAGAAAACTTACCTCTACGACACAGGGTAGGTCAACCGTAACCACCTGGTGGACGGACTTGACCCGCTCCAGGGCCTCCTCGAGCCTCGCCCTGGTTTAGGCGAGATCGGACTCCATCACGAGTCCTCTCCCCCTAAGGACGTCCAAGAGCTGCACCTCCTCCTCATCCTAAAGGATGAACTGCACCTTCCTCGGGTCCCCGGGGTAGGGCCACACCAGGTCGGTGGTCGCCCCCAACCCGTTGGAAGGCCTAGCCGATGACCGCACCAACGCCAACTCCCACGATGGAGGGATGGCCGGTGACTCCACCCTGGTGCCTACCTCACCGGGGCAGGGGATCTCCACCTCCTTGACCCCATGGCCCACTAGCAGATGCTCTGCCTCTGTCCTAGTCGCATCTCCTCCTGACCCCAACAACTCCGACTAGGAGGGCGAGCCATGCATCCCTCCGCCGGGTGAGGCAGGGAGACTGGTCTCCCTCCTCTCTTCTACCATGACTGTTGGGGGAGGGGCTGCAAGGGTCACCTCTGACCCAACCTCCACTGTTGCCATTGGGATTGCCGCCAAGATCGTCGCCGCCGCTGCCGCCGTACTTGCGACCGGCCGAGAGGGCGCATCCCCCGGAGGGGAAGGTCGCACCGCCACCACCCTACTCTCCCCGCCACTCATCACGATGCGCTGCAAGGTGGGCCTCCACTCCTCCCACACAGGAGGCGGGGCGACGCTCAACCCCGTCAATATCTGACCACTGTCAAAAAAAATACAGGTGAGTCGTATTCAAAAAACTCAAACTATGAGATCAAACAATGCATACCAGGACGTAAGCGGCATGGCTCTGAAGCCTCGACCCACTGGAAATGGGCCCACTAGGCGAGGACCACTCACAGGCCATGACCCATGCCCCCTCACTTTGACCAGGAGGGAAGTCGACTCGGTCGGTTCTTGACTGGCCCATGAGTCACCGCGATTGCCGGCTTGAGGTGCGCCCACCGGAGCAGCTGGTGGGGCATCCCCCCATTGAGGGTCACGCACCAGCACTGGCCCTAAAGATGCGCGGGTGCAAGCCCACTCCTCCGACCACCTAGCCTGCACCGCCGCACCCGGAGCAGGTGGGGACAACATCGGCGACGCCTCCGAAGGGTGCGGCGATGGCGTCCGCTTCGCCTCCCGCTCACTGAAGGCGTCCGAGGTCGCAGCGTGCTTCCTTGGCACAGGGTAACGTCACTGCGCCTCTCTGCCTCTTGCCCACCACCGGTAGATGCAGCTGTAGGCTTGCAACGCTCCACCAAGGTGGCGACGACCTCCCGGCCTCCCTCATCCTTGGAGGAAATCATGTCATCACCCATCTCCATGGGATCCGCTGACTCAAGCTTTGCCTCGACGTCGCTCCTATTTTCCCCAGCCCACACGTGCCGAGCGATATCCTGCTCCTTCTATTGCCTCCTTCAAGCCTTCTCAGCTCTCTTCTTCTTCCTGCCATCCACCGCCTCCTTCAGGGCCACCTACCGAGCCACGCCCTCTGGCCCCTTCAGAAGGTGCGGCCGAGATTTGTAACCGGTGAGTCCTTGCGAAATGGACGACTTGAAGTCAAATTACAGGACAGCGAGATCGAAAGGGACACATAATAAGAAAAGGAGAACGTACCAGATTGGGCAACTTCTCGACGTGGAGAGGTCTAGGCTTTCCTTCAAGGGTCTCCCAGGCCTTCAGTTGCAGCACCCGGTCGAGTCAGCTTTAGACTTCATCCTTCGCCAACTCCACCGACAATGCATGGTCGGGGTCCATTGGGTCAGAGTACAGCCACATCAGCCGCGTCCTTTCCACCAGCGGGGTGACCCGATGGTGGAAGAAGGTGTGGAACACCCGCACCCCATCGAGGCCATGTTGCAACAACTTCTAGAGCTTCACCCTGATGATCTCCGGCTTGTTCTACCGGCTAGACGGGCCCCACGACTAGCTCTCCCGCCTCTCTGGTCTCCTTCCGGTGAATGGCGAGAACAGCACTTCCACCGGGTTCCTTATGTAGAACCACTCCCCATGCCACCCCTGATTGGAGTCACAGGGGGTGTACGCGGGGTAGGAGCCCAACGAGCTTGGCTTCTTCTATAGGGTGAAGCCACCAACCGGTGTGGTCCTAGCCAGCTTCCCATCCGACAAGGCCCGCCTAGTGAAGATCCACTAGAAGAATTCCATGTGCGGCTCCATCCCGAGGAAGGCCTCATAGATGGTGACAAAGCCAATGACGTGCAACACCCTAGTCGGATTAAGGTGCTGCAGCTCTAGGGCCCACTCATTGAGGAGCCCACGTAGGAACCAGTGTGTGGGGTATCCTAGCCCGTGCTCATGGAAGGCGAGGAAGGAGACGACCTCGCCGGCCCGAGGTTGCGGGAAAGCCTCCCCCACCAGAGCCCTCTAGTGTGCCACCTCCTTCGGTGACAGCAGCCCCTTCTCGGCGAAGGCGGCCAGCACCGTCTCATCCACGTTCGATGGCCTCCAGCTCGACATTGCTGTCTGGATTCATGAATGGATCTATGAGTTTCTCCTCTCCCTCGCTCTCCCCCTTTTTTCCTAGGAACCACCGCGGCACACAAACGCTCTTGGCGAGAAGAAAGAAGGAGGAGAGGTGGCAGTTGGGGAATAGGCGAAGGGATGGGACGAAGACCCTCTCCCTTCCCCTATTTAAGGAGGAGACACAACAGTTGGAGAAAGGCAAAGGATTGGGCAAAAACCCCTCTCCCTTCCCCTATTCAATGTGGATGGGAATACGACGGGACGTGTCCTGACCAATGGGATGCGCCCTGCCCGACAAGACGGTGCCTGGTTAGACAGGACATGGCCTAGGCATGGCCCACCACTACCGCACGCCGGGCATGGAAAACAAGGCACAACCGCACATAGGTGGCCCTCCGCCTTCCTAGGAAGGACCTGGAAGGGCCCAGTAACAGGATCTCCGCCCAGGAGAGACCAATGGGCTTCTTGAGTCGATCGAACGACTCAGGCAAACACCGAGAGACAGGTAAGGAGCAAAGGGATGCCCCATGTGGGCCACACCGACTCCATCACGAACGATGAGCGTGGATCCCATTCGGACATATCCGATAAAAACTCCTCAAGCCTGTCACTCGGGTCATCAAGGTAACTCTACCAATCCCTCTTACTTTATTTTTTTCTTATGATGCATAAACATTCATTCATCCATTCTCATATATGCATTCACGCATTCATCCATGCGCACATCCATTCCTTCATCCCATACATCCAAAGCATCGCATATGCAGTTGATGCATCACAATGCTTCGTGTTGCGTCACGAAGCGGTAGTTGCCTCATTCAACATGAGCAACGACCGACCGGGGTTCGAAGGCCGGCCCGCGAAGGGGTCAAGGCCGCCTTGCATCAAACAGAGCCAGGGGAGAAAACACAGATGAGCCCCAATGGCCCTCGCCCAATCTGCTCCAAAGCAGATAGGGTCATCTCAACCTTCTCGTTCGATCCTAACCTCGAGCCATGCCCATAGAATCTCCATCGAGGGGTGGCCAGCGGGCCACCTGAGTTGGTCTCTTGAATGACCTGGGCATCTACCGAGACACGGGTTAAGGAGCAGTGAAATGACACATGAGGGCTATGCCAACCCCGTCATGAATGATGGACCTGGATTCCACTCGAACATACCCGTTAGCGAGCTCACCGAGCGCGTCACTCGAGCCATCGAGGCAAGCGACGTTAGCTCAGCCCCTCAGGTTGTGGAAACCGCGGACGAGGTAACACATGGAACTAGACCAACCCCTACTAAGCCCAACGGGGTTTAGGGGCTCAGGTCGCCCGACACCGACTCGGGAAATCCACCGACTACGTAGGTCGTGGGCGGGACAAACACGGGCGAACACCCCAAACGATAGTCTGTGGCCCTAGGAAAAGAGTACCAAGATGCTCAGCCTCCAACCGACTCACTAGTCGGACGCAGGCTCGGGGGCTACACCCACGGGTGCGCTTGCGTGCACCCGCTATCAAAACAAAAAATTCCCCCACTGGCAACATGCAAAACCCCCCAGACGATTCTGCCCGAATCACCTGGGGGCTCGGGGGCTACACCCACTGGTGCGCTCGCGCGCACCCGCTGTCAAGACAAAAATCCCCTAGACGATTCTACCCGAATCGCTCGAGGGCTTGGGGACTCCTGTCGGGTTCATAAACCCGAGGTCCCTCATGGACCTGCTTCCCAGCAAAAGCTTGGCCCAGCATACAACGTTGTGAACGACGCACAACTCCTGGCCTGGCCCAAAAAACCTAACAACAGGCTAGAAAGGCGATCCAGTCTTCGACCGGAAGGCCTGGCCAAGGAGGAACAACGCTCGCTTCTGACTCCGGCCCGCCTCTCCGACCAGAAGGCCTGGCTAAAGAGAGGAACGACGCTGGCTTCTGACTCTAGCCCACCTCTCCGACCGGAAGGCCTCGCTCGCTTCTAACTCTGGCCCGCCTCTCCAACCGGAAGGCCTGGCCAAGGTGGAATGGCACTCGCTTCTGACTCTGGCCCATCCCTCTGACCAGAAGGCCTCGTTCGCTTCTGACTCTAGCCTGCCTCTCCGACTGGAAGGCTTGGCCAAGAGGAACGACGCTCGCTTTTGACTTCGACCCACTTCTCCGATCGGAAATACACCGAACCTCTGCTTACAGCTCTTCTCCGACCAGGAGGCCAGAGCTGACTGGGGAACGATCGACTAGGGACACCCACTCAGTAATGACCTAGGAAACGGATAGAGCAAGTAAGGCAGGGCACTCCAGTCAACCGCAATACTAAGGATCGTACCCTGCACACCTGCAGGACAGTACTATCAGGTCATGTTAGAAGGGTACTTTATAACCTTCCAGACATGTCAGAACACCAATAGTGTTGTGGGCGCCAACATTTGACCTACAGTATGGTAGGCACCGACATTTGCCATACCAGAAGATCACGGTGGAACCAACCACATGCATCCAACCATCAACAGTATTATGGGTGCCGACAAACCGCCTTGTACCCAATGGCGTGGGCAACAAGACTAGGAAACAAACTCACTCTCTTTCTCTCACACTCTCTCTTGTAAAGCCATCCCCTCCATCTATAAAAGGGAGTGCGCTCTCTCCAAAATGAGGACGATCGATTTACGAGTCGAACAACCAATGATTCAAACGATTCCAATAGAGCACATGCTCAAATACTTAGCGCATGTAGGAGCTCCTGTCACTCTTAGTCCTTTGGTCTAGAGTCTGACCGGACCTCTTGCACTCCCATCTTACTCTCTCTCATTTGTAACCCCATAGCAAACTTCAATCACCTAGGATCAGGAATAAAGTCACCGACCAACTCAAACTAGACGTTGGGCACATTGCCTGAACCAGCATAAACCCTATGTCATTGAGTGCTAGGCCACATCTTATCACAAACGTACGGCTAAACTACAAATATTTACGTGTTGGTCACTTTTTGAACCAACACATTTAGTAACACAAATGGCGTAATGCTATTTTGCTCTAGTTCTACAAGGGTTGCAAGCCACCTATCCCAATAATTCTAGTTGCTATGATCACTAGCACAGACAAGAGCTAAGTCACTACTACACTAAGCTAGTGTGCTCTCATGGACTAACTAAAGAGCCACACTAACCAAACTAGCAAGCTCTCAAAGACTAGCTACACTAAAGAGTTTGGCAACTAGTTTGCAAGAATGTAAAGGAGGGGATATGATGAATATACTGCCGCATCGAGGAATGAACCAATCACAAGATGTAGACAATCCAATCACCGGGAGAAATCCAACCATAAGAGACAAGATTTTTCTCCCGAGGTTCATGTGCTTGCCAGCACGCTAGTCCCTGTTGTGTCGACCAACACTTGGTGGTTCGGCAGCTAAGAGGTGTTGCACGAACCTCGTCCACACAATTAGACACTGGAAGAACCTACCCACAGCTTTCTCCACTAGGTACGGCTTGTACGAGTATTTGGTCATGTCTTTTGGACTGACAAATGCTCCTACCTACTTCATGTACTTGATGAATTCGGTATTCTGCCCAAGCTCGACAAGTTCGTGGTTGTGTTTATCGATGATATCTTGATCTATTCGGAGAATGAGGCAGACCATGCAGAGCATCTGAGAGTTGTTTTGTCCAGACTGAGGGAACATAAGTTATATGCCAAATTCAGCAAGTGTGAATTCTGGTTGAGCAAAGTACCTTTCTTGGGTCACATCTTATCTAGAGATGGAATTTCTATAGACCCATCTAAAGTACAGGAAGTCATGGATTGGAAAGCTCTGACTTTAGTTCATGAAGTTTAGAGTTTTCTAGGACTGGCAGACTACTATCGCCGTTTCATTCCTGATTTCTCTAAGATAGCTAAGCCTATGACCAGACTACTTCAGAAAGATGAAAAGTTCAGTTGGACGCTAGAGTGTGAAGCTGCTTTTCACACCCTAAGGACCTTGTTAACTATAGCTCCAGTTTTAGCACAACCCGACATTAAAAAGCCTTTTGATGTGTTCTATGATGTATTGGGTATAGGTTTGGGGTGTGTGCTCATGCAAGAAGGTCGAGTTATTGCCTATGCTTCTCGGCAGTTGAGAAAGCATGAAGTCAATTATCCTATGCATGATTTAGAGCTTGTAGCTGTTGTTCATGCGTTGAAGATATGGAGATATTATTTGTTGGGAAACATATGTCACATATATACTGACCACAAAAGTCTCAAATATATCTTCACTCAACCTGAGCTGAACATGAGGCAGCGAAGATGGTTAGAGCTGATTAAGGACTACAATTTGGAAGTGCACTACCATCCAGGAAAGGCTAATGTTGTAGTAGATGCACTTAGTCAGAAATGCCATTGTAACACTTTGGAAGCCTTGTTGGAAGATGGATTTAATTTGTTGCATCCCATTGTGCTGCACAATATAACTGTCAGTTGCTCACTTGAGAGCAAAATCATAGAACTACAGAAGACAGATGTAGGTGTATTTCACATCAAGCGAAAGATGAAAGAACAAGGAACCAAGCATTTTAGGTTGGATGAAAGAGGTGTGCTATGGTTTGAGGACCGACTGGTAGTACCGAAAGACCGTGAGCTTAGAAATCAAATTTTAGATGAAGCTCATTCATCCAAGTTGTCTATCCATCCGGGTAGTAGCAAAATGTATCAAGATTTAAAAACCCATTTTTGGTGGACCAAGATGAAGAAAGAGATCACCGCCTATGTCGCTAGGTGTGATAATTATAGTAGAGTCAAGGCCGTTCATTTGAAATTTGCTGAATTACTTCAGCCGTTGTCTATCCCAGGCTAGAAATGGGAGGAAATAAGTATGGATTTATTACAGGCCTTCCAATGACATAGCAAGGTCATGATTCCATATGGATCATTGTAGATCGCCTCACCAAGTCAGCACATTTTGTACCGGTTAACATAAGGTATCTAGCTAGGAAGTACATTGAGCTATACATTTCTCAGATTGTGAGACTACATGGAGTACCAAGGACCATAATCTCAGATCGTGGACCACAGTTTATAGCTCGTTTTTAGGAACACTTGCACCACTAGGCCATGGGAACTAAACTAATCAAAAGTTTAGCATATCATCCACAAACATCGGGACAGACCGAGCGAGTGAATCAAATCTTAGAAGACATATTGAGACCTTGTATAATATCTTCCAAGGGTTCATGGGAAAATGGCTACCTTTAGCCGAGTTCTCCTACAACAACAATTATCAAGTGAGCATCAAGATGGCTCCTTTTGAAGCCTTGTATGGTCGAAAATGTAGAACTCCCTTGAATTGGATTGAGCCCGGAGAAAGAAGATATTTTGGCATTGACTTTGTCACCGAAGCTGAAGAACAGGTACGCATTATCCAACAGCATATGAAAGCAGCTCAATCAAGACAAAAGAGTTATACTGATAAAAGAAGAAGACCACTAACTTTTGAAGTGGGAGATTATGTGTACTTAAAAGTGTCACCTATGAAAGGAGTGCAGAGATTTGGAGTAAAAAGAAAGCTTGCGCCTAGATATGTAGGGCCATACAAGATTATTGAATGGAAAGGAAATGTTGCCTACAAGTTACAAATTCCTCTAGAGATGAGTGCTATATTCGATGTCTTCCATATTTCTCAGTTGAAAAGATGTCTTCACATACCAAAGGAAGCCATTGCACCCACCAACATTAAGATCCACTTAGACTTGATATATGAAGAAAAACCAATCCGAGTGCTAGAAGGAATAGAAAGAGTAACATGGAGCAATGTCATTAAGTTCTACAAAGTGGCATGGAATAACCACAGTGAACAAGATCCCACGTGGGAATAGGAGGATTATTTACGTGAGGTTTACCCAGCTTTTTATGAAAAATGGTACGTCTTTAAAATCTCAGGACGAGATTTCTATAAGGGGGAGGAGCTATACCACCCTAGTGTTAAGCATTGCATTTTGCATATGCATTTCATGAGCGCAAGCATCATCCTAGCATTCATGAACATGAGCATATGAAATTTCATCTCATTCTTATACATTATCACATGAAATGTTGATTTTATATATATATGCTTATGCTTGCAATCTTGTATGACCAATGTAAGAAATGGTTGGGAGGTCATGAAAACACCTTAGATACATCTAGAATGATAAATGGAACAATGTTTGTATTCATAACATAGGCCAAATTTGCTTCTAAGTGTTGATTTCATTTGAAATGTCATTTTCATGATACTAGTTTGACCAAAGTTGAACAGTAGTGTAGATTATTTGCATGGCTATGTGACCTAAATAAAAGTTGTAGTACTTAACTAGGGTAACAACTTTTATTTTTGGGCCAAGGTCTAATTCAGTGCATACCATACTCAAAAACGGCTCACAAGTAGCAAGAAAATGTCGTTTTACACTTGGTGAATTTTTTCTAAGTGTTGGGCTGATTTCAGAATGCAAGTAACCGACTTTGGGATGATTTAACTCAGAAACCATGGCAAATTAAGGAATACTCCCTAAAGCAAAGTTGTAGATGGCATGTAGCTCTACAACTTTCCTTAATGGAGTTTTTGCAATGGACGAACGGATTAGGAGATATATGGGGTTGAAACGCGCTGTCAGTCGTCGTAATCTGCCCTGACGGCCGCGTTCACATGCATGCTAGTGGTCGACCGGCCATAGGCCATGGCCACCATGTGGCGGCCATAGACTAGTGTTGGCCTAGCCAGTCAGACTAGAGTGGGCACATAAGCGCCGTGCACTCGCCGCTCGCTCCACTCACTCGCTCTCGCCTTCTCCCGCTCGCTCTGCCTCACCAAAGCACCGCGCCGAGCTCGCTGTGCGCCGCCGTAGCTCCACCACAGCCACTCGCCACCGACGTAGCCTCACCAACTAATTTTCTTGGCCACAGCTGCTCTGCCATCACCTCCACCTCCTTGAGCCACCATCATCACCTATCGACCCCCAGGTATAGCGGCATTTAGCCTCGCTGTAGTCGCCATCGTCACCGGAGCGCCGCCACGCTCGTGGCTCACCGTGGCTCGGCCATTCCACTGCACTGCATGCCTCCATCTTCTCTAGTCTAGCACCACGCTAGAGTCTAGATGCTTAGGCCAGATCTAGGAATGACATCACCGCTTGACTATGCCGAAACGAGTCGTCGCTCCGCGCGCGGCCGCCATGGCACTCGAGCTCGTCGCCACTAAGTTGATTCACCGTCTCCCTCCTTTCTCTCATGTCTTAGGTCGAGTAACCCTAGACCTAGCTAGTGGCATGACAGAGACCCACCTTTCACCGCCATCTAGCCAGAACAGTGAGAGCACCATTGTGCTCCGTGCGCCGCTGCACAGCCATGTACGCGGCCAAGCTCACCGATGCCACCTCGAGCCCTCACCTGCACCATGTAGCTTCACTAGGTCACCATCCTTGCCTAAGTGTGCCATAGCTAGAGATGGCTAGCGTATCATCACCTGACCTCCGCCGTCCACCATGGCCACCGTCGAGCTTGCTCCGACGAGCCACCAAGCCAACTGAGCCTACCAGTCGATGTGTGGGGGTGAGAAGAGTGCAACGGTGAAGACGCTACCGCTGGAGACCTCGCCGTCGGTGAGTTTTTGTTGGTCAGTGCCATCCCCTGTCTTGGTCTTGCTGACGGGTGGGTCCCGTTGACCGCGGGCCTCAGCTGTCAGCCTGTGTGATGTTTTGATTTTTTTATTTATTTTTCTAGATTTGAATGCATGTTTCAAAAATTAATATCTCAAGCTAGGAGTGTCCAATTTTGGTGAAGCAAATTTTGTTGGATTCCTCATGAAGTGTAGTATTTGATAAAAATATGAAATGCACTGTTTCTAGTATTTTCCTAGGAGAATAAAATGTAGCTAGATAAATGCTTTTTAACTATTTTCTATCTTGGAAAATGCATAACTTAAGCTTGATATGTGCATAAATTGTGATTCTAATTTTGTTGAGTTGGTATTGACAGGCTATAGCTAGGAAAAATATTAAACCTACAGTAAGCAAACTTGAAATATGGTCTTCATATTGAATCCTAATTAATTGTTAGTTTCTAGTAAAATTAATTGGGGTAAAAATACATAACATATGATCATACAAATTTTTACACAGTATTCTTATGCTAGGAGGAAAGTATGAAAAATATTAAATATGTTGCTTGACACTTTTCACTATGCTAAACTATTTTTGCTAAAATAAGCCTATGCAACTTGTCATTTTTGTAGAGATGACTATACTTATCCATTTGGTATGAAATTTGTACAGTAGACTTTTGGGGTCATATGTAAGCTTTTTTAATTTTCTCAGAATTTATTGAGCTTTGGAAATATGTATCCTTTAAATCACCTTATTATCTTAGGAAATTAATAAATGGATATAAATAAATTAGTTATGTTTAACCATGAGGTTTTCTGTGGTGCTTGTGATGCATATGATCTGTTGATGTTATTAGTTAGGCTCAGAAGTAATTGGTTGTATGCAACTAGTTAATTATTGCCTTATAATTCAACTAGGTTGGCTGCATGTATAGTTTCTGTTGTGGTGATGATTTCATGATGATAATTATATTTTCTATAAAGATGGTTAATAACAAAGTTCTAGATAACTTACTTATATACCTTGTGTTAAATTTTCATAGTCATAGGCCTTATGGTTTAAGAATTATAGCTGTTAGAAGTCTGCTGTCAGAAATGCTTGCACTCTAGATAGATCTAAAAGATTGAATTGTTTGACCTAAATATCTATTGAATCATCTTGAGATTACTATAAGAAAGTTGTAGACAATTTTATAAGCTTTCCAGAAAGTCTGAGATCATAGTATTAGGTTGGGTATAACTCCAGTTATGGTCAAAATATGTGGCTGTTGTCTTGCTGTCCCAAAAATGCTTTTTATGGGAGTTGTTTAAACTATATGAGAAGAGATATGCACCTACTCAGTAAAAGAAGATTTATCTTCTTATCATCTTAATGTAATACTATTGAAAACACTTATGCGGATGCATTCATCATATCATATCATATCATATTATACATGTCATTATATATGCATTCGTGATATCTTATTTCATACTCATGCTTATAGGATCGTCCGAAGGGATAACTCTTCTGGAGTTCAACGAAGAAGAAGAGGAGGATCAGTAGGAGATTCCTTAGGCCGTAGCTCTAGGAGAAGAGGAGCAAACTCTTAAGGACATCCCTGAGTGCCCGGATCACCAGCCAGCAAGCCCCGGAGCATTCTAATTCTCCTATGTTTTACAAAACTTCACTTGAGTTCTTTATGTTCGATGCATTATGTTATAAGCGTTGAATTGAAACCACTTGATACATAGAACTACCTTGTCCAGATACATACACCATTAACCCTGTGTAGGTCTAGGATTGAATATATGCTTAGTGTTTACACCAAAATTTGGAGAGAGAAAACGCGGGAACTCGAAGCTTCCAAAATTATGTCGATCAAGGACTCGATTGCATGAAGATTGATATCAGCTGATTCAGATGAAACACTAGAATTAGCTCTCTTTGAATGACGTCGGCAAGTAATGATATTGGGCTATGGTCGGCGTCGGGAGATGCAGATTGGACTCTACAAAAAGATAAAGATTAGGGTCCAAGTTATTTTAAGATTAGGAATGTTCTCTTTTATACCAAAGATTGTAATCAGTCATACTCGAATAGGAGTCATGTTTAGGCTTCGGGTATAAATATTGAACCCTGGCTATTGTAAAAAACACACGATCAATCAAATACAAGTTACTTACTTTTTTCGGCTCCGGCCACCCCTTAGGAGTAGGAGTAGAGTAGATCTCGGTGAGTTCTTCAGCAAGCAGGGCTGCATAGGTCTAGCTGACCTCCGGCTTGTTTGTAACTACCGTCATGGCTTATACTTATGTTCGTACGGCTGTATCAATCCGGTCGACCTCCACTGCGACTCTGGTATAAGCTAGTTATTGACTCTTGTTTAGTTCAAGTAAGGCTGTATCGATCCGGTCGACCTCCACTGCTCGAACTAGATTAAGGTCAGGTTATTGGCTCTATCTAAGGGTGACGTCCTTTGGATAGATTCATTAAGTTATCGATATTGCTTATTGCTTGCATTATTTATTTAATTACAGCAATATCACTTTGCCCGATTGGTATTGATCTAGATCAGCCTTATATCATGTTTAACCCATCGTTTATTAATCTAAACTGATCTAATCTGCACCTTAAATGATGAGTTATGTTTTATCGGCTGTTTTATGTCAATCTTGATCGTGCATAGTGTGCAGTTAAGGCATGTCTGGTCTTGAATAGATCTATTGGCTAACGAAAACCGTTCCATGGCCCATTATCATGGCCTGTGTGATTCTGCCTCACACCCCACTGTTAGCACCGTGGAGTGGGGATCGTTATTTGGTAGATCTGTTCCTGATAGGGCATGACCTTAATTGTGTGCTATGCCTAAATCGGCTGTTTTAGCCGATATCGAGTGTTTTCACATATGCAGTTCACGTCACGAGACCGTTGAAGTAAAGATAGGTTGAAAGATGTGTTAGCCCCATGATCTTATTACTGTATTACGGCCTGCATGATTCTGCCTCATGCCCCACTAATATTAGTAATAAGTTAGGGTCATTGAATTTATTGTTATTTCTACGGCCTGCATGATTCTGCCTCATGCCCCCTGGTCATAGCGATAGATGAGATCTAATATGTTTATAGATTTATCTCTATTAAATGGTTAAATGATGATGGGCTGAATTTTTCATATAAAAAGGGATTTGGTTACTTACAGTCATTGGCTTAGCATAAACTGATTAGTGTTGACATCCTATTGACATTGACTAATATTTGTCTAAATAACGATATTCATCCTGAATTATCCCCAATTTTTCTTCCATAACTCCATGAGCTTTAATTGATTTATTCTTATGAGTGTTGGAATCGGCTATTTAGTCGATCTCTTTCCACATCAGCTCTCAAAGCCGCACATTCAGGACTGTCTGGCAACACCAGCATGTTCCACCTTAAATTACTAATTAGCTTTCTCTCCTTGTCAATTGTAGGGTCAAATTGACTGGCACGTCTTGGGAGGAGTGTGCAGGATTAATAATCCCTGCGTTGAAGCTAGGCGGATCTCTAGCTCCATCGAGCGGACCCTTCTGACTTGCTCGTGTGCCTCGGCACGGGACAAAATTTTGTGCCAACACTTAGCCATGCTTAGACAGGTAGAAGTCGGGTGATTTCCTATCTCCTGCGAGATATAGGTGGATATCGAAGTAGGGTTGGCTATATTTGCTATCGTGGAAAGAACCATGGGGTAATGTAAATAGAGGCCGGGTAGAGTCTATGTGTAGGTTGACTCATGTGATTCCGTCTGTGCCGATTAAGGACCGTACCGTTGTTGGCGCTTTTGTTGAGATTGAACGCATGCCTCTCACTTAGCTATCCGGATAACTCGTTCTGACCATGAAGCCAAGTAGCTCAACTCAGGCCAGGCCCCATTCTATAAAAGTGTGCACTCTGGATGGTAGTAAGGATGTGCGGGGAGCCAGACGTGAGCCCAAGGGCAGGGTAGTCCTGATCGTCCTGGCAGTTGGTTGTCCTTGATTGTGCGGCGCTGGTCGAACCCGCCAAATGTGTACCTGAGTTGTACCAAAGGTGACCGTTGATCTAGTCTGCCTGGGTTTGTGTTAGGAATAAATTCTCAGCTGGATGAAATCGATTTGAATTGCCTTCTCTCCCGGACAGTGAGAAACTTGGCTAGTCCCAACATCGTAGTAACTGTATTATGATGAACATGGAATTATTATACCGGCTATGGCTACTAGTGTATGCTACTCAATGATATACCACATGTTTGGCACAAGCTAGTTGCTAGTCTAGAGATGAATAGTTATAATTAACTTGATGACTGAATTATAACTGTATACTTGAATTGGTAAGCTTTTTATGCAAAATATTGTCAAGCTAGCTCCACTTATAAAGCCTTGCATAATCCTTGGAGTCACTTTGTTTTTGGTTTATGACAGGTAAGTCTAGCTGAGTATCTTCTCATACTCAGGGTTTTATTCCCATTGTTGCAGATGGTACAGTTTATCATGACTATTATAAGAACTGCTTCTGTCCCGTCGTGGATGAGGAGTGAGCCCTAGGTAGGCATCTCTTATTAATCCTTCTTATATGCTTTTGTGGGAGTGTGATCATGGGCTGGCACTATGTTTAAACAATGATGGTAGATGTTAGTTTCAAACTTTAATTTGCTTCCGCTACTATTTTACTTAAACTCAATTTGTAATAACCTTAATTCGTACTCTGACGGATGAACTATATTTGTGAACTTTATGTAACGTGTGACATGTATGTTGAATCATGTATGATCTTGGTTGTATGTTGATGGTTAATCGAGACCCTTCGTGGTACTCGATGGACTACCGGGTTTATATGGCTCAAGTATGATAGTGCGACCACTTGTGGGCTACTATTGTACTTGTGCTCTTATAAATTGGTCGGTTCTGCTACACCATTCATGCCTAATATGAGAGTCTCCCATGTTCTTCTTGCTTTTCTTACGTTCGGCCTTGTCTTCTTTTTTGTCCTTCTTGTATTTGTTGTCCTTGATCTCATATGGACACTTGACAATGAAGTGATCGGTGCTTCCACAATTGTAGCATGTCCTCTTTTTCTTGTTTGGAAAGCTTCTCTTCACTACCTTGTAGCCTTGCTTCTTTAGCCCCTTGTGAAACATCTTCATAAAGAGAGCAACATCATCAATCTTCTCATATTGATCATCATTATTTTCACTTTCACTTGAAGATGATGTAATCTCTACTCTTTCTTAAACTTGCTTGCTTGCTTTGGGCTTGCTAGTTGAAGCTTGTTGGTTGGTCTTGGACTTGCTTATAGAGCCTTCCTTCCTTGATTTGTTGGCCTTGAGAGCTACATCTTTGATCTTGATGCCCTCTAGCTTTGCTTGCAATTCTCCAAGTTTCTTTCTCCCATTTGCTTCTTCTCTTTGCATGTCAAAGGTCAAGATCCTCCCAAGTACATCATTTGGTGTGAAGTACTCAAACTTCTTCTTATCTCTAATTAGAGTGACGACGGTCTCATTTCTAGGTGAATAAGCTTCCAACATAATCTTGGCAACTTTGTGATCATCTAGCTCATCACAACCATAGCCTCAAATCATGCCCACCATTGTCATCAACCTATCAAACATCTCTTGTGGCCCCTCTCCATCCAAGATTACAAACCGGTTAAACTTTGACATCAATAAGTCAATTCTTGCCTTTCTCACTTTGTCAACCCCTTCATGTGCTAGGTGCAAAGTGTCCCATATTTTCTTGGCAACATCAACTCCAATCACTCTATTGTACTCATCACCATCCAAGGCACTAAGCAACACACTTGTGGCTTGACCATTGAGGTGAATGATTCTCATCTCTTCTAGTGTTAGGTTCTTGGGATCAACTGGTGGCTCAAATCCATTGCAAACAATCTCCCAAATACCGGGGTGAAGACCTATAAGATAGGCTCTCATCAAGTGCTTCCACTTGGCAAAGTTAGTCACATTAAAATAAGGTAACTTGCCCACAGGCACATTGATGAAAGACCTTCGATCATGGTTAGTCATAGGAACAGAAGAATAGTTAAATGATATGGCTGCATATTTGTTGTTGTCGGCCTTGCCATTTCCTTTCTTCTCTTCTTGTTCTCCTTTGACACTTGGTATTACTCTTCATCATCTCCATCTTTGGAACTACTTGATATGCTTGATAATGTACTTGTTGCCTTCTCTTCTTCTTCTTCCTTCTTCCTAGCTTCTCTTCTTTTTCTTCTTGCTTCTCGCTTGAGCCTTCTTTCTTCTTTTCTTTGCTTCTTGTCCTTTTACTGTTGTTCCTCCTCCTTCTTCTCTCTTACTTCTCTTTTTAGCTTTCTTGCCTCCTTCCTTCTTCTTCTCTCATTCTCATTGAGAGTTCTTTTGGCATCGGTAGCCTCAACATGTGGTAGTGTGGTGTTGCTTGCTATCGACACGCTCAGCTCACTGCTATCCATGTCGACATCCACCCGCTTCACACCACTAGTTCCTCCTCCGGGCTTCATACCTCACGCGGTGAAGCATATATGAGGTAACCCGCTCTGATACCACTTGTAGGATCTCTGGTTGGCCTAGAGGGGGGTGAATAGGCCTATCAAAACATACACTCAAACTTTTATCAAATTCACCCTATGGCACTGCCGTTCTGGAGGATGGCACTACCGGACTAGAACAGCGGCACTACCGCACCTGCAGACAACTTTGAGTCATAGTTCAAAATCAGTGAACGGAAACTTAGATCAGAGAAATTTCTCAGCCTACTACAGGTATGATAGTCACGTATCAAGAGCTAGAAGTTGTAGAAACACCGCACACAAGTAGATCGACTAGAAACCCTAGAAATCACCTCAACCAACAATATGAAATTTAAGTAATGTAAATCAAGCACAAGTGACACAATGATTTATCCCGTGGTTCAGCTCACCACCAAGGCTCGCCTACCTCCACGTTGTAGAGGTTAGCCACTAAGGCTTAGGGCTTTCCAACCCTTCCTCGTTCTTAAGTCTAGAGACTTAACTCTTGAGATGAGGGGTGAGTGTACTAGCTTCAAGAGATGGTTACAAACCTCCCGGAGCTGCCACACAAGTTGGCAAGCTCCACGGGCGATGCTCTAGTAGGCTAGGAGCCAAGCTCCAAGAGTAACAAACACAACCGCCAGCCAAAACGTGAACCAAGTGCTCTTTTGAGTTGAGGAATCAATGGAGCTGCTCTCTAATCAAGTTTTGGACCCTTTTCTCTCAAGGATTAATAGGGAAATCAATGGATTTGCTTGAGGGATCAAGGTCACTAATGGAGGGAGAGAGAGGGAGAGAGCTCCTTTTCTGTTTTGGACGAGCTGGAATGAGTAGAAGGAAGAAGATGGCCGTTGGGGAGGAAGAGGATGGGTATAAATACCCCCTTAGCCCCAACGGTCACTTAAGTGCGGCAGCGCTGCACTACGACAGTGCCTCTCTTCAAGTGCGATAGTGCTACACCAGTCAAGACAGCAAGGGTAAGAGTGAAGTTTAGGCTTTCTTGGCTGTGAATCTGAGGATGCATGTGTATGTTTGAACACTTTGTAGCACATGTTAGCTTAAACATTATGTCCCCCTTTATAGTACGGCTTTTCCTATACTCAAATTCAAAATATAAAAGAATTTAAATCTCCTTGAAGCCATCAACATTTGTAATTGGGGGCTCCTCCACTTCGTATAGCATCCTCGAATATAAATTCCCTGCTTGTCATCTCGACAAATCTCATTAGTTCTCTAATTGTATGGTCATTATCATCAAAACCCACAAGGGCTTGATTGCACTTTCACATTTGCATTGACATAGCAACCTTGTGAGCTTAGCCAAAGCCCTCCCACTCATCTCCATCATTGAATCATCATCTTTGTGAGATTGAGAATGAATCCAAGTACATTGCTTGAGTGATTACATCTAGAGGCGCTTGGTGTTCGTGTTTTGCTGCGGGATTCACTTGGTACTCTTGGTGGTTGCTGCCACCTAGATGGCTTGGTGCAGCGAGGATCGTTGACCGAAGGAAGGTGTTTGTCTCTGACTCCGATCGTGTGATTATGAGGGCTTCTTGACTTTCCCCAGCGAAGAGTCAAAAGGTACTCTAGTGGATTGCTCGTGGCTTATGTGATCCTCATCTTGTGTTGGTTGTACGGCACCTAGTTGCGGGTTTGGCGTGTGATGCCAATTAGTGCGTGAACCTCCAAGTGAGTGAATCGCCACAATGGGGACTAGCTTGCCGGCAAGCAAGTGAACCTCAGAGGAAAAATATTGTGTCTTGATTGTCTCCTTGGTATTCATTGATTGATCTCTTGCCATGGCGGTATACCTCTACCACTCTCTTGTATTACATTGTGCCTTTACTTGTGTAGAGCTTGTGGTAATTGAAACTAGTTAGTGTAGCTCTTAGTTGTAGTTCTCTTGCTAGCTTGCTCACTTAGGTGTAAATTAGTGACTTAGCCTTGTTGTGATATACTAGAGATCATAGTTTTTTGAATTGGGTAGGTGGCTTGCAACACAAGTGTAGTGTTAGCGCAAAATTTGCTTCGCCATCTTGTTTACTAATCACTTGCCTTAGTGTTATTGTAGAATTTTTAATAGGCTATTCACCCCCTCTAGCCATTAGGACCTTTCACCCATGTCACTACATAGCCTCCACCCATCTTCTTTTTTTGGAAGGTCATTTTCTTCTCCTTCTCCTTCTTTTCTTTCTTCTCCTTCTTATGCTTCTTTTCATCCTCATCATTGTCACTATTGTAGGGACAATCCGCTACAACGTGATCTGGGCTCTTGCACTTGTAGCATCTTCTCACATACTCCTTGTTGTGATCTCTTCTCTTTCTTGCACCATAGCCCTTTTTCTTCATGAACATGCCCATCTTGTGCACAAGGAGAGCCATAGCTTCATCTCAGCCTGGGCATTTTTTTACCGGAAACCGAAAACCGAACCGAACCGAACCGAAACCGAACCGAATAGTCGGTAGTTTGGTTTTTCGGTTCGGTTTCGGTTTTCAGTTCTGTGAAGTTCGGTGTTCGGCTTCGGTTTCGGTTTCTACGACATACCGAACCGAAGTACCGAAAAACCGAACTAAAAGTGTGCTGTAACCTGTTTTTTTCCTGTTGTACCAAGAAACCGAACTAAATACCGAAAAACCAAACTTAAAATGTGTTGTAACCTGTTTTTTTTTTCCTGTTGTACCGAGAAACCGAACTAAAAAACCGAAGTTTGTACTGTCAATTGTAAATCTTGTCTGATATTTTTTTGCATCGGTTTATTCGGTTTTAACCGAAAAACCGAACTAAAAAACCGAACCGAAATTGGTCGGTTTTTGAAATTTTAGCAAACCGATCGGGGGTCATTTTCTGGAAACCGAATTTTTGAAAAACCGAACAAACCGAACCGAACCGTCGGTAAAAACCGAACGCCCAGGCTGAGCTTCATCATCAATGTCACTAGCATCTTCATCATCACTTGATTCTTTCTTGGACTTGCCCTTATTCTTGGATGATGAGCTAGCCTTGAATGTTACATTCTTCTTCTTCTTCTTGTCTTCATCTTCCTTCTCATCCTTGTTAACCCCCTCCCTTTCCACATGGTATGTCTCTTGTGTCATGACATCACCTAGTACTGGGTTAGGGGTAAGCTCCTTCAATCCTCCTCTTATGATGAGCAATCTCAAAATCTCAATATCTCAAATCTTGGAGGTAAGCACATCAAGAACCGATGAGAAACATCATCATCATTAATCTTCTCACCCAAAGCCTTCAAATCATTGACAATCACTTGCAATCGATGGAACATCTCCAGAATGCTCTCGTCATCCTTCATCTCGAAGCTTGTCAACTTGTCCTTGAGGATGTACAACTTGGCACTCTTCACCGCCGGTGTGCCCTCATATGTTTCTTTCAATCTCTTCCACACCTCATTAGCTCTTTCATAATTCTTGATTTGCTCAAACACCTTGGAATCAATGGCATTGTGGATGATGTTGAGAGCCATTGTATTGCATTGCTTGTTGGCCTTGTCTTGTTTGGTGAGATTTGTGGGATCAATAATCACATAGTAACTCTTGGTCACATCCCACACTTGATCATTGATTGAACCAAGATACATCTTCATCTTTCTCTTCTAATAATCATAGCATGTGCCATTAAAGAATGGTAGTTTACACCCTACATGGTTGAACATAGCTTGAGCCATAATTTGACACCGAGGTTGTTAAGCCTTCAAACAAACGGTGACCACTGCTCCAACACCACTTGAAAGGTCCTAATATGGCTAGAGGGGGTGAATAGCCTATTTAAAAAATCTACAAGGCACTAGAGCAATTGATTAGTAACACAAATGGCGTAATGCAATTTTGCTCAAGCTCTACAAGGGTTGCAAGCCACCTATACCAACAATTCTAGTTGTTATGATCACTAGCACAAACAAGAGCTAAGTCACTACTACACTAAGCTAGTGTGCTCTCATGGACTAACTAAAGAGTCACACTAACCAAACTAACAAGCTCTCAAAGACTAGCTACACTAAAGAGCTTGGCAATTAGTTTGCAAGAATGTAAAGGAGGGGATATGATGAATATACCATCGCATTGATGAATGAACCAATCACAAGATGTAGACAATCCAATCACCGGGAGAAATCCAATCACAAGAGACACAGGATTTTTCTCCTAAGGTTCACGTGCTTGCTGGCACGCTAGTCCCCGTTGTGTCGACCAACACTTGGTGGTTCGCTGGCTAAGAGGTGTTGCACGAGCCTTGTCCACACAATTGGACACTGCAAGAACCTACCCATAAGTGATGTAGCACAATGACACGCGCAATCCAATAGAGTACCTTTTGGCTCTTCACCGGGAGAAGGTCAAGAATCCGCACAAGCAACCGATCGAGGCTGGAGATAATCACCAACTCCGCTCAATGATCCTCCAATCACTGAGCTGTCTCGGTGTCGACAAACACCAAGAGTAACAAGCTCACAACTAGCCCAAATCACCTAACTAGTGCCACAAGATGATGCAACTCAATGCGATACACTAGAGGCTCTCCAATCTCACTCAAGATGATGAAATCAAGTGAACAAGAGAGTGGAGTGTGTTGCTCAGCTTCCAAAGGGTGTGCACAAATGTAAGAGGTGCCCAGAGAGTGGCCAAGGCTGGCCACACCCTCTATTTATAGCCACACAAGTAAATAGAGCCGTTGTACCCTTTGGAGTTGTTTCTATGAGATCACCGGGCAGGGCGGTGCCTAGCACCGGACAAGGTGGCAGTGGCACCACCCTAGGGGTGGCAGTGACCACCCAGCCATGCCCCTAAAAACCAAGCCTCTGGATAAAAAGGGTGATGCATCGCCATGCCCATGGCGGTGACCACAGCGGTGCCCCCCTTCACTTTCGGTGCTCTCGGGTGAAAAGGAGTGATGGCACCGGACAAGTGCGATGGTGCCTAGGGCGGTGTACACCAAGCACACCGGTGCCCGCCCTTCAACTTGCTGCTCTCAGCCACGTCCAGGTGGGCACCACCCTAGGGGTGGCGGTGCCACCGAACATAGTGGCAGTGCCAGCCCCAGCACCAGCGTCTCTCGGCCTTGGCCATCCAGTCACCGGACAGGCCAGGGCTATAACACCCTAGGTGTTAGTCTTGCATAATTGCACTTGCATTTCATGAGCATAAGCATTTCCATATGAAACATTGCTATGAAACATGTGAAACATACTATTGTTCTTTTATATTTCATTGTATGTATGCTTTATGATCATGTGTGATTGAGTGCTAGTGGTGGATGCTGGTCACTAAAATCCCTTAGCTACACTTAGGATACTTAATGGAACAATGTTCATGTAGATCATTTCACCTAATCAAGCCCCTAAGTCATCATGTGTTTAGTTTGACCTAGGGAACCAATTTGTTTGACCTTTTATGAACTGCAAGTTAGAAGCTTTGCATGGCTAAGCAACCTAAAGCAAAGTTATAGCAAATTATATATGGAACAAACTTTGCTTAGAGGCCAAGTCACGAAAATGTGTGGAACAGTCCCAAACATGGCCCACAAGTCAGATTCGGGTGCTGATTCAGCACAGAAAATTTTCTAAGTCCTAAGTGCCACACAATTTCCATGTACCTATGTTTGGGTTGATGTAACTCATGATCCCTTGTGAATTAGCTGATGGTTTCTATAGGACAATTGTAGCTCTATCATAGCTCTACAACTTTTATTCTAGGAGATTTTGCTAACTCGCTGCAGATTAGGAATTAGGAGGGTATGAAATCGGGCTGTCAGGCGCTGATGCTGGCTCTGATGGCCACCGAGCTCACGCCGTCGTGGCCGACAGAGCACTGGCTGCACGCACCATTTGGCAACCGTACACTGGCACAGGGCCCGCTCGTCAGGAAGCGATAGCCAGTAAGGATCCAGCGACGCGTCCGAGCCACCACAGCGCCAGCCATTCCCTCTCGCTCGCCTCCTTGCTCTCAGCTGCTCACCGCGCTCGCCATCGCCGTCATAGTAGCTCCGCTGAGCTCGCGCGCACTCACCGCCACCCCCATTCTCAAATCCACTGCACTCACAGCTTCGCCTCGCTCTGCCCTACCATTCCCATCTAGCCGCGCTCACAGTCATGACCTTGGTAAGCCACATTTCTTGTTGCGCCACCACAGGTGCGTCCCCGCCGGAGTTCCACCATGGCCGCCGTCGTGGCCACGTTTCCTCGCTGCACCTCTTGCTTCTCTCTTCCCTATCCTAAAACTACCTCTAAGCCATAATACTCAAGTACAACGCTGATCCCTTGCTACTGTTAGGTTCCGCTGGAACACGCCACCAGCGCCGCCGTGGAAACCATGCCCGCCGTGGCATGCGAGTTTGCCACAGCGCAGCTTCTCCACCCTCTCGTCCTCCTTTCAAGCACACCGAATAGAGCAAACCTTGGTTTGGTTGTTGGCAAGACGGAGAGCCTTGAGTCACTGCCATTTAGTCAGAACGGTGATGTCGCCGTTGAGCTCTGTGCGCCGCCATGCAGCGGTGCATGTGGCCGAGCTCACCCGTAGCTTCCACTGAGTCCTAGATACCTCTAGAAGCTCCGTTGGACCTCCCTGAAGCCTAGGAAGCCATTGCATTGCCAAGCCCAGGCCGAAGTTGGTCGGCGTACCGCCGCGCCATCGCCGTTGTCCGCCATGGTCGTCGGTGAGGAGTTCCCGAGCTTCTTTCGGCCATGCAAGACCATCACTAGGTGTGGGCGGAAGAGTAGATCACGTTGGTGTAGACACTACCGTCGGCAATAAACCGTTGGCCGGACCTCTCCCCTGTCTCTGTCTCTCTGGCGTGTGGGGTCGGCTGACCCACAGGTCCCGCCTATCAGCCTCTCCATTAGGGTTTTTGTTGTGTGTTTTCACAAATTTCTCACTTGTTTTGGGAAATTCATATTTGAGGCTCTAGGACTCCAATTGAGGTCACCCAAATTTTGTTGGGATGCTTATGAAGTATAGAATGTGGTAAAATTATAAAGTGGACATGCTCTGTGAATTTAATTTGAGAATTAAATAAATCTACAAAGGTGCTCTTTATTTGTGTAGAAACTTGCGAATTTCATAGCTAGAGTTCTAGTGCTCCATTAATTGTGAAATTTTTATAGTGGACTGTTCTTGATATGCTTAAGCTATGATAAACATTCCAAGTCCAGTGCATGCTTAATAATTTAGTTACAGATTCCTTTAGAAGCAACCCTTTATCCTTGTGCTATTTTTCATGGTAAAAATATGGATCCTTTGAGCATGAAACTTTTTGTGAGTGTTCTTGTGTTATGATAAAGCTAAAAAAATAGGAATTCTGTTGTTTGACACTTTTCAATAGGGTTTTCTATTTATGCTATTTTAAGCCCTACTGACTTATCATTTTTGTGTAGGATGTTATACTTGTTCAAATGATGTGATACAGTAGTCTGTTGGGGACATGTATAAGCTACTGTAATTTTTGTAGAATTTGCTGTACACTTTGGCTATGTGTTTATTATTTAACCTAATTGTCTAAATAAATTAATAAAGGCATGAAAAGAATTTATTTAGGAATGGCCACTATGTTTTCTAGTGTTCATTTGATGTATGTTAACTGTTGGTAACATTGGTAGTGCTCAAAGTACTGTTCTTATATGTAGTAAAATATTATTTTCACTATAATTCACTTATAGTGACTTTCTGGACAGATTTTAGAGTTAAACAAATTAACTAGTGAAGATGAGGTTTGCTATGAATCTTGTCTCTAACCAAGTTGTATATAACTCACTTAACTAGCTTGTGTTAAATTTTCATGGCATTTGGCCAAATAGTTTATGAGTTATGCTTCTTCAAAGTTGGTCTTCAGAAATTGTAGCTCTCTGGAATTTCTGGACCAGATTTGATAAATGTGCCAGTTTGACCTTGTTAACTTGGGAATCATGCTAAGATGTTTAACTATTAATTGTATACAATTTCATAAGCTTTCTAGATTGTCTTGTTGCATGTCTTTTGGATTTGTACAACTCTAGTTATGAGTTAAACTAGCAGCTGTTGTCTGCAGCCTTGAATCTGTGAATGCCGTGAATGACTTGTTTGCTTTATATGAGTTGATGTGATGATTTAAATGCTTAGGATAATTAAGATAAATTGTTAGTTGCAGGTGCTAGACCTCTTATTGAAGATGAACAACTTTATCTTAGGTTGTTAGAGCTTGGTGAGTGTGTAGTTCTTGTTTTCTAAAAGAGATATGCACCTACTCAGTAAAATAGATGTTAATCTTGTATCATCGTGTCAGTCATGTGTCCATCTATACATGGCTGTATATTTCATCATCACCTTCCATCTCTTATGCATGCGTGACTCTTATGCTATGCATATGCATGCAATAGGTGTTCCAGAGGGAGTCACGCTTCTGGAATTCGAGCAAGGACTTCCAGAGGAGCAGCAACAAGCTCAGGAGACGGAGGTGCAGGCCCCAGAAGAAGGAGCCAACAAAGAAGAAGTTCTTGAGTGTCCCGATCACCAACCATCCTCTTTTCTGAAAGGCAAGCCCTGGAGCATTCTAAGTCTCCTATGTTTTGAAAATGATTACTTTGAGTATCTTTATATGTTTGATGCATTAAGTGACAGGAACTGGATGCAAACACTTGTTGCATATATATCTATTCCTTGTCCAGTAAATGTACCCTGAATCCTATTTAGGTCCAGGAGCAAATCAAAGCTTAGCCTTGCTTAGACCGGTAAAGTCAGGTGATTTCCTATCACCTGCAAGTTAGGGTGATGTCTGGTCACAGTTGGCTATATTTGCTATCGTGGAAAATAACCATGTGTTAATAATGAATTGAGACCGAGTGGGATGTCGATAGAGAAGCAACAAGGCAAGGAGGTCTTGGGTGTGGATCTATCCCCGTCTGTGTCGGTTAAGGACCGATTCACTGTACGTCCTCATATCATGTTGAACGCATGCCTATCACTTAGTTGGCTAGATAACTCATTCCGACCATGAAGCCAAGTAGCTCAACTCAGGCCAAAGGGCCGGGAAGTGAAAGTGTGCACTCTGGCGGTAGTAAGGATGTGCGAGGAGCCATTGGCATAAGTCCAAAGGTGTAACACCCCGGGTGTTTAAGTATTAAAAACTGGACATATCATCATATGCATTGCAAGGCATTGGTCATATTGCGAACTTTGATATGCATTCACTAAAACAAGTTTACATGTATGTTATAAGTATTGCTTGGTATTGTTTGAATCAAGTTGAAATCTTTGTATTGATTTGAAATTCCGAAAACCCTGATTTTCAATATTTAAATCCTACCCTGAAAATCCATTTCAAAATCGAAGCACATTTTGGGGTTGAACCTTAAAGCAAAGTTGTAGAGCTTGTTGAGTTGTACAAAGTTTGTTTTTGGAGTTTTTCAAGTTGTTTAGTAAAAATTGAAGTTATTTAAAAAGGCGAAATTCCTTAAATGTCCTCGATTTGAATTCAAAAGTTCATTTCAAAATATAGATCGAATTAGGGATTGGTTATAAAAGAAAAGTTGTAGAACTTTTGATTTTGAACAACTTTTGTTTTTGGAGATTTTTGAGTTGTTATACAAATTTGGGAGTAATTTGGATTTTAAACAGGATGGCAATTCTGTAATTTCAATGAACAGTGTTCACCGCTCTTGCTACACCGCTGGCGACCTTCGGTTTGCTTCCAGGCATGGTCGTGGCTATCTTTGGCGTCGCGCTGGCACAGTGAAGGCCACAACGCAACTTCCTTGCGCTTTTGAGCCGCTCTATTTAGCCTTGGCCGTCGCCGTTTGCCCCCACTCTCTTGCTCTGTTTTCCCGACGCCACGGCCATAACTCCGGCGAGCTCTCACTGTCACTTTAGCGCACTCTAGCCACTGCAAAGCTTGTCACAGTTCCGCCTGCTACTTGCGCACCCAACCAACCTGCTTTTGTCGCTTGTCTTCACCGAAAACTCGCGGTGCGCGCTCTTCTTCCTCGTGGCCGGCAACCTCACCCGCTATCCCATTTCGTCGTGGTCATGGCATTGCGGTGAGTCTCTGCCCTTGCCGAGCCGTGATTCAGTTTCACCATGATGCCGTGGTGCTTTGTACCTTGATGCTTGATCAAATTGTCCACCGCATCCACCGGAGCGTCACCGTCGTCGTTGCTTGCTCTGCCGTGACCGCTGTGTCCGTCGAACGGTGTCTCCAGTGCTCCTCCGGCCTTGTGCTCTACTCAGTCGCGTTTGGGGTGAGCTGCTGATGCTTCCTGGGCCATCTGTTTTAGCTTTACAAGTCTCACATCGCCAGCGTAGCGTAGCCATGCCGTCGTGGCCGTCATGGCCGGCGTAGTGCTCGGTCCAGTCCGTAGCTGGTCCAGCTTGTGCCCCAAATCGATGCGCCTAGTCGAGGGTAGTGTTTTGGTACCTTGGTCGTCACCGTTGGTCTCGCCGTCGGCGAGATATCGCCGGTCAGCGCGCGTGTCACCGGAGTCAAAGCCTGAGGTTGAAGATGACAGGTGGGGTCGGGATGTCAGTGACTGTGTAGTTCAAAATGGATTTTTCTATTTTCTGGAATGAATGAATAGTGTCTATTTTTGTTATTTTTGTGTAGATTTATTTAGAGCTCCAAAAATTATGAAAATTTTTGTGTGACCTCTCTGTGATGTATATTATTTAGGAAAAATATGAAATGTTGTTTTTCAGTACTTTTTGAATGTGATAAAAATTGCTCAATTAATTAATAAATGAGTTTCTAGGATTTTTCTAGGCTTATTTGTGTATCAAAAAATTATGAAAATTGTTTTGTCACTTAGTTATCATGTGATGAACATTTACAAAAATTTTGAGGCTAATTGGAACAAGTTGATTTATTTCATAATTCTTAATTAATTAATTAATTCATAAAAGCAAATATTAACCTTTAGTGATTTAGGTTTTGTTTGAGTTTTTGATTGAGTGATGTCCTTGGGTCATTAGTTGGTGATGATCCTTGGCAATTGATGTGAGTGTTGCAAAAATGGTTTAGTTAGTTTAACTTGTAACTGTACCGCGAAGGAAAGTTGTATTCAAGTTGTTAATTTTGCATCCATCATCGAGCATCATATTTCGTATTCCGCATCATGTTAAACATGGCATTGTTGCTACGTGTAGTGAACGAAGGTGAACACGTGGTAGTGAATCAAGTAGTTGAGGAGGTTGATCCGTCTATAGAGGTTGGTGTTGATATCGGTGGAACGACTCCGGACCCAGACTTTTCCGTCAACGAAGGCAAGCCCCGAATGCATACAACCCTACCTTGTATTTTACAAATTGATTTTTCCTTTGCTTCTTTTTACTGCATTAAGTGATTAGGAGTCAAGTGAAAACCAAATTGGTACATTACCAACCTTGTTATTCCATATTTACCATATTACCAGTTTTAAATTCGTATATGTCTAGTTTTGCTTAGCTATGCTTAGAACGATGAAAGTCGGGTGATTACCTATCATCTGCAAGTTTTAAATGGAACTATGGTTACTTATGTTATCATGTGATATGGGAATGTGGAGTAATAAATCTAGACCCAAGGTGGACTTCGGTGTATGGGAGCCGCAAGACATGGAGGTCTTGTGGAGGGTTCTCTTCGCCTATGTCGATTAAGGTCCGTCCGTTGTTGAATTGCATGAGGTGAGACTTTGTAGTACTAACCACATACTCCGGTAAGCCTTAACTTGGCTATTCTATTACGAGAATGGCTAATCGCGCACTGGGAGTGGAGAGATGGCGGGAATAGCGTGTACCCACGTGGCAATGGGTGGATTGGTGGTGTCTTCGTATTCTCGGGTGGTATGGACCCGTTCTTGTTTAGAGGATCCGAGGGTAAGTTGATATATGTAAGTCGAGGGGACCTACATATGTCGTGTGGTCTGGAATTCCCAGCTGGGTTTTTAATCGGTTCGAATCGTCGTTGCTCCTCAGTTATGGAGACTCAACTCACTGTTCATCATCGTAGTAATTAATAACTAGAACTTTAGGATGGTATGTGAAGGTGTTGGTTATGAAGTTTCATGATCTCATTGCGGATCGTGTGAGCTTTGTATATGAGTTTATGAAGTTTTAAATGTTGATGTAAAGAATTTTATTAAAAAGCTTTTACGCAAAAGAACTTTGATTATTGCTAAAGCCATACCTTGAATCCCCGAGCCTGTATTCATAAGTTCTATCAGTTTTTATTTTGGTTAAGTCTTGTTGAGTACTTTTGTACTCAGGGTTCGTTGACCCTTGTTGCAGGTGAGGCTCATGAGCAGATCTGTTTTGGATCGTGCTGCATGACTATTGTTCAGTGCGATGACAATAAGTAAATGTGTGGCCTTAGGTAGGGCAGCTTATTTGTGTGTTCTGTAATATATTATAATGCCACTCCACTACTTTGTTTTGTATTAATTATTGAACTTAGTTGTATGGTTTGAAATAAACGGTTTGTAAACTATGTTATTGTAAGACTTCCGCTATTTTTACTCTGGTGTATCTATTTGAATAAACTATTGTAATACTGCAATGACTCTGTAATGTGATCCTGCTCGGAAATCGTGGATGATTCGGGGTTCCCCGAGGACACCCGACAGTCTTCTTAAGTTACCGGAAACGTATGCATAGTGTCAAAGGTCATTGGACAGTGACAGGTGCATGTGGGCCCTATAATTTAGGAGGTTCTGCCACAAAAGGTGAGATTGACCACCTGGCAGAGTGGATTCCTTGAGAGTGCGGCGCTGCTCGGAACCGTGAATTTATTCCTGAGTTGTACCAAAGGTGACCTGAAGCAACCACTGATCAGGTTCATTGGGTTGGTGTTAGGAATAATTCTCTAGCTGGGTAGGAATTGATTTGAATCGCCGTCTCTCATGGATAATGAGAACTTGACTGAGCAACGGCAACGTAGATACACTAAATTGAACTTGATGGTTATAATGATGATGATGATGTTACAACATTAGACCGGATATGGTTACTAATGTTTGGAGTTAATCAATTGCTTGCTCTAGTATAGGTGCTAATCTAGATGACAAGTTAATATTGATAACTTGTTGCTTAATTAATAATCTAAGTTATGCTCTTGTATCATTAAAGCTTTTTTGCAAAATGGTTGTCAAGCAAGATCCACCGATAAAGCCTTGCATACTCCTTGGTGTTATTTATTTTTGGTTTACGACGGGTAAGTCTAGCTGAGTACATTCTCGTACTCAGGGTTTATTCCCTCTTGTTGCAGATGACGTGCTTTATAACGGCTACTGCAAGTATTGTCTCCACCCTACGGGGGATGAAGACTAGATCATGGGCATGATCTTCTATGTTATCTTATCATGTTGCTTTTGCTGGATATGACTATGGAACTGGCTTGTATTTGAACTAAGTGTGTGTGATGGTCTCAAACTACTTTGCTTCTACTATTTGTGAACTCGTGTTGTAATAACTATGTGAACTCCGATGTATGAGATACTTGTGAACTACTTGTGAAATGTATGTAACATGTGGCTTGTTATGTTGAATCACTACGGTCTTGGTTGTATGCAAGTTGGTTTGAAAACCTTCACGATTTCAGTTGACTACCGGGTTTATATGGGTTCAAGTATGATGGTTTGATCACTCCGGTGATTGCTTTTATACTTGTGCTCTTATAAATTGGTCGGTTCTATTACAGCTGTCATAGGAGCTAGATTCAACATTAAACATGTCATATGTGTATTTAAAACAATGGTTTTTGTTTGCAAAAATCAGTTTTGACAACTTATAGCTACTTATATATATGTTCAAATCTAAAATTTTATCTAAGTGTGCCAGTGGTCATATCCTCTATGCCCAAATAAGGACTTTTAGGTGGCTTATTTAAGTAATGACTTTGGGGGGTAATTGCTTGCATTTTATTTTGTCATCGATACGGCATGCTATTGTATGGATGCCATCCACTTGGGTGGTAATGTATGGATCAATTGCCTCTATGCCCAGGTAAGTATGAGTTGTGAGAGCATGACCGTCCAACTATCGGTCTAGGGGAGAGTTAGTTGTGGTTACTGGAATATTTACATGTTACACAGAGGTATATATGAAGGTACTTAATTGTGGGTATATCTGTCAGGTAGCTTTGGATACTGAAGTATGTACATCTAGGATGTATATATGGAGAGTATCTTAGTTTACTGCTTTCATTGTATGCTTATTTATCTCTTGTGGGGATGGGCTATAATGAATTTGTCTGCAGGTACACTAACAACGCAACGTGTAGCTCGACTAGATACGTATATGAGAGAACGTATGTATGCCACTGTGTATGTCGCTAGAATTTTAATTTTTCCTAAGATTCGTGAGGACGTACGGAACATGCATGCATCATGTTCACTCATGCCATTATATTTTTGCATCACTCCCTCCCTTCTCTTTAATTATCCTGTTATATGTTTCTTATCTTGTAAGATAATCCTCTCACACCCAAATTTCAATGTTACTACAAATGGCCGCACCAGCACTACCGCCCAGGAGCAGTGCATTCCTACACATGTTTGGCACTCCTACTCTGTTGTGGAGGGTGTTGTATTCAGTGGGATATGGTGAGCCACCTCGTTATACTTGGAAGCAAGTGGAGGCTGAAGGACGGTTGCTGTGGTATGACGTTGAGGTGGTTGTCCCGCCTCACGCAAATAGACCACAGTGGCTTGGTTGGAGCATCGAAGTTGATGGACAAACCCCTTGGGAAGTTGCACAAGTTGCAGCCTTGGAAGTGCTAGTTGATATTTGTCAAGAGTTTGGTGATGAGCTGATCAATGGACCAGCTAAGTCCATTCCTCGAGTAGCCCCATCTGAGGCAGTCTGACTGAACTTTGAGGATGATCCCTTGGTTATGACTGAGGCAGAACAGGCACAGAGCTCTGGGCCAGCCATGAGTGCTATGATGGTTGTTCTGAAGATGTTCCATAATCGTCAGGGCACTTATGTTAGTGCTTTGATAGCCCTTCAATAGGCACAGAATGAACGGCGCAAGTGGAAGAAATGTGCGCGCAAGTATGGTAATGAGCTTAGGGCAGCCCAAAATGAGATAGGTGGTTTTATGATTGCTTTGGAAACACGCAGGTAGCAGTTTGTACATGCTATCAGGGAAAGAGATGCTAACCATGATCAGATCATGTAGTTGACTCATGAGCAAGATGACACAATCCGTCTGGCACAAACTAGGAACAATGCTAGGGTCATGATAGAAATTTGAGCTGAAGTCAGAGAGAATGAACTCCTCTGCTAGATCGAAGAACTATAGATTGACGTTCATTGTCTTAATAATCAGATCAATCTAATTCCTCACCCTATTCCAGTGTACCCCGTGGTGCGAGGACCATAGGTGATCTTTGCTGATGATGATGGCATGGAATTAGATGCCAATGTCGTCATAGTGCTTGAAGCTGAAGAAGAGGAGGAACTCGATCCTGTCGAGGATGAGGATGGTGGAGGAGTGATCGATGCTAACACCGATGACGATGTGTAGTTTAGCTATAGCACTAAGCTAGATGCACTAGTTCGTATCTTTTACTTCCTTCTGGAAGAACATGTAACTTAACTTCAGTTAGTGACTTTGATGTAATCTTGGAGACTTGCATGTGCCTCCATGTGGATGTAAGCATTAATAAAAGTCTAGCTTTGATGTTGGCAAAATTGGGCATGTAGCGTATGCATCGCGAGAATGTGCGGAGTAAAATATTGGCGATGTTATGAGGATGAATTATTGTGCCTCTGTTTATTGTATGAAATTATTCTCTCCATTAAGTTCAGTTTGGCATAATTCTACAATTCATCTGTAATGTTTCTGACATCGTCCATCATTACTCACTATTGCACTTCTGCAGATGTCATGCAATCTGCGCTCAGGCAGAGTTAGGGGTAGTGGTGATGATGATCTTCCACTGCCACCACCATCTGATCTGTTGGCCATGCTTGTGGAAGGTCAGCGTGCTTTGGGGGACGCCATGCGTACCCTGGCATAGCATCAAGCATAGGGTCACAATCAACGTCAGGGACTAGAGCCAAATCAGTTTAGTGATTTTTAAGAGTTCTAAGACACCAAGTCGCCAATCTTCAAAGAAGCTGAAGAGCCGCTCCAGGCAGAAGAGTGGCTAAACACGCTTGAGCACAAGTTTCGTTTGCTTAGGTTGATGGAACAGATGAAGGCAGAGTATGCTTTGCATCAGCTACAAGGACTAGCAGGTATATGGTGGCATCATTATAGGTCCACCTTACCTAAGAATGCCCAGATCACTTGGAATCAGTTCTAGGAGGCTTTCAAGAGTCATTATATTCCTCCCGGTTTGATGACCATAAAGCACAATGAGTTCATGAAGCTGGTACAAGGTATCAAGACTCTTACTGAATATCTTCATGCATTCAATCATCTGGCAAGGCATGCCCTAGAGTTTGTTGATTCAGAAGCAAAGAGAATCGCTAGCTTCAAGAGAGGGCTTAGTCCCAAACTGATGAAGTCCATGGGGAACAACAAGAGTGCTACTTTCAATGAGTTCGTAAGTGACGCTCTTACTCAAGAGAACAATAATAATGTTTATGCAACTTCCAAGAATCGCAAGAGGGCCTTTGAGGCAAGTGCATCTCATGCTAAAGCTCTAGTGGCTAAGACTCAGCTTCGCCCACCGGCTACAGCCATTAGGTATCATCCACCTCAAAAGAAGAATTAGGCAAAGACTGAGTTCAAGAAGGCCTTTACTGTTCCTCTTCCAAAGGGCACCACAGGACCAGGGAATTCTTTTGTCCCGCTAGCTAACAGGCCCTGCTGGAATTGTGGTAGGACAGGTCATTGGTCCAAGAATTGTCCTTATCCTCAGAAGAATAATCAGAAGTAGGGGAATTCTGGTGCTCGTCAAGGTCATGTTAACTACACCAATGTGACAGAGATACCCTCAGGAGAGGTGGTCACCGTGGGTAAGTTTCTTGTGAATCAACATCCTGCAGTTGTATTATTTGATTCCGGTGCTTCGCATTCATTCATGAGTCCAGCTTTTGCATCAAAATACAATCAGAAGGTAATTACACTATCCATGGGTAGTTATTGCATTAGTGTAGCTGGAAGTAATATTTCTACTGTCGACATGGAATTTCGTCCCGTGCTGAGGACACACGAGCAAGCCAGAAGGGTCCGCTCGATGGAGCTGGAGATCCGCCTAGCTTCAGCGCAGGGGTGGTCGATCCTGCGCACTCCTCCTGAGACGTGCCAGTCAATTTGACCCTGCAATTGATAACGAGAGAAAGCTTATCAGTAATTAAGGGCGAAACATGCCGGTGTTGACAGACAGTCCCGAATGTGCGGCTCTAAGAGCCGATATGAAAGGAGGTCTACTAAATAGTCGATTCCAACATATTCGTAAGAATAAATCAGTTAAAGCTCATGGGTTTGTGTAAGAAGAATCGATTATCATTCTGGATGAATATCATTGTTTTAGGCAAATATTGGTCACTGGCAAAAAAATTTCAACAGTAATTAGTTCATGCTAAGCCAATGACTGCAAGTAACCGAACTCCTTTATAAAAAAATAGTTCATCATCATTCAACCATTTAATAGAGATAAATCTAATGAACATGTTAGATCTCATCTATCGCTATGACCAGTGGGGCATGAGGTAGAATCATGCAGGCCGTAGAAACAACAATAGACTCGACGATCCTAACTTATTACTAATATCAGTGGGGCATGAGGTAGAATCATGCAGGCCATAATACAATAATAAGATCATGGAGCTAACACATCTTTCAACCTATCACTATTTCAACGATCTCATGATGCGAACTATTCGTGAAAGCGCTCGATATCGGCTAAAACAGCCGATTCAGACACAACGCATAGTTAAAGTCATGTCCTCTCAGGAATAAATCTACCAAATAACGATCCCCACTCCACGGTGCTAACAGTGGGGTGTGAGGCAGAATCACACAGGCTGTGATAACGGGCCATGGACTAGTTTTTGCTAGCCAATAGATCTACTCAAGATTAAACACGCCTTAACCGCACGCTATGCACGATCAAGATTGATGTAAAACGGCCGATAAAACATAACTCATCGTTTAAAGTACAGATTAGATTAGTTTAGATTAACAAACGATGGGTTAAAAAAGGTATAAGGCCAATCTAGATCAATCCTAATCGGGCGAAGTGATATTGCTGTAATTAAATAAACAATGGAAGTAATAAGCAATATCGGTAACTTAATAAATCTATCCGAAGGAACGCCACCCTTAGATAGAGCCGATAACTTGACCTTAACCTAGTTCGAGCAGTGGAGGTCGATCGGATCGATGCAGCCGTACTTGAACTAGACAAGAGTCGATAACTAACTCATACCAGAGTCACAGTGGAGGTCGACCGGATCGATGCAGCCGTACGAACAGAGGTATAAGCCATAGCGATACTTATAGACAAGTAGTGGAGGTCGACGGATCGATCGATGCAGTAGTATTTCTGTGAAGAACTCGCCGAGATCTACTCTACTCCTACTCCTAAGGGGTGGCCAAAGCCAAAAAAGTAAATAACTTGTATTGGATTGATTGTGTGTCCTTTACAATAGCGGGGTTTGGTATTTATACCGGAACCTACGATGACTCCAATTTAAGCACGACTCATCACAATTTTTGGCCCACGAGAAAACATTCCTAATTTAAGATAACTTGGACTCTAATCTTTCCCTTTTGTAGAGTCCAACATGTTTCATCCTGGCAACGATCATAGCCTTTGTCATCATCTGTGGCGTTACTCAAGAAAGCCGATTCGATCTCAGTATTGAATAAGCTAATTCGATTTGCACGCATAATTGCTCCCCATGATGACATAATCTTGGGAGCTTTTGAGTCCTCGTGAGACTCCTTCCAAATTTTGGTGTAAACACATGCCCCCCAATTTTGGGATAAAAGTAATTTTATTCCAAAATTATCATGTCTGTATCCCAGATTGGTCCGCAGTCATGGGTAGAGAATCTTGATCTGGGGTCTACTATTTGTTGTCGCCACGTAGACTCATGAGCCTATGCCTCAAAACTTTTACAAGAGCATCACTGCTTCATGGGCACTTGGATTCTAGGTCGGCTATAAAATGTCTATCCGACCCTGGCGAGAGCAACTCAACAATCCAGCCTTGTTTTTCTTCCATCTGCTCCTTCGAGTGCTTCTAACTTTGCCAGACCCTCCATGGTCCATTCTCTTGCTATGAAGATCTTGAGTGGTTAGAAGAATTCTTGTGCATAGGGTGATTGTGTCGCTCATTCTAGTGCCTTGTCAAGCAAGAGAATCAGCTACTGCGGTTCGAAGAATCCTTGTGATATCGCCTGGGTCTTCTCTCTATGCTCGTAGAGCTGTTCTAGTGTTTGCAAGGGATAAAATGCGTGGACACTTTCCTCTTGTTTGCTCAATCAAATGCCCATCGGAAAGCCACAAGCTTCTTTTTCCTAGTTTCCAGTCACCAAGAAATTAAGTGGGCATTTGTTAGATAGGCGGCCTTTTCCTTTCCTATCGCAATTAACGGGCCGATGTGACTTGGTTTATGATGACTTTCGGCCCTATAGGGATATGAACTTCCTTCAATCCAAAGAGGCCTTGGTGGACTAATTGCTGGTTAATATAAATCTTTTGCATTATCCTATGACATTGTGTAACTTGAGAGAGCAATAAGTCCGAATCTGTTATCTCTTCGTTATCTGTTCCCTGAATTCTCAGAACATCAATCCTTTTTCGTATCTGATTTCAATTTCACATCGCTGGCAAAATCTATCTCTCTGCCTTCCTGGGCTATATATACAGGCCACGGCTAGGGATCGAAAAACAACTCACCTCACCTCAAACCTTCCATGTCCTTAGTATAGTTCCTGCTTCTCCGTAGGTTTGAGATCATGGAGAATAGCAAGAAGTTTGCTGAGGAGGCCCTCAACGGACCTGCATCATCGCGTCAGCGCCTTCATTGTCAGGAGGTTACAACTCATGCTACCCCCATTGCCTTAGGGAATAGGACCAACTCCGTTCGACCTTTAGGGTCCTCTTCATTAACAGTTCATCGCCAGCTCCCTTGTTATCAAAGGAGGCGGATTGACAACGACGATCTGCTCGCCTCCATTGATCGGCATGGCTAGAGTCTCGACGAATGTCTCTCCCTCGCAGAATCGGCTCTGGCCATGGCTCGATGTTGATCACCTCCCAAGGCTGATTCTGTGGAGGATAGGTTGGCTAAGGCTGAGACCAGAATTACGGGTGAAATTTCTGTCACAACCTTTGCTTCCTTTCAATTTCATCTTCAAGACTCTGATCATCTCCCCTTTGAATCTTTTAGATTTGTCTGCTCAACTAGAGAGCCTCCGATTGGCTGTGGAGCACGCGGCAGGATTTGTCAACACCAGAGGTGCCATCCCGGTGGTTTGCCTACACGACATCCCGAACCATGTCAGAGAGGTCGCTTTGCATGGCGTTCGCCATGGTGCCGCCATGACGTTGGCTTCTGTGCAAGTCCATTCTGGCCATGAGCTTTAGTTCCTTCCCCATGGCTTCCCAGCTACGGCGCACCCTGGGATTATGAACGCCTGATTGAGGACTTCTTCAGTGCTGCTAACTATGTAGCCTTTATCTCCTAGGCCGATGATATAGTAGCCGAGGTGTTTTCCGGCCCGTAGTTTGTAATAGGTGATATTAGCAAACAATTTCTCCGTCTTGAGTGATTTTCCTTTTTGTTTTGTACTTCATACTATATGCATCACTCTATCCGTGTTTGCTTTGCTTCTACGGGCAATACACATTGTACCGGCTTTTACCCCTCGAGGTTTACCTTCGCACTAGAAGCGATACCCTTCTGGTATCGGCTATTATAGCTGACAACCGAGCAAATTGGTTGTCAAGTATTAATCCAAACATTACGGTAATATTCCTTTAAATATTCCCCATTTGATTTCTCTACCGAATCCTTCTTTTCCTTTCAGTGTCTCCAAAATATAAGTATTACCCGGCGCACAACGCTTGATCCGATAAGGTCCTTCCCAATTAGGTGACCACTTTGCCGGATTTACCGTCCTTTGACTCAATCGGCAATTTTACTCCCCAGACCAAATCTCTCTCAGAGAATTGCTCATTCTTGACCTTTTAATTGTAATATTTTGCAATCTTCGGTTTATGGGCTTCAATGCTTTTCAAAAGCACGCAGCCGAAGGCAACTCAAGTCTTCTAAGTCATTCATCACAAAATTCTTGTAGACTTCGGCTGATAAATCGCTCTGCAACATAATGCACCTCGATCCAGTTTGAACATCCTAGGGAGGGACTGTATCATGGCTATACACGAGTTCATAAGGCGACTCTATCAGCTCTTTTGCTCTTTGGTCACCAAGGGTGATTCATCCCCAGCCTTCTCAAGAGTCTCATCTCCCTTCTTCATTTTTGAAGATCAGGTCCTTTGTTCTGGTTAAAGAGCCAATTTTGAAAATAGCCGATTCCTAGACTCTTGGTTTTAATTCTATCTAGGTCGAAAAAACATGGCCTTTATTGAGAGAGCACTTTGGTCTTCTATCCTTAGTCATCCGGTGTTGTATTCTCTTCGGCATTGGTGAAGTGGCGTTTCGCCTTCTATTAATTGCGGTTGCCTTTTGCGCGTCCCGAGGCATCCGCCTCTTCACTTCATGTCTTCAAATACCAGCCGAGGGCTTTGGCTTCAAACACATCTCCATTCGCAATTGTTCCTTCGCTCTCTCCCGCCTGCCAAAACCCTGTAGCGGTTTTCTTCCTTCCTTCCGTAGATCCAATCATCTCTCATGGCCAGCGAGGATAATCGAGGCAAGCGTGTAGCGGAGGAGATCCCAAAAGAGGACATGCCGATGAACCAGCATCTCCGACGCATGAGGTGAGACTGGCAACCTCTGTTCATGATGATGACCTGTTCTGACTCACCAATAGGTTTGTTGTGAATGATAGCCTTCATCCTTTCCCCCTAGACCGGCATGCACCGCTAATCTTTGCATCTTCTATGATGACCTTGTTGTTGGGCTTCATTATGGGATTCTTCCAACTTCATGAGTGGAGGATGACGATGCGGCGCTTCTTCCAAGAATGGAAGACGACCGAGGACCACTATTTCGAGGCAATTTGACCCCGGGTGGTGTCCGAGTCGTCCGACACCATGGTGGCGGGTAAGATGAGTTCCATGAACGTTTCTATTCGTTTCCACCGCATTTGTCTTGATAGTCTTTTGTTGAATCGCTCATGCAGTGACGGCAGTTGGAGTCTTTCAAGCTGGCGCGAATATGGTCAGAACGCCGTCAATGCTAGGGGTTCCCTCATTGACGCTCGTCTCCAAGACATCCCGGCCTGCGTCCAGGAGATTGCCCTCCACGGCGTTCATCACGGCGCATCGGTGGCGCTAACTGCAGCGTAGGTCCAAACTGGGCATGACCTCCATGCCATGGAGGTTGGCTTCCCGGTTGGCGATGGCCCTGAGGGACATGAAGATTTGATAGAAGAATTCACCATAGCGGCAGAGGCCATCGTGGACATCACATCTGCTCAGGATATGGTGAACAAAGTCTTCGACTAGATTGTACTTAGGGAAAACCAATGAACAAAGACTCCTCTTTCATGAATGCACCTTAGTGCAATGCCCCTATGTATGACTGTTTTTGCTTTTTTTGTTCTTGCTCTATAGGCGATACATATCGTATCGGCTTTTATTGTCTTTGAAAATTTTCATTTTTTTGAACTAGAGGCGATACCCTCCTGGTACCGGCTATTAGAGCCAAGAATGAATCGGCTATCAAGTGTTGATCAGACGTTAGGATAACATTCCGCAGAACTTTTCATATCAAAGGTCAAACGATTAAACAACCCAGGTCAAGCATCCTATTAAGCGAAACATAACTTCTTTAAGAAATCCATTAACTCTGAATCGCACTTACAATTCGACTCAGCATCCACATACATCGGCCTAAACCCATCTCCAGGACTCAATGCTTATTTTTCCTTTAATCTAATGGCCGACGTGAAGCCGTGACTTTTCTACAAAAACAAACTCTTAGAGCCGATCGCTTGCATCGGCTGTTGGCTTTCATTGCTGATCTTAATGAAGCCTCATTTCCATGACTTGCCAGAAAAACATTCGAAGTCTCCTAGTTCCCAAAAGACTGGATCGGCTGTTGCGATGCTCACGGACTCATCAGCGTGAACCAGTTCGACATCATCTCCATGCCATTGAATCAAACACTAATGCATGGTCGATGGTATACAGCAGTTCGCATGAATCCAATCACGACCGAGGAGCAAACTGTACGACCCTTTTCCATCGATGACAAAGAATGTGGTGAGCAAAGTCTTGCTCCCGATTGTTAGTTCGACGTTTATTGCCCCCCGGGTCTTAGACATATTACCTCCAAAATCCTTAAGCATCATGTTAGTCTCCATCAGATCTCCTGGCCCTTTGCCAAGTTTACAAAAAGTAGTGTAAGGCATAAGATTGACAGAAGCACCTCCGTCCACCAACATCTTGTTCATCGGCTTCCCATCAACAAGACCTTTCATATATAAAGCTTTTAAGTGCCGATGTTTGACTGGTTTGTCAAATATTGCTAGCTATACAACCGTTAACTTGGCAACTATCTCCGCATACTCTGATTCATTGAAATCTGAATAAACTTCTTGATCTGCTGGAGCTCTAAATTCTTATGGCAATAGAAAAGCCATTTGGATATTAGCCGATGGTTGCTTTCTATCGGCTGTTTGCTTGATACGCCATACTTGAGGTTTACCGGATGCCTAAGCCTGTTCCATCTCTTTATTCCTTAGGCGTTGCACCCTTCTCTTCTGGCTTCTTGTTAAACCTCCTAGACACCATTGGCCTTCCTGCCAAACATATTTTCTTTCGTTGCTTTCTTCTTCATAATCAGCTCAGTCCTGGTCAACAACTCTTTTTCCCAGCCGACTATGAATACTTCCATTTTTAAGCGCCAATCCATGTTATTATGATGATATGTATCTTGAGTATGGATAGACCAGCGGTTGGTTTGAGATTGCCTAAACTCCCAATCTCGATTCTTTGCATTATGGGCCGGTCATATCCGGTAGGCAACTTCAAACCTTCATTCCAAGAATGTCGAAGAAAGGACAATTCCAATGTGATTCGACTTGTTTCCTTTCATACCTTTCTTTTTTCAGTTGATTCTGGTATTCATCATCTTTAACCAACGCTGATAATCCTTTTCCTTCTGCCACTGCCACTTATTCATGTAATCCGAGATATAACTTCATGGCCTTGTCGCCATCTTTTGACGTCTCCCCCACCAGATCGCTCTTTTTGCTTAATTTCGTCTTCTATCTTCGCATACAAACCGATATTTGCATCTTGGGATCGATTGATCTAGCTTCTTTTGATTTGGTTGATGTTAGGACCTTAGTCTTTCCTTTGAGTAGCCCGGCATCAACCATGTTTTGATCTCCTAGGAAAGGATTATCATCAACTTTCATTTTCTGAGGCGTATCAATTTTGAGCCTCCCCTGCTGAATAACCCTCTTTATATGCTACCGGAAAATTCTGTATTCGTTGGTGGAATGAGAAGTAGCATTATGGAATTTGAAGAACTTCTTATTCTTCAACTGATCAGGGGGTAACATGACATGACCATCGGGCAACTTGATCTGCCCTTTTTCAAGCAAGAAATCGAAGAGCTTATCTGATTTGGTGACATCAAAGTCATAGCTCTCCTCGACTCCTCTTCCCTAAGGATTTGGTATCATTACTGTCTTCTTGCTCCAATTCCATTCAGTCGCAGCAACTTCTTCTTCTTCATCTTCATAGCAGTCATCGACTGAGTATGGATCATAAGCTTCGGCTACTGTGGTACTCTTCTGGAATCAGGTATCTCTACGCATACTCTGGAATTGGCTATTGAGCGCTGCTACTCGTTGAGCCAATTGACCCAAGTTGTCAAATTCTTGTCCCAGTAGATTTTTTCCACATTGGCAGCATTCCTTGAACAACTAAAGCAGCTAGTTGATCATCAGCCAAGTTTAAGGAGAAGCACAAGTTCCTAGTTTCTCGGAACCTCTGAAGAAATTCGATTGCTCGATTCATTAGTCTTCATCTTATAGTTGTCGGATCGGTAATCTTTTTTCTCTAGTCCCGGTGTAAAAATATGTATGAAACTTCTTCTAGGTCACCCTAATTGGCAATGGAATTGGTGGTAGTGATGAAAACCAAGTGAAGGTTGGCCCTTTAATAAGGACAAGGAGAAGAAACAAACTCGATGGGCATCCTCAAGCGATGCTTCGCCCAATTGTGTAAGATAATTAATCGTGACATGTTCTATCGTGCTTGTACTTGTCTTGGCAAATGAACTTAGCAAACTCTAGGAGCCTATAATTTGTGGAAAGAGCGATCAAATCATACCATTCTGGATATGGGCGTTTGTATGAAAAAGTTAGCCCTTTTGGCTTCAGACCGAACTAATTCTTCATCATCTCAGTTACCCTCAGCACTAACTCATCAGCTTGTGGATTTGGATTCCTCACACTTGCTGACCCATCTCGTGGATTGAAATCCCATGTGTCTTGATATCCTGGATTTGGCATCATGTGAAGGGTGTTATAGTCTAATGCCATAGTGATACCCTTGTGGAATCTCGATCTGTTGGGTCCTTTTTTGGCGGCTTGTCTTGAAGTCTCGATTGTAGACATAAGGATCTATATCTCTATGGATCATTTGAATTGATGGTGCTATTTTTGAGTCGATGATGGTATGTGGCCGATGTGCCAAAATTGATTACCTAGTTCGACTTTGCCCTCGCCGATTATTGCACATCTTTGTATTAACGGTCCGTGAGGTTATCTTGTGATTCGATTTGTAGTAGTTCTTTGAGTTTGTTCAGATGAACCCCGAAGCGCTGGACATCACCATTACTAGCTAGTGCTTCTTGATGATGGTGGTACCGACTTGATTAGTCTCTTGGGTTGATGGATCTGGAATGTTGTAATAAGTCGACCCACCTTGACCAATTGAAACCCATGAATCGCCTCTCTCATGGCGTTGTGGAATATGTCCAAGAAAGCTTCGTTATGGCTTGATATGGCATCACGAAAAGATTTGTCTACAACTTCCTTAAAGAAATGCCTGCATCTTCATCTTTCGGTTGTATCTCATCGCGCCGTGTAGTAGAACTCTTGGTAGTGGAAATTTCTAAACAATTATGTTGTCGCGTGTTTTGGTGTAGGACAACAAACATTTGTTCTAAAACTCTTCTATAGCTTTTGCTTGATGATACCCTTTATCCCCATCGGGTAAATCTTCATAATGCAGCATAAGGATGTGGTTGTTGTGAACCACCATGACGATTGTGGGGTCCCACCGGGCGTGCCAGAAACGCGTGTCGATAAGGAATTTTGTCCCGTGCCGAGGACACATGAGCAAGCGAAGGGTCCGCTCGATGGAGCTAGAGATCCGCCTAGCTTCGGCAGTGAGGGAGGTCGATCTGTGGACTCCTCCCAAGGCGTGCGATCAATTTGACCCTACAATTGATAGGAGAGAAAGCTTATCGATAATTAAAGGCGGAACATGCAGTGTTGCTAGACAGGTCTCGAATGTGCGGCTCTGAGAGCCAATATGAAAGGAGATCGACTAAATAGTCGATTCCAACATATTCGTAAGAATAAATCGGTTAAAGCTCATAGGTTTGTGTAAGAAGAATCGGTTATCATTCTGGATGACTATCATTGTTTTAGGCAAATATTGGTCACTGGCAAAAAGATATCAACAATAATTAGTTCATGCTAAGCCAATGACTACAAGTAACCGAACTCCTTTATAAAAGAAATAGTTCATCATCATTCAACCATTTAATAGAGATAAATCTAATGAACATGTTAGATCTCATCTATCGCTATGACTAGTGGGGCATGAGGCAGAATCATGCAGGCCGTAGAAACAACAATAGACTCGACGACCCTAACTTATTACTAATATCAATGGAGCATGAGGCAGAATCATGCATGCCATAATACAATAATAAGATCATGGGGCTAACACATCTTTCAACCTATCACTACTTCAATGATTTCATGATGCGAACTGTTCGTGAAAGCGCTCGATATCGGCTAAAACAGCCGATTCAGACATAGCGCACAGTTAAAGTCATGTCCTCTCAGGAATAGATCTACCAAATAACGATCCCCACTCTACGGTGCTAACAGTGGGGTGTGAGGCAGAATCACACAGGCCGTGATAATGGGCCATGGAACAGTTTTTGCTAGCCAATAGATCTACTCAAGATTAAACACGCCTTAACCGCACGCTATGCACGATCAAGATTGATGTAAAACGACCGATAAAACATAACTCATTGTTTCAAGTACAGATTAGATCAGTTTAGATTAACAAACGATGGGTTAAAAAAGGTATAAGGCTGATCTAAATCAATCCCAATCGGGCGAAGTGATATTGTTGTAATTAAATAAACAATGGAAGCAATAAGCAATATCGATAATTTAATGAATCTATCCGAAGGAATGCCACCCTAGATAGAGCCGATAATTTGACCTTAACCTAGTTCGAGCAGTGGAGGTCAACCGGATCGATGCAGCCATACTTGAACTAGACAAGAGTCGATAACTAACTCATACCAGAGTCGCAGTGGAGGTGACCGGGATCTATCTGACCATCTGAACAGAGATATAAGCCATGGCGGTACTTATAGACAAGCAGTGGAGGTCGACCGGATCAATGCAGCCGTACTTGTTGAAGAACTCACCGAGATCTACTCTACTCCTACTCCTAAGGGGTGGCCGGAGCCAAAAAAAGTAAATAACTTGTATTGGATTGATTGTGTGTCCTTTACAATAGCGGGGTTTGGTATTTATACCCGAAACCTATGCATGACTCCTATTTAAGCACGACTCATCACAATCTTTGGCCCTATGAGAAAACATTCTTAATTTAAGATAACTTGGACTCTAATCTTTCCCTTTTTGTAGAGTCCAACATGCTTTGTCTTGGAGCCGATCGTAGCCTTCGTCGTCATCTGCTAGCATTACCTGAAGAAAGCCGATTTCTAGGTTTGTATTGAATCACTAATTCGATCGCACGCAATTGCTCCCTTGATGACATAATCTTGGGAGCTTTTAAGTCCTGTCAGGACTCCTTCCAAATTTTGGTGTAAACATCTACCAATCAAAAGTACGGCCGTTAGTATCGAAATAGAGAGACAAGTGTATACGGTTGATCGGTAGTTTTGTCGAGGATTAGGTATAGATGTAATCTTGGGGATGAAGTGGATGAGCGGTCATGGAGTGCTCATCGATACTTCCACTAGGGTCGTTATGTTGATGGATCCTTAGCAGCAATGAGGCTTTCCTAGTGCCACTTCCCAAAGATCCGGACCTCCACCACACCGCCTAATGCTATCTAGACCCCAAGAATTGAGGACGTTCCGGTAGTTTGTGAATTTCCAGATGTATTTCCTAATGATCTACCTGGTTTACCGCTAGATCAAGATATCGAATTCAAGATCGAGTTAGTGCCGGGTACTGTACCTATTTCTAGAAGGCCTTATAGGATGCCACCTAATGAGTTAGCAGAGCTTAAGGTTCAGTTACAAGATCTATTAGAAAAGGGTCTTATCCGACCTAGTGCTTCTCCCTGGAGTTGTCCAGCTATATTTGTGAAGAAGAAGGACAAGTCATTGCGCATGTGTGTGGATTATCATCCACTCAATGTCGTGACAGTCAAGAACAAGTACCCATTACCCCGCATTGATATTTTATTTGATCAGTTGTCTAAGGCAAAGGTATTCTCCAAAATTGATTTGAGATCTGGTTATCATCAGATAAAAATTAGACCAGAGGATGTGCCTAAGACCGCTTTTTCCACCAGATACGGGTTGTATAAGTATCTTGTTATGTCCTTTGGTTTGACCAATGCTCCTGCATACTTCGTATATCTGATGAATTCTGTATTTATGGAGGAACTGGACAAGTTTGTAGTTATCTTCATTGATGACATTTTGATCTTTTCTACGAATGCCGAAGAGCATGTAGAGCATCTGAGAATTGGTTTATCTAGACTACGAGAACATAAGCTTTACGCCAAGTTTAGTAAATGTGAGTTTTGACTAAAGAAAGTACCTTTCTTGGGTCATGTGTTGTCTTACGAAGGGATTTCGGTTGATCCGACTAAGGTGCAAGAATTCTTGAATTAGAAAGCACCAACTTCAGTGCATGAGGTTAAAAGTTTCCTTGGTTTGGCTGGCTATTATCGTCGCTTCATCCTGGATTTCTCTAAGATAGCCAAGCCCATGACCAGGTTGCTTCAAAAAGATGTGAAGTTTGTTTGGACGCCAGAGTGTGAGACTGCTTTTTGCACTTTGCGGACTTTGTTGACCTTAGCTCCTATTTTGGCACAACCTAATATCGAGAAACCTTTTGATGTGTTTTGTGATGCATCAGGTACCGGTTTAGGATGTGTTCTTATGCAGGAATGTTGGGTTATTGCTTATGCCTCATGTCAGCTAAGGAAGCATGAAGCCAATTATCCAACTCATGATCTAGAGTTAGCTGTTGTTGTTCATGCCTTGAAGATTTGGAGGCATTACCTGCTCGGTAACGTGTGTCATATCTATACCGATCATAAAAGTCTCAAGTATATCTTTACTCAACCAAAATTGAACATGAGGCAGAGAAGATGGCTAGAGTTGATAAAAGATTATAACCTAGAAGTACATTATCATCCGGGTAAAGCAAATGTAGTTGCCGATGCTTTGAGTAGAAAGTCTTACTGCAATTCTCTCTTGGAAGAAGATTATCATTTAGCACATCTATTACATCATGCTGTGTTGCACAGTATTACTCTTAGTTGCTCTCTTGAAAGTAAAATCATCGAGCTTCAGAAGACCGATGTGGGTGTGTTCCACATAAAAAGGAAGATGAAAGAGCAAGAAACAAAACACTTCCGAGTTGATGAGAAGGGTGTCCTATGGTTTAAGGATAGACTTGTAGTACCGAAGGACAAAGAGCTTAGAAACCAAATCTTAGAAGAAGCTCACTCATCCAAGTTATCTATTCACCTGGGAAGTAGCAAAATGTATCAAGACTTGAAACATCGCTTTTGGTGGACCAAGATGAAGAAAGAAATCGTAACTTATGTTGCAAGGTGTGACAATTGTTGTAGAGTCAAAGCAATTCACTTGAAGCTCTTTGGACTTCTTCAACCATTGTCTATTCTAGGGTGGAAATGGAAAGAGATTAGTATGGATTTCATTGTTGGACTTCCTCCTACCCAGAAGAATTTTAATTCTATATGGGTAATAGTGGATCATTTAACCAAGTCTCGCTCATTTCATACCAATTAGATTGACTGACTATCGACCAAGTGGTTATGTTGAGTTATATTTTAATTAGATAGTACGTCTCCATGGTGTTCCAAGAACCATTGTATTTGATAGAGGACCTCAATTCACCGCTCATTTTTAGGAACATTTGCACAAGATGTTAGGCACCAACTTAGTCAGAAGTTCTGCTTATCATCCATAGACCTCCGGACAGACGGAGCGGGTGAATCAAATATTGGAAGACATGTTAAGAGCTTGTGTCATATGTTCCAAAGGTTCATGGGATAAGTGGTTACCCTTGGCTGAATTTTCCTATAACAATAGTTATCAAGAAAGTATCAAGATGGCTCCGTTCAAAGTGTTGTATGGCCGCAAGTGTAGAACTCCTTTGAACTAGGTTGAATCTGAGGAAAGGAGATACTACGACATTGATTTCATCGAAGAGGCTGAACAACAAGTTCATACTATCCAGAAGCATATGGAAGCCGCTCAGGCTAGGCAGAAAAGCTATGTAGATAAAAGAAGGAAGCCCATTGAGTTTGAAGTGGGTGATCACGTTTATCTGAAGGTATCACCGATGAAAGGTGTGCAACGATTCGGAGTAAAGAGGAAGCTTGCACCTAGATATGTAGGTCCATATCCGATCATAGAGAAGAGTGGTAGAGTAGCCTACAAGATAGAGTTACCTTATGAGATGACAGCTATCTTCAATGTTTTTCATGTATCTCAATTGAAGAAATGTCTCCACGTTCTTGAAGAAAGAGTTTCACTTAGAAATATCAAGTTGACATCAGATCTATCCTATGAAGAAAGGCCAGTGCGGGTAATTGATACCAAAGAGAGAGTAACCCACAACCGTGTGGTTAAGTTTTACAAGGTTATGTGGAGTAATCAGGGTAGTGAGAGCGATGCAACATGGGAAAGGGAAGATTATTTAAAGGTTGTATACCCTACCTTTTATTCAAAATGGTACGCTTTTCAAATCTCAGGACGAGATTTTTATAATGGGGGAGGGTTGTAACACCCTAGGTGTTAGGTTTGCATAACTACACTTGCATTGCATGAGCATAAGCATCATTCATTCATGCATAAGCATTTTCATATGAAACGTGCAATTGAAACATGTGAAACATACTATTGTTCTTTTATGTTTCATTGTATGTATGCTTTATGATCATATGTGATTGAGTGCTAGTGGTGGATGCTGGTCACTAAAATCCTTTAGCTACACTTAGGATACTTAATGGAACAATGTTCATGTAGATCATTTCACCTAATCAATCCCCTAAGTCATGACGTGTTTAGTTTGACCTAGGGAACCAATTTGTTTGACCTTTTATGAACTGCAAGTTAGAAGCTTTGCATGGCTGAGCAACCTAAAGGAAAGTTGTAGCAAATTATATATGGAACAAACTTTGTTTAGAGGCCAAGTCATGAAAATGTGGAACAGTCCCAAACATGGCCCACAAGTCAGATTTGGGTGTTGATTCACACTTAGAAATTTTCCTAAGTCCTAGGTGCCACATGTTTCCATGTACCTATGTTTGGATTGATGTAACTCGTGATCCCTTGTGAATTAGCTAATGGTTTCACAGAACAATTGTAGCTCTATCATAGCTCTACAACTTTTATTCTAGGAGATTTTGCTAACTAGTGTGCAGATTAGGAATTAGGAGGGTATGAAATCGGTTTGTCCTAAGTTGAACTATGGCTCGATGGCAGTGAGCTCACGCCGTCGTGGCCTTAATGAAACTTGTAGTGCACCATTTGGTGACCGTGACGCTTTTTTGGGTCCGCTCGTTAGGGCAGCAGCGACTAGCAAGGATCCAATGATGCATCCAACAAAACCACCAGCGTCGGTCATTCCCTCTCGCTTCGCCTCGAAAATTTTCTCGGCTACTCAGCGCCGCCATTGCCGTCATAGTAGCTCCAACGAGCTCATGTACGCTCTCACCGCCACCCCATTCTCAAATTAGAAGCAATCATAAAGCTTATTCTAGCTCTACCATTCCCATCTATTAGGGCGCTCACGGTCGTGCTCTTGGTAAGCCGCATTTCTTGTTGCGCCACCGTGAAGGTGCGTCCATGCAGTGGAGTTCCACCATGGCCACCCCCGGCGGCCATGTTTCCTCATTGCACCTCTTGCTTCTCTCTTCCCTATCCTAGAACTACCTCTAAGCCATAATACTCAAGTCACAGCAAGCGGCGATCCCATGCTACCATTCGGTTCTCATTGAACACGCCACTGGAGCCGCCGTGGTCGCCATGCCCACCGTGGCATGCGATTTTGCCACAACGCAGCCTTCTCCACCCTCGCATCCTCCTTTCAAGCGCACCAAACAGAGCAACCCAAGGTCTAGTTGTTGGCAAGATGGAGACCCTTGAGTCATCGCCATTTAGTCGAAACGGCGACCTCGCCGTTGAGCTCTGTCTTGCCGCCGTGCTGGCCAGTGCATGTGGCCGAAAGCTCACTCATAGCTTCCACCAAATCCTAGATACCTAGCAGCTAGGTTGGACCTCCCCAAAGCCTAGGAAGCCATTGCATTGCCAAGCCTCGGCGAGTTGGCCGACGACCACCAGCGCGCTCGCCCGCCGTCCGCCATGGTTGTCGGTGAGGAGTTCTCATGCTTCTTTCGGCCATGCAAGACCATCACCAGGTCCAGGCGGAAGAGTAGATCACGTTGGTGTAGACACTACCGCCGGTGAGCTCGCCGTCGGCGAGAAACCGTCGGCCAGACCTCTCCCCTATCTCTGTCTCTCTGGAGTGTGGGGTCGGCTGACCCACGGGTCGCGCCTGTCGGCCTCTCCATTAGGGTTTTTGTTGTTTGAGAGTGTGAGATTTCTCACTTGTTTTGGGAAATTCATATTTGAGGCTCTAGGACTCCAATTGAGGTCACCCAAATTTTGTTGGGGCGCGCAAGTGTAGAATGTGGTAAAATTATAAAGTGGACATGCTTTGTGAATTTAATTTGAGAATTAAATAAATCTACAAAGGTGCTCTTTATTTGTGTAGAAACTTGCGAATTTCATAGTTGGAGTTCTAGTGCTCTATTAATTGTGAATTTTTTATAGTGGACTGTTCTTGATATGCTTAAGCTATGATAAACATTCCAAGTCCAGTGCAAGCTTAATAATTTAGTTACAGATTTCTTTAGAAGCAACCCTATATCCTTGTGCTATTTTCATGGTAAAAATATGGATCCTTTGAGCATGAAACTTTTTGTGCAGTGTTCTTGTGTTATGATGAAGCTAAAAAAATAGGAATTCTGTTGTTTGACACTTTTCAATAGGGTTTCCTATTTATGCTATTTTAAGCCCTGCTGACTTGTCATTTTTGTGTAGGATGTTATACTTGTTCAAATGATGTGAAATTTATACAGTAGTCTATTGGGGACATGTATAAGCTACTATAAGTTTTGTAGAATTTTCTGTACACTTTGGCTATGTGTTTATTATTTAACCTAATTGTCTAAATAAATTAATAAAGGCATGAAAAGAATTTATTTAGGAATGGCCACTATGTTTTATAGTGTTCATTTGATGTATGTTAACTGTTGGTAATATTGGTAGTGCTTAAAGTACTATTCTTGTATGTAGTAAAACATTATTTTTACTATAATTCACTTATAGTGACTTTCTGGACAGATTTTAGAGTTAAGCAAATTAACTGGTGAAGATGAGGTTTGCTATGAATCTCGTCTATAACCAAGTTGTAGATAACTCACTTAACTATCTTGTGTTAAATTTTCATGGCATTTGGGCAAATAGTTTATGAGTTATGCTTGTTCAAAGTTGGTCTTCAGAAATTGTAGCTCTCTGGAATTTCTGGACCAGATTTGATAAATGTGCCAGTTTGACCATGTTAACTTGGGAATCATGCTGAGACGTTTAAATATTAATTGTATATAATTTCATAAGCTTTCCAGATTGTCTTGTTTCATGTCTTTTGGATTAGTACAACTCCAGTTATGAGTTAAACTAGCAGCTGTTGTCTGCAGCCTTGAATCTGTGAATGTCGTGAATGACTTGTTTGCTTTATATGAGTTGATGTGATGATTTAGATGCTTAGGCTAATTAAGATAAATTGTTAGTTGCAGGTGCTAGACCTCTTACTGAAGATTAACAACTTTATCTTATGTTGTTAGAGCTTGGTGAGTGTGTAGTTCTTGTTTTCTAAAAAAGATATGCACCTACTCAGTAAAATAGATGTTAATCTTATATCATCGTGTCATTCATGTGTCCATCTATACATGGTTGTACATTTCATCATCACCTTCCATCTCTTGTGCATGCATGACTCTTATGCTATGCATATGCATGCAATAGGTGTTCAGAGAGGAGTCACGCTTTTGGAATTCGAGCAAGGACTTCTAGAGGAGTAGCAAACAAGCTCAAGAGATGGAGGTGCGGCCCTAGAAGAAGGAGCCAATGAAGAAGAAGTTCTTGAGTGTCCCTGATCACCAACCATCCTCTTTTCTAAAAGGCAAGCCCCGGAGTATTCTAAGTCTCCTATGTTTTGAAAATGATTACTTTGAGTATCTTTATATGTTTGATGCATTAAGTGATAGGAACTGGATGCAAACACTTGTTGCACATACATCTATTCCTTGTCCAGTAAACGTACCCTAAATCCTATTTAGGTCCAGGAGCGAATCAAAGCTTAGCCTTGCTTAGACCGATAAAGTCAGGTGATTTCCTATCACCTGCAAGTTAGGGTGATGTCTGGTCACAGTTGGCTATATTTGCTATCATGGAAAATAACCATGTGTTAATAATGAATTGAGACCGGGCGGGATGTCGATAGAGAAGCAACAAGGCAAGGAGGTCTTGGGTGTGGATCTATCCCCATCTGTGTCGGTTAAGGACCGATTCGTTGTACGTCCTCATGTCATGTTGAACGCATGTCAATCACCTAGTTGGCCGGATAACTCATTCCGACAGCGAAGCCGAGTAGCTCAACTCAGGCCGGAGGGCCAAGAAGTGAAAGTGTGCACTCTGGCGATAGTAAGGATGTGTGGGGAGCCATTGGCGTAAGTCCAAAGGTGAGATTGACCACTTGGCAGAGTGGATTCCCTGAGAGTGCGGCGCTGCTCAGAACTGCGAATTTATTCCTGAGTTGTACCAAAGGTGACCTAAGGCAACCACTGATCAGGTTGATTGGGTTTATGTTAGGAATAATTTCCTAGCTGGGTAGGAATCGATTCGAATCGCCGTCTCTCCTGGATAGTGAGAACTTGACTGAGCAGTGGCAACGTAGATACACTAAATTGAACTTGATGGTTATAATGATGATGATGATGTTACAACATTAGACCGGATATGGTTACTAATGTTTGGAGTTAATCAATTGCTTGCTCTAGTACAGGTGCTAATCTAGATGACAAGTTCATATTGATAACTTGCTGCTTAATTAATAATTTAAGTTATGCTCTTGTATCATTAAAGCTTTTATGTAAAATGGTTGTCAAGCAAGATCCATCGATAAAGCCTTGCATACTCCTTGGTGTCATTTATTTTTGGTTTACGACGGGTAAGTCTAGCTGAGTACATTCTCGTACTCAGGGTTTATTCCCTTTTGTTGTAGATGACATGCTTTATAACGGCTACTGCAAGTATTGTCTCTACCCTACGGGGGATGAAGACTAGATCATGGGCATGATCTTCTATGTTATCTTATCATGTTGCTTTTGCTGGATATGACTATGGAATTGGCTTGTATTTGAACTAAGTGTGTGTGATGGTCTCAAACTACTTTGCTTCCGCTATTTGTGAACTCGTGTTGTAATAACTATGTGAACTCTGATGTATGAGATACTTGTGAACTACTTGTGAAATGTATGTAACATGTGGCTTGTTATGTTGAATCACTACGGTCTTGGTTGTATGCAAGTTGGTTTGAAATCCTTCGTGGTTTGAGTTGACTACCGGGTTTATATGGGTTCAAGTATGACGGTTTGATAACTCCGGTGATTGCTTTTATACTTGTGCTCTTATAAATTGGTCGGTTCTGTTACATAAGGCGGTGCACATACCTGCCATGGTGGTGACAACCCCGAGGCAAACACCTCCATTAGCTGCATTTTTTTATTCTCGCTTCGATCCATAAGCGGTCTAACACTATTTTGCAAGCATTGCTAACTCTCAAATGTTTTCTCAAAACATGTTAGAGCCAAGTTAGCATTTCTCAAATCATTTTTGATAAATATTTTTGCTTGCTCTCTGATGTGCACTAGACCTAAATGCAATGCATGAAGTCCAACACCTAGTGGCACTAGATAACCGAATTGTCTAATTGAGAACCCCTCTTAATAGTACGACCATCGATCCTAAATGTGATCACACTCTCTATAGTGTCTTGATCACCAAAATAAAATCCCTATTTATACCTTTGCCTTGATCTCCATAGGGTTTTATTTTTCTCTTTCTTCTTTTTCAAGTTGAGTACTTGATCATCATCTCATGTGGCCATCTCTTCATTTCATGTGATCAACAACATCTCTTGAGTGCCACCATGCTCCACACTTGGATTGTACCAACCTAACTCATATCACAACTCATGACAAAGGTTAGTACATAGGTTTAATCAATTATCCAAAACCAAACTAGAGCTTTCACTGCCCCCTCCCAAGCCTCCCGTGATCCTCCCAACACTTCTAGAGTCAATCTTCACCTTTGGATCCCGAGGTTCTCTTCTCCTATTGGCTAAGAGGGAGAGCACAGGGATTCAATTGCCCACAACGAAGCATCCAACGTGACAAAAGTATCCAACTTCCACCATGACATGTGGGGACACCTTCTAGAAGGAAGTGGTGGGCCCAAGCTATAATAGGGAGGTCGGCCGACCTCCCTATGGAGCCTCCAGCAGTCCACCGACTTCCCACATATTGAACACATGTCAAATAACCTCAACCCTTGATTTCAAGTCGGTTTGATGGCGGTGGATCCAATGGGTGCATGATGAAGCTCACACGGATTGTTGAGGTGGCACCGGAGTAGCCCCTACTCATCCTCTAGCTATAAATACCCCCTAGGCCTTCACTCTCATGTATGACACATTAGAGTAAACCACTCTCTAGTAGCTTTTAGCGAAGCTCTATTGTAGTGCTATGTAATTAGGGAGAGAGTGAGGGAAGTCTTTAGGAGAAAGCCCTGGGGCTGTCGGGAGTCTTCTCCAAGGTGTACCTCAGCGGATGCTATCTTCTAGTAAGTAATACATCCGAGTTCTTTATAGTATTTGATATTGTCTCTGCTAGTAGTTATATAAGCCTTCTTACCTGTACACCATTTTACTTCAGTAGAGTGCTCTAGCCTTTCTAAGGGAACTTAGTTGGCCGAGGCTAGAGTAGTAAGTATAGTGTAGACGTGGCGTCTAGACTATATCTTGCCTGTGTAGATCGCTTGTCGCACGGATTGTTAGTGGTAGCTAGCAGGTGGTGACAGCCTTGTCTAGCCTTTGCATTCCACCACGTGTTGTAGGCAAGTTCTTAAAAGGTAGGGCTCCAGTAACAAGGTAGTAGCTTCGGATAGGGGTTTTGTCTCCTATTGTCTCGCCCATCGCCTCCTGTAAGTAAGGTGAGTGAATTGCCCTGTATAACTACTATCTTTATCAGATATCATTGCTATCTAGATCCTCTACCCAAGTTCCATAGGCTCTTTGGTATCATCATAGGACAGTCTTGATCCTTAGTTAGTTCACTTCACGTTCCCCGTGGAAATACGATACCTGGAATACTCCCGGTGAAGGCTACATTGACTACCGTACGCTTGCGGTTTACTCGTCTGCCACTTTAGGTGTCAACATGCTCCTAATTGAAGTGAAACTTGTTTCGTTGGACTCATTAACGCATAACAACAAGTTCTATAGGCAATTGGCTTGTCAAGCTAAAACTCTACCGATGGAGTTGAAATTGTTTTGATGAAAACAACTCTATGTGGAGCTCGTTAAAATATGCTCTCACAGAATCCCATGTAGAGCCCACCAAAGCGAGTGGGAGCTAGGAGAAGCTACTCTCCCATCCACCCCTTCTGAGAGCATATTTTAATAAGCTACTACGGTGAAGTTTTTTCATTTTATCCCCTTTGACATAAAATAGCTCTAAACAATTCCTAGAGCTGGTGAAGGAGTGTGAAATAGGACTTAAGGTCCAGACCAAGGCACACCGTCTCCATATCCCCCATTAGGCAATCAAGCAAAGCATGCTGACATAAGCTCTCACTTCTTAGAGCCTATTTGAATACAAGGGCTAATTGCTATCTAGCTAAAAATTAGTTCTAGTGTATTCAAATAAGAGGGCTAATAGGTGGGCTAATTTGTTAGTCACAGTGTCGCCTAAATAGCCTAAACGGACATTTAAATGACTGCTAAACGGCAGCAAATTATTTTGTTTAGGGGTATTTGGAAATTAAACGGTTGAATGTTTAAACGGTAAAAAATAGGGGTAAATGGTCTAAACGCCCTAAATAAAACGGAGATAAACGGTTTTAAACGGGTTAAATGACTGCTTAAACATCTGTTTAGACAAACACCAGGTAAATACAATTAAATTTACATGCATAAATTTGTATACTTAAGTTTAATTATATTTATAAGTATGTATACTTGATTTCTTACATGTATGAATATATATATTTGATTCTTTTTACATGCATAAACATATACATACTAAAATAATTGATTTTTAATTTCATAAATATGTATAAATGCTAGAACAATTGATTCTACATCAATAAATAATATTGTGTAAAACTGTCTAGACCGTTTAACTCTGTTTAAATACGGTGTAAACGGATTAAATGCTAAACGAAGGGCGAACCACTGTTTACGGTTAAGCGTTAAGGATAACACTGGTTAGCCAAGTCTTCAACTAAGACCATCATAGCTAGTTTGAACTAATTTTTAGCCTGACTAATAACTAGCTATAGCTCATCCATACAGGCCCTTAGCTGTGCTGCACACGGAGCGTTTTGTTGTTGCTTTCTTTCTTTCTTTTTGGCTAGCACATTAGTACAGCACCCACACGAGAACAACCGTGGGCCAAATCAAAACTACTTTGTCTGGGCTAGATTAAGCCTGCTTTTTGTCTGGGCCAGATTGAACATGTTTTTTGTCTGGACAAGTGACGGCATGCTAAAACTGGGCATGGCGGCCCGAATGAGCGGAACACTGTGGCCCATCTAGGGTTTTGATCTGTCGTGTAACAGGATGGGCCCCACCTGTCTGCCACTGACATCGAAGCGCCGCGGCTGGAACACTTTCTGCTTTCTCCGGCGTTTTTTCCCACGGCCACCGCGCAAAAACCCCGCGGGGAAATTTTGCTCGACGGCTCGGCCCGCCCGCCACCATCAAGTCTCGCCCCCCGCCCGCGACGACTCGCCGGAGAGGCGAGGCTCTGGACTCTGAGATTTCCGGTGAGGCGGTGACATGTACGCCGACACAATGAAGGGTCACCAACCCAAAGGGCGCACTAGGGACGACGACACCTTCAAAAGGCTCGCGGGTGCCTGGCCGACATACTTTCCCGAGAAGGCCGAGGTCGGGCTATCGGAGTCCGACCATAAGGTCCGCCTCGCCACCGCCTTGGCTGAATCCTTCTCCACGCTCGAGGTGGCGGAAGTCCTTTTCTCACGGGTAAATACGCGCGCCCAATCTCCTGTTTAGTTTAGCGCCTTCATCTCCTGTTTCGTGTGTGATTTAGTTGGTGGCATTCTGTGTTGGTTACTAGAGAATGGTCGAGATTTCATAATTTTGGATCATATATGGACGGTGGTATTTGTTGTGGTATGTGTACTGGTGAAACGAGGAGGATTTTCGCGCATTGGGGGTTCGCTCGCTCTCGGGAATGTTATCAAAGTTGCATCACAAACACTTGTTCAGAAGTTTGCAGGATCGATGCTTAGTGTTCATTTACTTTAACTTTCTAGTGTCTTAGAAAAGGTAACTAGTGCCAGGTATTTAATATGGTTAATCATAGTTAGGACCATGTGTTAGCGTCCAACTCCATTAGAAGCAAAACACCAAGCACTAGATGTAGTACCGGGCCAACCGCAGGAGGCTACAGGGAGAAAGTACAGGACTAGTAGTGATACATGAGGGGAATTCAGAGGAGGATGAAGAGTTGTAGATGTAGAGGTCAAAGAAGAATAGTAAAAGGGAATGATTCATTTCTGGTTCAGTCGACTGATGCCTTATCGTGCTGCTGTTTCCCTGTAGTTCCTCCTGGCAAGCCCAATGGCCCACTCCATAGTGGAATTTTTAAGATGGATACAACTTCATAGGGATCCCAGAGCAATGGCCTATCACTGATGAACACCAGTCATCCATAACTAAGAAGGTGTATTTCTGCAGTAGCAATCAAAGAAGTCCAAAAAGCAACTCAAAATTTCATGAACCAACATTCTGAATATAGCATGTGTGTCACTACCAGGATCCCTTGTTAATTGTAGGCAGAACATGAACCAGTTGTTGAAACCGTCACTCATACGGACCTAGCTATGGTTGGATGTTTTCAGAACTATAGCCAATTGGTGCTTGTTTGTTATATGAGTTCCACTTTAAATTTGATCTGATCTTCATGTGGCCATCCCTGCAATACTTTCATTTGCTGCAACCTTTCAGGTTTAACTGAACTATGTGTGCTGATAACTTGTAGCTCAACCCACTTTACTTGACTAAAGGGCGTACCCAGGGCAGAGAGCTCCCGCTCTGTGCGGGGTCTGAGGAAGGGTGTCAGTGGCAAGCCTTACCCTCGCTTGTGCAATGCGAGGAGACCGCGACTCGAACCCGGGACCTTCCGGTCACAGGCGGTAAGACTCTACCGCTTGCACCAGGCCCGCCCTTCAACCCACTTTACTTGACTAAAGGGCGTACCCAGTGCAGAGAGCTCCCGCTCATGCGGGTCAGGGAAGGTGTCGTGCAAGCCTTACCTCTTTGTGCAATGCGAGGAGACCATGACTCGAACCGGGACCTTCCGGTCACAAGTGGTAAGACTCTACCGCTTGCACCAGACTCTACCGACTCGAACCCACTTTACTTGACTACTTTAGTAAAATTGTTTCCACCAGATAAGCACCAACATGAAGCAATCAGCTATAGAATCACCACACTTTTGCTGCCTTAGATCTCCGGTGAGCTCATGATTAGTCTCTGGAACTAGAGCTTTCACAGGCAAACTTGATAAGCTTGACACAGTAAGTATTGGTAACAAGAAGTGCAGTCTTGAGTAAGCAATTAATCACCAAGTGCTCTGCCAACACATTCACTTAGGTCTGGTTGCCATCAAGCTAATTACCAATATCTATAGCTTCGTTTTTTTTTTTACAATGACAAATGGTGCATCTCCTGTATAAGGTGCAGCTCTCACTTCCACTGTCAATATTCAACTGATCAGCTTTAGTAACCAATACAAAGGAACTATGCAGCTCATTATCTTGATTAAGTGGTCATGCGTGCTGTTTTTCCAAATTTAGGATTAAGGTTCCCTATCTGCTTGTGCAAGAGTTTGTAATATGCAGCCTGTACTGACAAAAGGGGTACAGTTATCTTCCTAAGTCCCTTGTGATATGCCTACTCTAAGGCCAATGCACAAGGCATAGTATGTTATAAATCATGGATATTGGAATACTAACCTGTCTTTAGAATTGTAATTTGTAGAGTACATCACAACAGAGACGCATTTCTTTTTCAAGTAAATGCTTCTTTAAAGTTTTGTGATAGTGCTGTAGACAATATAATTGTTTCAAAGTCAGCCTCATTGATATCTTCTGAAAAGTTTAACAGAGCAAGTATACCTTTGGAGTTTTCTATTTCTTAAAGCATGAGAGCATAAGAGCCTCTAGCACAATTAATGGCTAATGGCTGTCTGCCTTACATTACCATGTTTTTTTATGTGTATATTATACTTAAGGAACTCTTTAGCAGCTTTTTTCTAGGTGCTGTATGATTTCTTGTACGATCATTGTGAAAAGTACATATTGTAAATGCAGGAACTCACCCCGCTTGGCTCATGTGCTTACTTCTATGTGCACAGATTGAAGATGATGGCAATGACATCATATGTCTTCCAATTGATTTCCAGCAGCTTCAGGAGATGTGTGTGTTTATTAAAGATAAACTCAATGAATCCCCAAAAGAAGCCTTGCTTTGCATGGGAGTTGCAGCTGATCTGGTTGATGTCTATTCATCTTATAATTTACTAGTATGGTAGTGGACCATATGCTACTTCCATTAAATGTATGTTTATTCTTGATATTGTTTTTAGGCTCTGCGCCGAAAGGCAAAATCAACAAGATCTTTTGAACATAAAATTCAACAAGATCAATATCAGGCTTTACAACACGGGGCGGTTATTGCATTAAAGCAACTAAAAGCAGCCTTTATTAGTAAATCACTTTTTGCCTCTATTCATGTGTTTTATATTTTATTAGTGCGCATATAAGTACTGATGTGTGGATTTTCGTTTCCTTTGTAGAGAAACTTATCACAGTGCATGGTACTGTGCTCAAAGTCAGCCCTGTAAAACCTCTTGTTCAGCAGCTGGAATTCCGATGCATGAAGTGTGGTAAAAAAATCCCCCATATGTTCTGTGATGGAAAATTTTCTCCTCCAATGTCCTGTATCATTCAGGGATGCAAGAGCAGGAGCTTTATCCCAGATAGATCTAGTGCACAGCTGGTGGATTTCCAGAAAATTAGGCAAGGGACAAGTAAACTCATCTGAGTTTTCCTCCACTTGTATTGTGCTAAAAGCTTTACTTTTCTTATGTTCCCATCCAGAATACAGGAGCTTGCAAGTGCTGACAACCACGAAGAGGGCCGAGTGCCACGGACCGTGAGAGTGTGAGCTTACAGAAGACCTCGTTGATTGTTGCATCCCTGGAGAGATCGTAACAGTAACTGGAATTGTGAAAGTGCTTAACAACTATATGGATGTTGGAGGAGGTACATGCAAAGTGGCTACAACAGTGCTCTTTTCTTAAATTTCCTTGTGATATTTCACTAATTGTTTTAACAATAAATTTATTTGTCAAAAGTTGTTAGTCTGTTTAGATCCTTGGATTATCTATGCCATATCTAGAGTAATATAGCATTGTCAACCTTTTGTTTTGTTTGTTCATTTATTTGGAAGTCTAGCTCTGGGCGCTATGGACTATGGGGCATAAGTAGTTCATTAGAAGTATTTAATGTGATGCATATTACTCTTACAGAAACCTACATGTATTTGTCAACATAAGGACATCTCTATTACTTTATATTGCTAAAACATTCCCTATTTCCTGTGTTCCATTATTTCTTATAGTTTCTTGAATTTAAGACTCAAGAATATTGATAATATGATGAGATGGAGAAAACAAAGTAGTGATTAGGTTTAGTTGCTGTCCTTATCTTCAGGTCCTTCATGCACATGCTAGTAAGCACTAGAGACACTTGTTTTGTTCTAAACAAATTGTTTGAGCTTTCACTTTTTTTTTAATTTAGAGCACTTTGTTTGAATATTTTATAGATCTATAACTAATATCTTCAGGGAAGTCCAGAATCAGTAATCAGGGTTTATACTACCTGTACCTGGAGGCAGTTTCAGTAAGAAAGTCGAAGTCCCATGCTGTTTCAGACAAAGAAATTCAGGCTAGTGGGATTTGTCATTTTCAGTCTTGTACTGAAAAGGATGATTTCGCTGTCAAATATAGAGAAAGATATGGTACCGATGTATTTCGCCGAATACTTCAATCCTTTTGCCCCTCTATCTATGGGCATGAACTTGTAAAAGGTATTTTCTAGCCCCTGTATTATATCAGAGTTACAAGATATCTGCCGGTTATTTAATGTTGTTATGAAATCTTCTATTCAATCTGCTCTATTGTCCCAATATTTGAAGATGTGATATTGTGAAATCTCTTGCCCCCTTCAATTTCTGTCTATAAGAGTGCATCACAATCTGAAGCATTTCAATAGTTGAGGGGCTAACAAAGCCATTATCAGCTGCAGTTACTTTAGGATGTCTATGGAAAATGGTCAAGGCACTCCTTTTAGTCATCCAGGCCTGCTGATTTCATTTCTCTCTTTTTTGCATATGATTGTTCAATATAACTAAATTCATGTACACTGATTTTCAGCTGGTATCACACTCGCTCTTTTTGGCGGTGTGCAGAAGAACTCAATGGATCAAAACAAGGTCCCTGTTCGTGGAGATATTCATGTTATTGTAGTTGGTAATTTCTTTGTTTACCATAAATCCTGTCAGAACTTCCATAGTGTTGTTCATGATGCGATTATGCTCTTGCTTAAAATACTACAGGTGATCCAGGGTTAGGCAAGAGCCAACTCCTCCAAGCTGCAGCCGCTGTTTCCCCACGAGGAATATATGTATGTGGGAATACGACAACAAAGGCTGGCCTAACTGTTGCAGTGGTTAAAGATTCTATGACAAATGATTATGCATTTGAGGCTGGTAACCATAAAACATATATTCCTTCATTATAATTTTTTAAGCCTTCTGTTCAAAATCGTGTCTTAATGATGGCATTTTTTTTTCTTGTCATACCAATTGCTGTTCTAAGTGCTTGTGGTTTTAGAATTTGCAATGAGATCAAAATAAAGTTGGGTCCTTGACTCACAGGTGCCATGGTCCTTGCTGATCGTGGAATATGCTGTATTGATGAGTTTGATAAAATGTTTGCAGAGCATCAGGTATTACAATTATTTTTCACCTTATGAAGGTTTTCGATGAAGTGTTCACTGTTGAGGAAGTTCACATGCCTATCTAATTGTGTTTCTGTTTCTGGTTCTCAGGCTTTACTTGAAGCCATGGAGCAGCAATGTGTTTCTGTTGCAAAGGCTGGCCTTGTAGCAAGTTTATCAGCTCGTACTTCAGTGTTGGCAGCTGCAAATCCTATTGGTGGTCATTATGAGTGCGTTAATATTTTCCATCCTACTTTTTGAAAAACTTGTTATTTCTCTCCATTCATTGTTCTTGATCGGACATCCCCATTCATTCATTTTTTTTTTTGAAAAAGATATGCTGATGCCATGTACTGTTAAGGCTGAGAATGATACCTGTCATTCTTGACCACTCATCTCCGTTCACCTTTTTTTTTATAGAAATACTGATAGCATCTACCGTTAAAGACAGATGTATGTGGAATTATTCTAGTAGTTTAGGTGGTCTAGAGTGGTATGTGGTGGTGATTTTATCATATGAAACATTACTTGATTGAACTTTTAACTTTGGTCCTAAACTGCAAGTTTGCAACTGAAGAACTGAACTCGAAGTAAAACCATTCATCTGTTGATATTTTGTGGTGTAGTTTGTCCCAATTCACTTCTCTTGGCCATTGGTAGTTTATGCGATTGACATTGATGTCAAGTATACTTATCTCTTCTCTCTTTTTTTTTGCTTTGTTTTTACTGAGGATTCAAGCCTGAATTCCCATGGCTATTGTATGGCCATTTTATTGCCATCTAAATACACTGTTTGTTGCAGTCGAGCAAAAACAGTGAACGAGAATCTGAAGATGAGTGCTGCCCTCCTTTCTCGGTTTGACTTGGTGTTTATTCTACTTGACAAGCCAGATGAGTCACTAGATAAAAGAGTGTCAGACCATATAATAGCTGTAAGTGCCTGTCAAACATGTTTGCCAATTCATATCTCACAAAGCATAGTGACATTCTCATGTAATGCATTGAATCTATAATTTGTAAGAATGATTTTGTCTTACCGAACATACTACTAATTGAATTACTAAGCCAAAATTTCCTGCAAGCAGTTCCATACCAATGATCTTGATAATTTCAGACCCAACAAGAGGATCAGAACAGGTTATTATTACATATTATTTTGTGTTTTTTTAATCTATTGTACAAGTGAAGTGTAAGCCATTGTTCATGTTCTGGAACTTTGCTCAGTGTCACAATTTAATGGTGATCTGGGGCTTGGAGTTAGTGGAAATTCAGTAGCTTCAAGACTGAGGCTACACCCAGAGAAAGACAAGGGTTTCACTCCATTAGCTGGGCAACTTCTTCGCAAATATATATCTTATTCAAGAGAACATGTCTTCCCCCGGTATCTTGTTATTATTGTACTTTTAGTTACGTTAAAAAAAATATTGTACTTTTAGCACAAGTGCAATGCAAAGAGTAGTTTACTTTTTATGCTTTATTATGCCCTTTCTCATTCACTTTTCTCCCCTCTTTAAGAATGTCAAAGGCAGCAGCTGCAATTCTGAAAGACTTTTATTTGAAGTTGAGAAACCGCAGCACTTCTGCTGATGGTACACCCATCACAGCCAGGCAGTTAGAAAGCCTAGTCAGATTAGCTGAAGCTCGTGCTCGTGTGGATCTAAGAGATGAAGTGACTGAAGAAGACGCTCAGGTGAAATAACTGAGTATTTGAGTTCTGCAGAAACTGTTTAGAGCCATAGTTAGACAGTCCACATTTTCCACTGCGGCTTTGTCATTTAATATTCTTGCCATGTTAGTAGAATGCAACTTAGAAAGTCTCACAAGAACACATGCTTTATGGTCATAATTGCAGAAATCGAAATGTTTATTGACTAGTTGCAATGTGTCACGTGGGGCAAGTCCTTCACAAGGCGCGGCAAAAGGGCAGCGACCACATCAGGCCATGACAGTGGTTGATCAGTCCCAAACAGGCAGGTCTAGAACTTAGCCAAGGAGGTTATTGATTTGAGCGATTTAAGAATAAGATGGAGTGAATTTAGGAGTTTGTTTGGGGAGCTTTGGCTGCAGGCCTGTGTAAGCCATTTGGCACAACAGATTGAATCAAGAATGAATTAGCCTACTCTCTATCCCTCTCTAATCAAAATAAGGAGCTGAGGGGTAAAACCTCGCTCCAATCCTAGTCGCGATCTTCATAGTCGAGGCTCGCCGCCCACTCCCCCCATCATTGCCGCCATACCGGCGACACAACACAATGGACCAAGATTTTACAGAACTCTCTTCAATCCATTCTGCTTGTTGAACTGCTTCGTCTATTAGAATATGCTTTTATAAGATATTTTCACCATGAAACCTGGGGTTATGAGACACTAGGATATGTGGTTCATGATGCCTACGCCTGAGTGTAGCTCTTTTCCAGCCAAACACATGTCTGTCAACAAAATACAATTATAAGCAGCAGCATGAGGCATATTATTTTAATGTTCAATTTGTCATGTGGCACTTGGCAGGATGTTGTTGATATCATGAAAGAATCTCTGTATGACAAATATGTTGATGAACATGGTTATGTCGATTTTGCTCGGAGCGGTGGGATGATCCAACCGAAGGAGGCAAAGAGGTTTCTGAATGCATTAAACAAGGAATCTGAGTTGCAGCAAAAAGACTGCTTTTCAAAAACTGTAAGTGATGTGGCAAATCTTCCTTTTAAGTTCAATTACCATTCAGAATCTGCCCTGTTTGGAAGAAAAGCCACTACTGCATTTTGAGCATTTTTCTTTTCTTGTAACTTTTTCTTTACAACAACAACAACAACAACAACAACATAGCCTTTCAGTCCCAAGCAAGTTGGGGTAGGCTAGAGTTGAAGCCCACCAAGAGCCCCAAGTCACGGTTCAGGCACTTCAATAGCTGCTTTCCAAGTACTCCTATTCAAACATAGATCTCTAGGTATATCACAAGCTTTCAAATATCTTTTATTGCCTCCGCCCCCCCCATGTCAATTTCGGTCTTCCTCTACTCTCCTCATATTATTAGCTTGGCTTTAGGAGTCCACAATGCCTCTGGTGCCTCTGGAAGTCTCCTTTGGATATGGCCAAACCACATCGATTCGATGTTGGACAAGCTTTTCTTCAATTGGTGCTACCTTCAGACGATCACGTATATCATCGTTCGAACTCGGTCCATTCTTATGTGACCGCAAATCCATCATAACATACGCATTTCTGCAATAAAACTTTTTCTTTACAAAAGAAAAAAAATCACATTCTCTTGTATACTTGTTTTTTCCGCACTTAACAAAAAACACACGCACATTCTTGAAATTTCTGTGTGAGCATTTTTGGTCAATTAAACAGGAAAATCAATTTCTGGCTTGTTTGCACAAAAACAACACATGCATACCTTTTCTTTTGTGCCTTTTTCGTAATTCCTGACACTGCCCTCATGTTCTATCATTTTGCCGAGTACCAGGAGCTTTGCACCTTAGCTGATAAGATCAGCTTGCGAGTTCCAGACTTCGACGCTCTTATAGAAAAGATAAACATTGAAGGTTACCTTATTAAAAAAGGATCAGGGATGTATCAGGTAAAGTCCTACAGATCTGGTTAGGGCCAAGAAGTTATAGCATTGCTCTTGGTCTGAATAAGATGCTGTTTTATACAGCAGATTCATGATCAGACTTGCCTAACTGAGAATATGACATAGCTTCTTTTTTATAAACAGCTGGTGACTGCGTCATATTAACAATGCCAGCCAACGAGGTCAAGATGGTGAGTTTTCTTGAATGAAACTAGAATTTGCACAGGCTTTGTCTGTACTAGTTAGTATCCGATCTTACGCATGCCTGCTCTAACTTCAGGATGATCTCCAGACACTCTGACCCCTCCCGTGACAGATGTATGGTTTGGAGGCTATGCGCATCCTCATGGCTGCGCACATACGTGCTGCAATGTACAGGCGACTGAAGCGCATTCGTCGCAGGATGACCACTAACTTTGATAGCTTGATGTATGCCATGGTTTCGATATTATGATATTATTGTGAAGCAGGAGCCCTCTATGGCCGTTATTAGTCTAGATTTTCAAGTTTGCCGATGAAACATCCAGAATTTTATATGATGTATTTTGCGCCCCTTACACTATCCGATCACATGGAAAACATGGTAATAACTTAAAAACAGCAGGCCAATTTTTTTCGGCCACTGCACGCTCACCTCCCCCATCTTGCTCTAGCGCACGTGGTGGGTCCTATCAGTGCACTGTTCTTCCTCACCGCGCCACCCCCAACCTCCCTTCCTCAACTCTGGTTGGTTTAGAAGAGAAGGGGTTGGGGGAAGAAGGCCAGCAAAGCGGTGGGGATGATGGGAGGGCGGTTTAGGGGTCCTGACGGCGGTTGAGTCGGGTAGGGGAGCTTTGATGAAACCCTAGCGCGCCGGGCGGTGAGCAGCTGGGGGCGAGGGCCCGGAGAGCAGTTGGGGCACCGGAGAGGAGGGGCGCCTGTAAATTACCTCCTCAACCATTGTAATTGTTGCTGTTACTATGCTTCAGTGCTTGAGTTGCTATTTGGATAGTTTTGCGACACCATAAAAAAAACTGGCTTTTCAAAACAGACAATTATTTCTTGTTCCAGGTACCACCATTGCCATTCCAGATCGTCAGTTGGCTCTCCTCATAGTTCTGTAACAAAAAAAAAGGCTTTTCAGAAATCAGAATAGACAATCATTTCTCCATTTCCATTGCTGATAGTGGGATTTTTGTTGCCATCGTGCCCGAAATTGACTGGGGACAGATCAGAGGAAAGCTTACCCAGTTACCCTTCCTGCTCTGGGTCATTTTGGCCGACGTACTGACATTATGAAGCATTTTACAAATATTATGAAAATGCAACTTGTAGAATGGCTAGAGGGCAGACTTCTTACGAAGCAATCTTCAACCCCAGGGTACCTTTGCTGGGGCAAAACAAACAACAGTGCAATACAATATCAAAACATACAGCTCACTGAACCGGCACATGCTGATGCATATTAATATCTTCAGAATGGAAACAAAACTCTCGATAGCAATGTCAACAAAAAATACAGCTCGGAATTAACATCTCTGTTGCTAGCACAACTTTAAGTTTGATAATAGAGCCTTGACAGTTTACTCCATTCTTGACTATCGAAAGGAATCTAAGACCTTGGCTTCTCCTTCTTCTCCTTGAAGAGTGCAAGCAGCGACACACCAGATACCTTCACAACCTTGAACCTGACACCAGGAATATCTCCCACAGCATGGCCCTTACGACCAAATCCAGCAATCAACACCTCATCCTACAGCAAGAGAGATGGTTAGCTTTTTCATCACATAGATTTTTTAATCATTGCAAGGAAAATTGGTCAAGGAACATACATTCTCCTCAATGTAGTTCAGGCAACCATCATTCGGCACAAAGGCAGCAATCTTCTTCCCATTCTTCACCAGCTGAACACGGGCACACTTACGGATGGCAGAGTTCGGCTGCTTGGCCTCAATACCACTACACAATGGAAGCAACAAACCTTAGCCCAAGCACATAAAGTACAAGATAATAAAAGCACAAATCATTCCCATATCTGACATACATCTTCTCCAGAACGATGCCCTTGGCGTGAGATGATCCAGCAAAGGGTTTCTTCCACTCATTGCCCAAGTGGCTCTTCTTGTATGCTTTGTCAGCCCACCTCTGGTTCCTGCGGTGGGTCTTGAGCTTGCGCCCAGCTCCCATACCGCGTGTCTTCCTGTGATGCAAATTCAAGAACAATAAGTTGAACTCAGACATAAATCACTGGTTCTGCAACTCATGACCACAAGTCTCCATGTCCATTGCATAAACATGTGCACCATGATACACCCTACCATGCTAAAATCATGTAGCAAATGCACAACAACATGATACAATCATTCATAAAAATGCAACAATGTAAACAATTCAGTACTGAAAGAATTGTATCAGTGTTGCAAACAGACATCATTCCATCTAGTAGAACTGTAAACAGAAGGTACACACAAATCCATTCTTTTAGCTAGACCAAACAAGTACATCCACTGACGACTAGCGCTCACTGGTAACATCATAACAAAACAAAAGGTCACAGTCAAAAACCTAACAATAACAAAACAGATCAACCCAGAAGAGGAGATTCTTAAAACGTCCGATACCCCTTTAACAGAGGACTTGTATGCCACCACGCATAACCTCATGGATCCAAGCGATTGAATCCTGGAGCGCATGGCTACACAGCGGCAACGGATTGGTGTAGCTTATGAATATGTTTAGCACTGACGGTGTATAATCTGATCAGCACTGGACCGTCAATAAGCTCGGATTTTGCTTTTCGCCTCTAACCCGATTCCATTCTCTAATCACATAAGAAAACTGGCTAAATCACAGGCCACGCGGCGAAATCTACGCATCAACGCAAGAAAACAGAGGCTTTGATTACGGCAAAGGAACGCCTCGAAACAACGAGCACGGGTGCAGGACGCCGGAACGAGAAGGGGGAGACTCACCCCATGGCGGCGGAGGTAGGAGACCGGCTGTGAGGGTCGACGACGCTGCGGGGGGCGGAAGCGACGGGCTTCGACTTCGAGGGCGGCGGCGGCGGCTGCGGGAGTGAGGCCAGGCGAGAAAGATTTATAGTAGGGTTGGCAGTTAGGGTTTGCTTGATCTGCGTCACGATTCGTGCTGCGGGTGCTTCGGTCGTATCGTAGGGTCGACATGTGAACAAGATCACAAGTCGCGCGACTTGTTTTGTTTTGGTTCTTACCCTGACCGATGAGCCCACATGTCAGAGTCAGAGACGTGTCCTTGAACAGGCATAAAATTTCCTATATATTAACCTTCCTATAACTGAAGTGTATAAAAAATATTAGAGGCCAACGCCATAAGAAACTACTAGTAGAGCATCACGAGAGCTTGTTAGAATAAGACATGTTATTTTCCGGGAAAGATGATTGTCTGAGAGAAATAATTTTCTAACTGAAAATGTTTTACGTATAATTGTAAGGTGTGAATTAGGAGAAGTTATTTTTTTAGCTTCCAACTCTTTGTTCATTTCGGATGATCACTACACAAAATCAGCATAGTATCACTTTTCAATAGAAACATCACATAATCTAAAAGGCTATTTGACGGAACCACTCGAAATTTCTACGTGAGTTCTACCGCCCTAACAGGAAAAAAAAATGTTTTCCTTGGTGCTCACGTTTTTTTTCGCCGTGCCTGTTGGCACAAAATCCTCCATAAAATCTCATTTGTCCTTGCTTGGATGTAGTCGGATTCGTAAGAATCCACATGTGTTAGGATAGATTGGGGTAAAACTTAAACTAAATTTCAACCCAAACAACCCCAGCACATGTGGATTGAGGTGAATTTGATAACATCAAAAACAAGACATTGGGTGTTTTCTAAAAAAACAAGAACCTGGATTTTCTCATTCACATTAAAATGCATTGTAGATCAAGGCCCTACTCCTAATATTCTAAACGCGTGCACTGTACCGAGGATAAGAAAATTTATTGCTAGTAGAGGGCCTTGTTTTGGAAAACTACCGAGGCAGGAGACACGCCGCGCGAGCAATGGCCAATGGAACCTGAAACGAGCCACAAGCAATGTGTACAAGACGAGAGATCACACTCCGCTCAACGGGGGAAACAGGAGCACAAATGTTCCTATACTGATTTTTTCAGGGTCATCAAAGTAGATTCTATGCAAAAATTATCAATAAATGTGTCTGCACAGGACGCAATTGGATAATCCAGTAGAACTGATGTCAGTGTTTCTGTTTCATGATTTCAATTGATATCACAAGGTGGCCTGCCAAAAGACATTCCAGGAAAGAAGAGGAAGCTCACAGAGCCACTAGAGCCTAGAGGGTACAACAATACATGAGACCACATGCACCTTTATTATGTCTCAGATAAAAACAATAAAAAAAACATGCCTGATTGCAGCACAATCGATCTACAAACTTGCAGGTTGTAGACACGGTCAACCATACTGGTGAACGGCATAAATATATCTTCCGGTACACTACTAGAACTTCACTGTTATGGTATGTTCTTGGGCACATACAATGGTATGAATGGATGTATCATGTCCAGGATAGTTATAAGTTCATTTATATGAATCCTAAACCTCATTGAAGTGTCAGTGGACCGACAAAATTGACTTCTGATTAGAGAAGAAATCAAGCAGTTTGAACTCTGGAGCTATTATTTACAGAGTTTGTTATGGCATATAGGATCTCATTCTAGTCGTCATTCTGTGACGCAATACTACACTTTTGGAACATGAATATCAGCAACTGAAGAAATGAGATCTTCTCTTGACTGCGACCTCCGGCTTTGAAGTGTAGTCTGACCTCGGCTAGGGTTCCTCACACCACTGGAAAACTGCATCTGACCTAAGCTCCCAACAGAATAGCTGTGATAGGCGCCCAAGGATTGCCTTGAGGACTCCATAAGCTGAACATTGCTGCCTCCTAATCCATGGCTCATACCAAATGGATGAGGATCTGACCCAGCAACAGTAGGGCTCAGTGGTGTCTTTGTTCTTCCATCACCTGCAAAATTAAGAAAATTCAAATGTTTGATTATCTAAGCTAAGCTACAGTAAAGAAAGTAAGATTCACAATTTTTTAAAGAACTTAGTTTGAATTCATGTGATGAAAAATATACTCATTCTGTGTGTATCATTTCGTAGAAAAGAGTCACAAGGATTAATGTGATATAAGGTACATCTGAGGTAACATTACAAAGTTCAGTTCAAATGGCATTTTGTAACAAGTAAACTGAAGTGAACATGAAAAGTCCCATGTCCTGCAAGTTGCACCACACAACAGTTCTATGTAAAGTTGATTCCTAGAAGGTTAGTAGAATATCTGAAACTAACAAAATGGCAAGAAAGCTGTGTGCGGAGACACAGAAGCGTGAGTCTCTTCCATTTTCTAAAAAACAAAATTGCAAGTCGCTTTCCAACCAAACAAGTTAAGAACCCTTTGTCTTAAAAAAAAAAGTGTATCTAGAAGCCAACCATGGTGAAAATAATTCAAGTAGTGTAGTCCTTACATGGTAGGTTAACTTTATACAGAAGGGGAGAAACAAAGATGGCAGGAACATAAAACAGAAAAACACACTTGCACATACCTGAACTAATGGGATTCCATAAATGTTTGAAAGGCAATCCCACACCAAGAACAGAACTGCCTCCAGAATTATGCCTATGAAGTGGCAGATAAGACTTGCGGAATGATCTTGGGATTGAATTGCTGGCGCAAAGTATGGCACATATGACCAACACAATTGAAATCAGAAACAATACTATGAGAATATTTGGGTTTATCTCCCAGTGCAGTATTCGGTATCCTTGAATATCTAGTCGTGAAGATAATGCCTGACCAGCCTCCAACAAAGCAACTCCAAGAGTCCAAGTAATACTGCCAGAGCCGATTATCACCTGACTATCTTTAATCTGCAATCCCTCTCTCAGTAGTGATGAAATATAAGGAGCTCTGAAGCAATATTGCTCTACAAAAGGCTGTGGAGGAACACTACTCTTTGCAACTTTCCATGGTTTTTCACAAAACTCCTGACCTCTTTTTAGAACATCAACTAGAGTCGCATCAGCAGTCAAATTAAAAAATTTAAAAACCACAAAGAAGCCAGACATAGCAAAAAACTGACCATGTGGTTGGGGAAAGTTAGAAGCAAGAGCACAAGGATGAATGTTACAATCAAGCCCTGGACTTGCACTGGACCACTCAGAAAGGTTGACTGTAACTTTTGCAAGAGCACTACATTCATACCACTGAGGTGCTCCAACCAGTTCAACAGCTATTCCCTGCTTCTCTTTGCCAGTGTTCTTCTCACCAACACTGGGACTTCCATCTTGTTTTAATGGGTGGCAGTAAGAACAAGTGTAATCTTCTTTGTATCCAGTCTGTAGACAGGGATGTTTGACTTGAACCTTGCCATTACTAGCTGCTGCTCCCAACCTTTTCACTAGATGTGCTACAGATTTATCAAATGCATCATTTAACCCATAACCAGTAAGAGAATAAGCACTAAGGTGATGATCAACTGAACCAATACTCAGACGAATGCTTGTCTCATCCTGCACTGATTTATCATTCTCAAATGTAACCTGTAATGACGATCCACCTAAATCAAGTGAACCATATGTCATTTTAGATGATGAGGTGCCAAGCATATTCATGTGGTGGTTAAGAGCTATCCATCCATAATAAGCTTCATCCATGCCACTAATGATCTTAACTCTGTCTCTACTACATAAAAATGATGAATTGTTCAGAATATCCCAGGCCTTATCCAGGAGCCACTCTGAATCTGCACTAGGTAGCTTGCGGACACCAGCAGTAGCATAAAGAAAAAGTGGAGTATGTTTGTGTGCATGTCTAGGGATCAATTTCTCAGCCATTTGAAGAAGGGGCTCTATTGCCTTCTTCAATCCGGATTCATTGTGAACAAGCTTGCTCAATCCAGGTTCTGTCTCCATTCGCTGATATAGTCGGGTTAATTTACCAGATTTCTTCTTAGGAGCATTCCCTATAGGTTTCAAAACAATAGGAAATGCATTTGCGTCATTATGATTAAGATGCCATTCATAGACATAAACTCTTGTACCAGTGCTGCCACAATCAAGAACCACAAAGTATTCAGAGCTTCCTTCAGAGAGGAACACATGGAAATATCTCCAAGAACCATATGCAAAGAACACCAATAAGCTCAGTGCAATAGCACATCCGGCTGCTCTCATGCATTTCTTTCTATTTGTCGGTGATGATGGGGGTGTTCTTTCTTTGGAAAAGCTTGCGACAGCACCATCTCTTTGAAGCATGCGGACAGGTTTTGCACGTCCTGAGCTCAGATCACTGCCAACACTAGAGCCCCCTTCCAAAGCATCAATTCTAGTGAAGGTCGGCAGATCTTGAAGAGAAGAAGAAAGACGCATAGTTGCGTCTTTCGCAGTCAGGGCAGCAGTTATTACACAATTTTACCAACCAGGGGCAAGAAGCAGGGAGAAGTTCGGGAAACTGCAGTCATAAGCAGATAGCATAACCAGCAGCGGAGTAAGATACCAGCACCTCTATGGCTCTATGCAACCTCGGCCTGCAGAAAGGTTCAAAAGTTAGCTTGCAAACTAACGCTGCGACATCAAACCAATAAAGAAAAAATGGAAATGCACTGCCATGCTGGACATCAAGGCAACATTCTCATTTTCAGAAGAGTACAAAAATAGGTTTCCAGCTCCTCAGCTAGGAATACCATGCCTTAAAAGACGAAGACATCCTCTAAACTGAAACCTTGGAGCAAGGTCACTACCAATCCACGAACAACACCAACATCTTATAATATAACACGCGAAGACAAAGAGCCCTAAAAGGCTAAAACTCAATCCTAGCTTTCCACCATTCATCCAACCCACACTGCACCAAATCACAACCGACGAACCGGCAATTCCATCCTAGCAACGAGCCAAAGCCGCCAGTTTTCCCTGGTTAACGGCACCCGGCATCGCAACCCACCAAACCGTCGATCCAAGCGAACGGCAACTACCCCCCAAGCAGTAAGATCTAGCAGCGTGCCCCAGCACCGGGATAGAAACCGGCAGCCACCCGCGGCCGGATCGGATCTGGCGAGGGCCCAAGCGATCCAGAGACGAGTTCCGTGACTCACCCGTTGGGGCGGCCGCCCGCGATCGCCGGCGGCGGCGGCGGCGGCGGAGGAGGGGGCAGGCAGACGTGCAGGGGCGCTGGGCCAGGAAGGGCGGGCGCCGAGGGTAGGTGGAGGGGCCGGCGGCGCGGCGGCGGGGGGACTGACGAGGTGGAAGTACGCACAGGCAAGGCGGGGAGGGCGAGCTCCTGCCTGCGCCTGAGCCTGCGTGGCTGCCTGCGTCCGCAACGGCGCTGCGACGGAATGAGATGGGCGTGACGAGTGACCCACTTGGGCGGACTTGTCGTAGCAGCGCAAGGACGGGACGGCGCAGCCACTGCTTCCTGCCGCTCGTGTCATGAGCTCGGGGCGGCGACGACCCAAGCGAGCTCGACAGGCCCAAAATGGTATGAACGGCCCACTAATGACGGTCCAGGCCCAAATCAACTAGTAACAGTTGTCTTTGTCTTTGAATGGTAGCCCCCAAAGGCCACAATTTACAGCCCATTTAGATAGGTGTCCACAACCAGTGAAATGAAAGGTGTCAGTTTGTTTCAAACGTAATGAACCCAATCACAACGGTCGCTGTGGAACAAGTGACAGCGGCAGTAAATTTCTTAGGCTCTTGGCCGTAGACGGTAGATCGGAAGGCGACCAGTGGCACGTTGCACGCAAGATGAGGATCAGCACAGGCAATGCAAAGCAGGAGATGGTCGTCGATCGTAGCTGGAACTCCCGTGTTGCTTCTGTTTGCGCAGGTGCAGTGCAGATGGACGTAGCTGGAATCTGGCGGGTCCAAATTTCACGCTTGCTTCGCTTGGACCAGCCTCGAATACCGATGACCAATTGGTGGAACCGCCGTTTTTGGTTTTTGGTTGGCTGGTTCGTATCGTTGCTGGTTCGTGAAGAAGTACTGCTGGCTGGTTTGTGTGAGAGAAAAATACTGTTCCGGCTGGAAATTTACGATCGTTTACGACGAACCACGTCCAAACGAACATGCTGTAGCGTGCCACGGCCAGCAGCACAGCACCCGCCGCCGACTGGGACGCAAGCGCGTGGTGACTCGCACGGTGACTTTGAGCTGCAACTTGCGAGATGGCGAAACCAGAGGATCGTCGATTGTGGAATGGCGCGCCGTTCTGATACCTAATTTGGCTTCGCGTGATTGTGATTTGCGATGCGGCCTGGTGAAGTGTTCCGATGGTTGCTGCGCCTGCACAGCTGCACCGCATGCCTGGTGTCGTACGCGGTATGCTCCTCACTCCTCAGGCCCTGCCGTCTGCCGAAACCTTCACCTTCACGGAATCGCTTGGTTGGTCCTTCGTCCCCTATTCACGAAATTTTTTAGAAAATGGTACTATAACATTTTCGTTGTTATTTGATAATTAGTGTCCAATCATAATCTAATTAGGCTTAAAAGATTCTGTCTCGTGAATTTCGTCTAAACTGTGTAATTAGTTTTATTTTTTATTTATATTTAATGTTTTATACGTCAAAGATTCGATGTGACGAAGAATGCTAAAGTAGCTGCGTTTTCTGGTTCTCGGCGGCGTAGACTTGCGGGCGGAGACTCAGTAGCAGGTCAACGGGAGGATGCGCTGCCTGGCCGCTGGTGGAACGGCGGAATCATCTCGTGATTGATTGATTGATTTCTTCCTTCGGAGGAACGCTTCCTCCTTTTTCAGTTTTCACACAGGGCGGCCACCGTTGCACGTGGAGGATAGCACGCAGCCGCTCAGGCGAGGCAGCGAGCCAGCGACGGCCGGTGGTAGCCAAGGGCAGCGACTGTTAGAATAATAGGCAATTTCTATGTCATTTTAATTCCATAATTTAACAGCATGATGATAACATATAAAGAAATATTAATCATTGAAATCATGACATTGGTTATATCCATGGTGAAAATACATGCTAGATCATGTATCATGTGAAACATATGAAAATCAAAAACATGTGAATTTGATTCATAAATCATAACGGAGAGAAACTAGCATGATATACATCTCATATTTGCAACAAGCATAAGGCTACATATGAAGCAACATGACTGTAACAATAAAGCACATACGCAATGCATATATTTGACAGAAACAGACATAAGACATCTCTTAAAACGGCAATTCTGGACATATGGAATGGCGAGAGAAGATGAAATGGTCATACCCTCCCGTCCGTGATTCCGAAGTCGACATGTCATTGTACTCAAGAAGGAGACGCCGGTGATCGGGAAGAAGACGACGTCTGGACGACGGAGACGGGAGACTCTTAGGCGATCCGCGAAGCGCTCCCAAAAACTTAATTGCCGATCCCGTGCAAGGTCCCGAACGACAAGGGCTTCGAGAGACATGCCCTCTCGCTCCTCCGTGCGCTTGAGAGTTACGAGATGAGGAAAGCTATCGAGCAAGCTGAACCCGCTTCGGGAATATGTTCTCTCTTTTATCCGGAGTTGGAAGAATCGCAAGGGAAGCCGAGAAGCCTCGGAGGCATGCACCGAGAAGATCGAGAGACTCGGGAGATCAAGCGTCAGTCGAGTTAGTGGGTGCTAAAATTAACACACCACGCCGCACTACTTTGCTGCTGCCTGCTCGCCTCGCCTCGCCTCGCCTTGCCACGCCACGCCACGCGCCGCCGCCTCGGCCCGGCCCGAGAGCCAAGCTCCGCCCGGCAGCGGGCGGCAAAGGCTGTGCAGCGTGTGGCACGCCTTGTCCGCTTCTCAACCTCTCAAATTAGACGGATCCATTCCAATCATTTAAGTTGAGTCGTCCTTTTAACTTCCAATCCGGTACAAATAATAATACCCACAATTACAAGCCATGGAGTTATAATTTATTAGATATATAAATGGGCCTAGCCCATAATAAATCCAACAATCCCCACCAAACTCTAGGGTTTGTAATCAGATAGTTCGTAATCACAATTCTTTGATATACCGGTGTTTCGATGGAGACTGTTAAGTTGAACATCCACCTAGAACAAGAGTTTCACCTACCACAATGAACAATGGACTATGCCTTGAATTGGCAGTTTTGTGTGAGGTGAGATTCACTCAAGTCCTTCTTTGGTACTAGGTTGCAACAAGCACCTCATTGTTTGAAGCATATAAGTCACACTTCTATGCCTTTCATGAGTGTTTAGGATAACCCAGTCCCATAGGCTGTGTGAATGCAAATCCGACTCATATAGGTGTACTTCTCAAAAGATGTTCTGTAGGACAACATCTCATCTTTATAAGACTCTCGAAATACATTAAGGTAAACACCATCCTGCCTTACAGAAAGAAAGATATGCATCAGAGATAGGTTCATAGGAAACTTTCCTCTCAATCTACTTATAGCTTGTTTCACCACTCTACTTCACGGGATCTCCGATCACATAGAGCAGGTTACCACTACAGTAGACTTTCATGTGGGTCTCATACCCATCTCTCTCGATGCACTTTCTATCACATTTCGTGATAGTCCCTTAGTGAATTGATCTGCCAGATTATTCGACGTGTGGACATAGTCCAATGTTATAACTCCGGAGGTTTTCAACTTTCTGACAGTCTTTAATCTTCTTTTAACATGCCTTGTGGACTTCATGTTATTCCTGGAACTGTTGACCTTTGTAATCACAGTATGGTTGTCACAGTTCATTGAGATAGCCGGTATCGGTTTTTCAACTACCGGTAAATCCAACAGGAAATCACAAAGCCACTCGGCCTCAGCTCCAGCAGTGTCCAATGCAGTGAGTTTTGCTTCCATTGTAGACTTCGTTAAGATAGTCTGCTTGCAAGACTTCCAGGAAACAGCGCCACCTGCAAGCAGAAACACATATCCGCTCGTGGCATACAATTCATCAGCATCAGAAATCCAGTTGGCATCACAATAGCCTTCCAACACTTTTGGATGTCCAGTATAATGAATACCATAAGTCATAGTACCTTTCAGATAACGCAATACTCTCTCAAGAGCACGCCAGTGATCATCTCCCGGGTTTGACACAAACCGGCTCAGCTTGCTCACAGCATATGAGATGTCAGGCCTTGTCGCACTCGCAAGGTACATGAGTGAGCCAATGATCTGGGAGTATGTCAGTTGATCCCTTGCTATTCTTCGATTTTTCCTCAATAGCACGCTAGGATCATAAGGCGTGGGAGCAGGATCACAGTCACTAAAACCAAAGCGACTTAATACCTTTTCCACATAGTGGGACTGTAACAGAGTTACCCCACCATCACCTTCTCTAATAAGCTTGATGTTTAAAATAACATTAGCTTCTCCCAAATCTTTCATTTCAAAATTGCTCGACAGAAGTTTCTTTACTTCCTTAATCACATTGAGATTTGATCCAAAGATCAGGATGTCATCAACATATAGGCACAGCATAACAGCTTCACCCCACCATATCGATAATACACACACGTGTCAGCTTTATTCACAGAGAAACCGTTAGATGTTAAAGTATTATCAAACCTTTCATGCCATTGCTTAGGTGCTTGTTTTAGGCCATATAATAATTTTAACAACCTGCACACCTTGTTCTCTTGACCATCCACAATGAACCCTTCTGGCTGATCCATATATATCTCCTCTTCTAACTCTCTATTCAGGAAAGCTGTCTTAACATCCATCTAATGAATGATAAGACCACAAGAGGCAGCCACGGCAATTAAGGTGCGAATTGTAGTCAATCGAGCAACTGGTGAATAGGTGTCAAAGAAATCTTCACCCTCTTTTTGAGTATATCCTTTGGCCACAAGCCTTGCCTTGTACCTCTCAATTGTACCATCAGGCCTAAGCTTTTTCTTGAAAATCCATTTGCAACCTATAGGTTGACAACCATAAGGATGGTCAACGACCTCCCAAGTTCCATTAGACATAATAGAATCCATCTCACTCCTTACTGCTTCCTTCCACAAGTCAGCATCAGGAGAAAAATATGCCTCTCTAATGGTGGTTGGTATGTCTTCCACAAGGTACACTAAATAGTCATCACCAAAGGATTTTGCAACCCTCTATCTCTTGCTCTTTCGAGTGACTATAGTGTCATCCTCCTCAGGGATGTGTACATGAGATTCTTCAGCATGATCTATTGGAATAGACAGTTCGTGTTCATGGGGAATTATAGTCTTATGACTTGTTTCACTAGATGTATTCTTCATTGGGAATTCATTCTCAAAGAATGTAGCGTCTCTAGATTCCATGATTGTATCAACATACATATCAGGAACTTTAGATTTTATAATTAAGAACCTATAACCAACGCTATAAAATGCATAACCAAGAAAAATACAATCAACAGTTTTAGGCACAAGTTTACGCTTTTTGTTGATTTGGCACATTTACTTTAGCCAAGCAACCCCAAGTGCGCAAATATGAGAGATTTAATCTTCTCTTTTCTCATTCCTCAAATGGTGTGATCTCTTTATTCTTTGTTGGAACTCTGTTCAGGACATGACATGCTGTCAAAATTGCCTCACCCCACCATTCCTTGGATAATCCCGCTGTACTCAACATGGCATTCACTAACTCTGTTAGAGTGCGGTTTTTCCTTTCAGCAATCCCATTGGATTGTGGTGAGAATGGCGGTGTCCTCTCATGAACAATACCATGTTCCACACAAAACTCATCGAAGACATTAGAGAAATATTCTCCACTTCGATCGGACATTAACCGCTTTATTTTCCTCTTAAGTTGGTTCTCAACTTCAGCTTTATAGGTCTTAAAATAATTAAACGCTTCATCTTTTGTTTTTAAGAGATACACATAGCAAAACCTGGTGGAGTCATCTATAAACATGAGGAAGTATCTTTTACTACCTTTAGTCAAAATTCCATTCATTTCGCACAAATCAGAATGGACAAGTTCTAGAGGTGCTAAATTCCTCGCCTCAGCAGCCTTGTGAGGCTTGCGGGGTTGTTTTGATTCAACACATACATGACACTTAGATTTTTTGACCAAATTGAATTTAGGAATTAAATTTAGATTTGCTAACCGCATAAGACAGCCAAAACTTGCATGACAGAAACGTGAATGCCATAAATTCGACTCATCAGAAATATTAACACAATTCACCATTTTATTACACACATCATGCAGTGATAAGCGGAACAAGCCTCCGCAATCATATCCTTTACCAACAAAGGAACCATGTTTCGACACAACACATTTATTCGACTCTAGAACAATTTTGTAGCCATCTCGACATAGCATAGATGCACTAACAAGATTCTTCTTGATGGAGGGCACATGCTGCACGCTCTTCAATGGCACCGTCTTTCCCGAAGTAAACTTCAGAATGACCGTACCAACACCAAGAACATGAGCACGCGACCCATTTTCCATCAACAAGGCGCCAGACCTCTCGACCTGGTAGGAAGAAAACAGAGAAACATCAGCACATACATGAATATTTGCACCACTATCCATCCACCACTCAGGTGAATTACATACTGAAAGAACAAATGGTAAAGAATTACCATACCCAGTTGCTCCTTCTCCAGTATCAGTAGTGACAACATTTGCTGATTTCTTTTCCTGCTTGAACTTACGCTCAGGACACTCACTTGCCCAGTGATGTTCACTGCCACAAACAAAGCAGCCTCCATCTCTCTTGTTGTTCTTCTTCTTTTTAAACTGTGCTGTTTGAACAGGCTTTGTTGTGTTGTCTTGCTTGTTCTGGTTTTTCTTCTTTTTATACTTGCGGAATCCAGAGTTTCTCTTCTGTACCACATTAGCAGTAGAGGTCTCAACACTCTTTTCATTGTCTTTTGCTCTAGCTCTCTCCTCAACATCAAGAGTACCAATGAGCTCTTCAACATTAAACTCCTGTCTCTTATGTTTGAGTGAGGTAGCAAAGTCCTTCCAAGAAGGTGGTAACTTGGCGATTGTACCGCCAGCCACAAACTTGTCAGGTAAGACACATGGAAAGAGCTCAAGTTCCTTAGCTAGTGCCTGAATCTCATGAGCCTGTTCCACTACAGATCGGTTCTCAACCATCTTGTAGTCATACAGCTGTTCCATGAGATATAGCTTGCTACCAGCATCGGTAACTCCAAACTTTCCCACAAGTGCATCCCACAGCTCTTTCCCTGTAGGAAGGATGATATAGCTTTTCTGGAATTTTGGATCAAGTGCGCTAATCACTGCACCTCGAAAGAGGTTGTCATCAGCCTTAAACTTAGCCTCATCCTCAGAAGGCAAGTTAGCAAGTTTGCCATCAGAGATATGATAACATGACATTGCAGTGAGCCACAATTCCATCTTAGCTTTCCAAACCAAGAAGTTTTTACCATCAAAAGGATCAGGCTTTAACACAGCAGCAAAACCTCTGACAAAAAAATGCCTATAATTAGGTTTTTGGATTGTTAGAATAATAGGCAATTTTCATGTCATTTTAATTCCATAATTTAACAGCATGATGATGACATATAAAGAAATATTAATCATTGAAATCATGACATTGATTATATCCATGGTGAAAATACATGCTAGATCATGTATCATGTGAAACATATGAAAATCAAAAACATGTGAATTTGATTCATAAATCATAACAGAGAGAAACTGGCATGATATACATCTCATATTTGCAACAAGCATAAGGCTACATATAAAGCAACATGACTGTAACAATAAAGCACATACGCATAGCATATATTTGACAGAAACAGACATAAGACATCTTTTAAAACGGCAATTCTGGACATATGGAATAAACTGAGGAGTTGGAAGAATCGCAAGGGAAGCCGAGAAGCCTCGGAGGCATGCGCCGGGAAGATTGAGAGACTCAGGAAGATCAAGCGTCAGGTCGAGTTAGTGGGTGCTACGCCTGCCTGCCTCGCCACGCCTCGGCCCGAGCCCAGCCGGCGGCGGCGGCGGCGCGCGCGCGTGTGGCACGCCCTTGTCCGTTTCTCAACCTCTCAAATTAGACGGATCCATTCCAATCATTTAAGTTGAGTCAACGTCCTTTTAACTTCCAATCCGGTACAAATAATAATACCCACAATTACAAGCCATAGAGCTATAATTTATTAGATATATAAATGGGCCTGGCCCGTAATAAATCCAACAGCGATGGCGCCGGGGCGGAGGAAGCTAGGCTACGAACACTGCGGCGACGCAGCAAAGAAGGGTGCGCCCTGTGCACTTGTGCAGAGTAAGCAGGGGCTCGACGGAGCCTTTCTCGTCAAGTTGCCATCGTCATCAAGCTGTATCTGTATGTAACCTTTGAAACTTGCCGGGGAAGGGGAAGGGTAAGCCCTGAGCCAGAAATTAGTGAAACTCACAAAAAGCACGTATTTCACACGAGAAGCTCCATTTATTTGACATGATAGCGAAGCAGAGTTACAAACATGACAAGGGTGGTAACACAAAGAGGAAGGACCAGACCATAATACTTGTTGATCCCTCCTGAACCTTACACAATCAAACACTCAGCAAACTACACAAACTTGCATAATACTACACTAATCAAACAACAGAGACTTAGGACAAACCAGCAACCGCAGGAGGTTCTTTCTTAAAAACCGCAGTAACCTCCTGATAGCAGCCACTGAAACCCAAACCAAACCAAACCAAACCAAAGAGCAGGGGCAGGACAAGAAGCACAAACCAGCAAGACCATGGATGGACCGGTGCGTGCTCTAATATGGCAACCGATCCATCCGAGACGAACAGACACCCACCCACAAATACCGAGAGATTCACAAGAGCTTCGTAGTAATTTTTGGCCCTCTGCCAGCCCTCTCTGCTGCGTGCACTAAAATGAGCACGTGATAGCAGCAGAGGAGCGGGAGCATCGGGCGGACGGAAGGGAGAACGCGGAGAGCCATCCATGCCGGCCGGCGTCGTCATAGGTTGTTTCACTTGTCGCCGGCGTCATCGGAGGCCGGGAGACCCTCCTCGCCGTCGCCGCGGTTGTTCTTGACGAGGCCCGCGACTATGGCGGAGACAGCAGCGACGACGTCCTTGAGGATCTTCCCCTTGATCTGGCCCCTCCGCGGCGGCGGCGGCAGGCCCGCGCCCGCCCTGATGCTGCTGCCGCCGGTGGCACCGCCTCTGGCCGCCACTGCGGGCATGGCCGGCGCCGGAACCTGGGTGGTCTCGGTGGCCATCAGCGACGCAACCCCGGTAGCTTGGACTGGTTGGTGGGCGAGAGGAGAGGGGAGAGAGCCTTGGATTTGATTGCACAGGAGTCGGCACTCGCGGTGCCTAAAATAGGCGGCCGAGCTGCGGAGCTGGCGTCGCGTTCGCGAGCAGAGCAGAGCAAGGAGAAAAGCGCAAAGGCGGCAGGTTGTGGGGCCCAAAGTGCGCGTGAGAGGGCCCGCCACCAGGGAACGGACGAACCACGAGTAGTTGCGGTTACTTGGAGGGAAACACGTGTGACTGACAAGTAGGGACAGTCATCTTCTAGGCCCACGTGGCCCCAGCACAGCACCCCGATATTCAACGTGGTCGGTCCGTGGGCCCGCGTCTTTTGATGTGGCTAGTGTTGATATGCTAGTCGCTCAGCACTGGATAGCATTAGCAAGCACGCGCTGGTGCTGGTGCCACTGATGCGCCTAATGCTGCGGTTAGCACAAATCAGCAGAAGGAAAAGGAGATGCTTCTAAAAAGCGCCGGATCTCAGTTCCAGTATAATTTATTAAGTCGCGACTTTTTTTATCGTTGGTTTCAGAGTGATGGATGCTCCTATTTTTCTCGAACGTGCCGTGTAGCACGTATTTCATTAAAAGAAAGTAGATAACATCGAACCAAATAACAAAGGATTTGCCGGTAATCTAGAATTACCAGCGTAATCCCACAGGCATAAACGATACAGCAAGAAAACACGGCCCCCTCCACCAGCAAACCCCTTACAGACTGAGCCTATCAGAGGCAGACAAAAATACATTGGTAGTCTAAGGTGTAGTGTAACCACGATAGACAACATCCACCAAGGAAGCCAAGGGAGCCGGTACGACAACAGTGGCAAAGCATCCACACGAGAAACGACCACGGCGGCCAAGCATCCGCCGAAAAGGGACCATTACGGTAAAGCATCCGTAATGAGGGCCATCACATGCTCTGCGGCTGACTGAACGTGGAGACCTAAGCGACGAGGTGGCCAAGCATCCACCCAAGCAGCAACAGTGGCAAAGCATCTACCAACGAACCGAACGACAGCGGCAACAACAAACACCGAAGGACAAACCAATGCGAAAAAGAGACGAAGCACATATAAGCACAGCAGCGCAGGCAGCAACACCGAGGAGCAAGCAGCAACACCGACGATCGACGCGCGGTTAAGAGAGTTGTGGCAGCTAGAGTGACCCAAACGAAGCCTTCAAGAAGGGGATGACATCTACGGATGCCAACAATGTTCGGAGAAGCACAGGCAGGATCATCCCGGAGCCTCCCCAATGACCCGAACGGTGCAGACATGCTTCAACGACGCCTTCAGGAAGGAAAATGACACAGACTGCGCCACCGCCGCTGGCCCGGAGCAAGAAGCCGAGCAGGGTAGACACCCAAGCACGTTAGTCGACACCGTGGGTTGGGGAGGGGGCTTTGTGCGAGTGCTTCCTAGCGCGGCGACGGCGAACTCCATTGTCGCTTAGGGACCACGCCGACGCGGCGTCGTCAAGTGGACTCCAGATGCGCAAGAAGAAGGCATGTCCCACGGCGGCCACAGGGACGCAGACGATTGCCCCGACGCCGATCCGAACCACAAAGGTCCGGAAGGGGCCTCCGTCTCATCCGCCCCTTTGTCGCTCCACTAGCACCGCAATCCTCACCGGATCCGCAGCAGACCTCATGAGATTCCGGCAGCAGCGGACGGAGCGGCCGGGCCAACCGACCGCTACCAGAAGCGGCGAAGCCGAGCACACACAACAGCGCCATCCCCCGCCGCCACGCTGGCAAAGGGCGCCGCCGACGCAGACACCCCGCCGTAGCACCCGCGTCTCATCGAAGTCGGACGCCCGTGGAGCCGAGGCGCATGGAGATGTGCCCCACGCCCCAGCGCCACCGGCCAAGACCGAGATGGCCGCCATGCCGCTAACCCACCGAGGCGCTCGTGCGCCAGATCTGTCGCCACAGGCCCAACCGACCGCCGGCCGAGGCAGCAAGAACGCCAGAGCCACTCGTCCAAGACGTCCACGCTGCACTCGCAGACGCCGACGAGCGCGACACGCCGCAGGAGGGCCACCGCCGAACTCACGCCACACCGCCCGTCGATCCGGCGGCTGCCGCCCCGCCCGGATCTGCTGGTTAACCCCAAGCGCCCGGATCCGGCGCAGAACCAGGCCCCGCCGGGGTCCCAGGCGGTGGATCCGGCCAAAGGGGGTCCGGATCTGTGCGGCTAGCCCCCCAGGCGCCCGGATCTGGCCGGAGTTGAAGGGGAAGAGGAGGGGGGTGGAGGAGAGAGCAGGGGAGGGGTAGGCGGAGCGCTGAACGACAATCTTGCCTTTCGGACCCTTGCTGGGGGTTGCCGCCACCAAGACGCCGGAGGGCGGCGACGGCAAGCCGGAGGGAAGGAGGGGGGGCGGGGTTCAAGCGCCGAGATGGGGATCACCCCCGAGTCGCACGTTGGGAGCGCTCGGGGGAAGTCAATCATGCTCCTATTTTTGGCTTTGGCTTTCTAAATAAACATCCTGCGATAGTATAGTTAATGATCTCTCTAATGATACTAATTATGTATTATAAATATTAATATTTTATATATATAGAGGTCGTTCGGATGGTACGAAGTGAACCGGAATTCACTGTTCCCGGCTGAAAAATACTGTTCACTCTCTCACAGATTCCTCCAAATTCCTTCAGCGAACAGGGCCATAACTGGTCAAAGCTAAGCCACAACGACTTTTATTTTGGGAGGAGTACGAGCACTAGTGCACATTAGCTCTACGGTCGCAATCCTGGTCTGTTCTACCGGCAGCTCTCCGTAACGGTGGCGTACTAACGTAGTAGACACCATCCGTGACCTGTCTGCCTTCCTTCTTGGTTAAGGATACACTGTATTGGTACGTACCTTCTTCCTTCTTGATGGGTCAAGAATCATCCATCTCTGGGTCTCATTGCCGCAAGCATCAGGTACGGCGTTGCTCGCGTGATCTCACCGGGAGGACGTCATCACACTAGCCGAGCCAAGCACTACCGGACGCCACAGCCACTTCAGGTATCCGGCACGCAACCGCGGAAGCCGTTTGTTTGGCTTTGACCCGGTTCGCTGACTCGTGCCAATTTCTCCGATCCGGCATTCCGGCGTGCGCCTACATCCCATCCCGCCGAGCGACTAGTCGACTACCGAGGGCGGCGGTCTCCGCTTTCCTCAGCGCAGGGATATGCGCGTGCGGCGTGCCCTTGCCGTTCGTGCTTCTGCCTGCGTCTCCCGATCCTGCGATAGAGTTGAGGAAGGGCTTAGCATACTTTGGCTCCGTTCGGCTGGCTGAAACTTAGCTGAATTGGCTGGAAAACACTGTTCTGGCTGAATTGTTGTGAGAGAAAAACACTGTTCTGGCTGAAAAAACAAGCTAAATAGTGCGGATTATAAGATATGCCGAATGGGGGCTTGAATTTACGAATTCAAAACAAGTTTAGAGCTTGTTTGGATTATAGATTTTCACAGAAATTTTAAAGAAATTCAAATCCTATATTTTTTCTTACATCATAAGTTGTTTGAAATGAAGGAATAAAGTTTTCTTTTTCTAGAGAAATGCTTGCTTTCCTTCTTGAAAGGGAGGAAATAAAAACATTCACTTCAGGGCCTTTACGAAACAGATTTGCTATCTATCAATCCCTCCGGCAACCGAATTCTAGGCCGTTGGATATGGCACGTGTCGCGTGCCGCGATGTCCGATTCTCACACTCTCTGGCTGGTGATCGCTCCCTGGTTCTCTATGACTCTGTCATGTGGGGTCCGTGCGCCCAAAGTTGGAGCGTTCATTCCCCTTTCCTCATTTCTCATTTCGTCTCGTCTTCCTCCTAGAAACTCTTGGTGACTCGTTGTTCCCTACCGCGGCGGTCGGTGATTTCTAGGGTTTGGCGAGCTAAGTTGTTTCTGCTCCCTTGTTGTGATAGTTTCCGTCGTTGCTAGGGTTCGTTCTCGTGTTAGTCAGTTGTTGACGGTCATTAATGTCAATTATAAACCGTCAACATAACATGCATATATAGTTAATTCCATCACCAAACCTAGATCTAGGGGTTTAAACTGACAAATTTCACAAGTTTTGGTGAATCTGTGTTTTCAGCAAGATTTATCTAGAAAACCGTCAAGAGTGACTTAATTGTCAGATTACATCACGTTTATCCACGATGAAAACTACTTGGGAAGGATCTAGAACACACTAGAAGGCAACCCACCAAAACAGACCTCGAAAGGCTGACATGTGGGGCCGGCCGGCCCCACCTATAGGCCGGCCGGCCTGTGGACCCCGCTGGTCAGTCTCTGCTTCGACGTCGGTTCTTCCACCGCCACTGAGGATCAATCTACGTCGTTGCTCAACGTCGGTTCAAATAGAAGGACGAGATAGAGCCATGCTATACATTTATGGGCTCAATTTAGAATTTGGCCCATAAAGGTCCATGTGTATTTTAATGAGATATGGTGTAAAGTTTAGTACCAATGAGGCTACTAAGAGGGGGAGGGTGCTAGGCGCCCCTCATAAATAGCTGCCCCTATCCCTCTTCCTGGAGCCATCCTGAAACCCTAATTCATATCCTCATTTCAGGATCAGAGCATCACATTCAAGAGAGATTAGTCCTCTATAGGATCTAGTCTTGTACCTAGGAAATAGTGAGTTAGAGAGTGAAGGAAGAGTTTAGGGGAAGTACCGGCCTATCGGTGCTATCTCTACGGCTTGTACTTTGGCGGATCTAGACTTCTCCAAGTCTATATTTAAGATACATCTGGTAATTGATTTCTGTTTAAAATAAGTTTTGTGCTTCACGGGTTCACAGTTCTTTTGAGTGCTTTAGTCCTTGTTAGATCTCTGGATTAGAGTAGTAATCGTTAGCATAAGCGTGATGCTTAGGCTATCGACTACCTGTGTTTGCTCCCTGCTTCTTGGTTGTGTGGTAGCAGCGGGAGGTGACAGCTTCATCTATCCTTTGTAGTCCACACCGAATTGAGCATGTTCTTAAATTAGTAGGACCATAGTCATGCCGGTAGAGTTATCTATTAGCGATGTTTACCGTCTAAGCGGCGTCCCGAAGTGAACACTAGAATCATAAGCCTTGCTTTGCATAGGGTCATAATCATAGAAATCCTCTCTACTCATACCTTATACCTTGATTGCTATCTCGCTGGACAAACTAGAGTTTAGACAACACACACGTTTTCCTGTGAATATGATACTCGATAATACTCCGAGTGAAAACTACTTCGATACCCGTGCGCTTACGGATTTTGTCTCTGTGTACCACCACAGGTGTCAACAAGTTTTATAGCGCTATTACCGGGGAAACGGTTGCTGTGATTTCGTAGAACCAGGTTTGTCCTTGTATTTTTTTATTTTATTTCTAAGCATGGATAACGTCACACCTATCAATCAATTCGCTGCTCCTACGGACGCACAACTAGAGCCACTGGAATCTTCGAAACCTATCTTTACACCTGGCTATGAGATACATCCGAGTTTAATAAATTTGGTCTAGGAACAATCATTCTTAGGAGAAGACAATAAAAACCCATATACCCACCTACAAGAGTTTGAGCAAACTTGTGCACGCTTGCATATCGCAGGCATGTCACATAAAACCTTAAAGTGGAAGCTATTTCCGTTCTCTTTGACGGAAAGACCTAAACACTGGTATACGCGAACCGTAGAGAGTGTACAAGGAGATTGGGAAGCCTTATGCTCTAGCTTTGCTTATTTTTCTTTTCCATCTCTAGAGTGGTTAGCCTACGAAGAGAGATTCTATCTTTCAAACAGAAAGAAAAAGAATCTCTTGGGGTGGCATGGGCACGTTTTAATGACCTAGTCAATTCTGGCCCTTACCTTGCCATTTAAGACCCTATGCTTTTACAACACTTTTATATGGCTCTTAATGGGGAGACCACACAGCTTCTTGCTACAACTTCTGGAGGCGCCTTCTTACATTGCTCTGTTAGTGAAGGAAGAAATATCCTTAGAAAAATCATAGAAAACACCCCTACACCAGCATTCGTGACGATGGCCTGGAAGATGTAGTTGAGAAAACTCCTAAGGAAAAACCTGTGATAGTTGAACCTGAACCTTTAGCTACCATGCTTGAAGCCTCAACTGTCCTCTAAGTTCCCAAACCACCAAAGGAGAAAGAAATTCTGCCTTTGAAAAATATGTTTGAAGTCGAGGACGAACTCTTCTCCGATTTTGGAAACACCTTGAGTTATTATGCCATAAGGAAATCTTCGGCACCATCAACACCTAACGAGCATCTTCCTGACCCAACCGAAGAGAAGTTCCTTAAAAAGACTATGAAAAAGTTGACAACAATCGTAAGCAATGAGTGGTTGGGAGAATCCAAGCTTTCTCCTGAAGTTATTCGTTTAGATTCTCCTTCTACCTCCATTCGTTGCCAGATTCGTAAAACTTCCTTCGATGCTTTATATAATCCAGTTGTAGCAGTAAATCTTATGTCTAAATCTTTTGCACATACCCTTCCTAGAAATATGCAATTAACTCCAACAACCAAACTCTTAAAAAGTCTCTCAGGCCAACTCCTTCCTAGTGAAGGAATCTTTCACCCCATCCCTATCAAAGTAGACAAAACCAAGGTGTACCTTAGTTTTTATGTTTTTGATATTTGGGAGTTCGATCTTTTGATAGGACATCCAATAGAGAGACTTCTATATGAAGGAAGAAAGGGGAGTATAAATATAAGACTGGGGAAAAGCATAAATCTATCTATTCCCATCACTCGCTCATTACATGTTAAGACAGAGTTGAGTCTCGAGCAAGATCCAATGGAGGAGATTATGGCAACTTCTCTCCTGTAAGCCTCCAACAAAGATCTTGAAGAGGACGCCTAGGATTTCATCCAAGACGAAGAAGAACCATGAGATCCTTTCCCTCTAGATGAAACTCAAGAGCCACCAAAACCCCCATTGTGCTCAAACCCCTTCCTTCAGGTTTGAAATACGCTTTTCTAAACAATGATAGGGAGTTTCCTGTGATTATTAGTGATAAACTCTCTAAGGACAAGACCCTTCGACTCCTTATTGTTTTAGAAAAGCATCGCTCTACTTTTGTCTGCTCGCTTGAAGACCTCAAGGGGATTAGTCATATTCTTTGCATCCATCGCATTCTCATAGATTCAACATATCCACCTTCTAGGGAGCCCCAACGTAGGCTTAATAATGCGATGAGAGAAGTTGTTAAGAAAGAGGTTTTGAAACTTTTGCATGTAGGGATAATCTATCCCGTGCCATATAGTGAGTGGGTAAGCCCAGTACAAGTTGTACCGAAGAAAGGGGGAATGACTATGGTGAAAAATAAAAAACATGAATTAATCTCACAATGAACAGTCACAGCATGGCGGATGTGCATTGATTACCAAAAACTTAACAAGACAACTATAAGTGCAATCAAGCTCTAAGTGGGTTTTGGTGATGTTGACCACATAATTAAAGGACTAATGGCTTTGACAAGTGTTTGGCAGCATATCTTTAATCGTGGATGCAAAGAAACAAAGGAGGAGACCCCCCAACTCAAATGGATGGCTTGCAACGGCTCCAAGAGCTAGTTTAATTTATTTTATATTTTGAAATTGAGTCATAGGGCAAGCCATACTATCAAGGGGGATACTAATGGTATGTTGGGTGGAACCAAGTGCTCAAAACTCCATCTACATCTCAAATAATCCTAGCCATAAAAAGCCAGCCATGTTGAATTCTTATTTACTCTGGCCTGCGCGGAACCTCCACGGCGCGAAACCTCCGCGCTCAATCGTGGAGGCTCTGGGGTCTGTCAGACCCGACTATTTTGTGGGTGACGTGGGTGGTATTTATACCATACCCCTTCGTCCCCAACGGTCATCTTCTCTATTCCTTCATTCCTGACGAACAGAAGTTCTCTCTCTCTCCCAAGCTTTGTGCTCCCAACTCCCTTGCTCAAGTCTTTGTGATTCCTTGAGGGATTTGACTCTAGAGAGTGGGAAAGTTTGAGAAGATCATTCTCCTCCATTCTTGTGCACTTGGTGAAGCCCTAGCCGCTTGGTGTGTTCGTTACTCTTGGAGCTTGGCTCCTAGATGGCTAGCGGTTGCCCGATAGCTCCCAATCTACTGTGGTTGAGCACCGAGAAGTTTATATTACCCTTTGTGACTTAGTGAAACCCTCTAACCTATTGCCTTGGTGATAGGTTGGAGAAGAGGAGCGAGTTGAAAGAGACTCTATAGCCTTTGTGGCTAACCTCAACAACATAGACGTAGATAAGCCTTTGTGGCGAGTTGAACCACGGGATAAATCCTTGTGTTCACTATGATTGTTGTTGTTGTTGCTACCACTTGTGATTTGGATTTATTTTTAGGGTTTGCATCCGATCTATGAATTCCTCATCTTTTAGGTGCAACCGACTGTTTGGATAGCTCATCATATTCCCTAGGAAGGCTGGTATTACATTCGATCTAATTTTCATTTGTTAAATTCCGTAGTAGATCGATTTTATACTCTGATCCCCGGAGGTTCCACCCTCAGTCTCAGAACCTCCATGCTCAAACCCGAAGGTTCCGCATTCTGACTGGTTTCATGAAGTTGATTAAATTTCAGAAAAAGGCCTATTCACCCCCTACGCCACTTGCCAGATCCTTTCAATTGGTATTAGAGCAAGGTTTCCTCATAATAGCACTTAACCGTGTGAGGAAATGGCAAGTCCTAGAGAAAGGGTACTAGAGGAAGTCGGAGAGGAACACTTTGAGGATGTTCCTAGTGAAGAGGAAGCCAAAGCTCCTAAGGATGATCATACAATAGTGTTTGAGCATCTTCGAAAGCTCAAGCTCGGTGCTAAGGGATCCTCCAAGGGAGACAAGCAAAAGGACAAGAACAAGAACAAGGAGAAGGAGAAACACAAAGTAAGAAGAAAGGTGCAATCAAGCCCACAACCAAGCAGTGAGTCGGAGAATGGAGATGATGATGATGAGTACTATGCTCAAAGGCTACCAAAGAGGACACTCAAGTCCAACACCAAGAGATCATATTCGAGTGTATCCTTTAATTATGATTCCATAAATTTGCCTACTAACACTCACATCAACATACCCACGGGCAAGTTATCCCAATTTGATGGGACTAACTTTGCCAAGTGAAAGCATATGATGAAGGCTTATCTTATTGGACTCCATCCGGAGATGTGGAATATTGTGTGTGTAGGTTTTGAAAATTCCATTGATCCCAAAAATCCCACACCAAAAGAGATTCGCATGATACATCGCAATGCTCAAGCTACTAGTGCTCTTCTAAGTGCATTGAGCCCGGAAGAATACAACAAAGTGATTGGTTTGAAGATTGCTAAGGAGATTTGGGACACTCTTCACCTTGCACATGAAGGGGTTAGTAAGGTAAAGAAGTCCAAGATTGATCTATTGATGGCTCAACTCAATAGGTTTGTCATCAAGGATGGAGAAGGCCCTCAAGAGATGTTTGATAGATTGATGGGGATAGTTGGCAAGATTAGAGGCTTGGGTGGGGATGACTTGGATGATCATCATGTTGTAAAGGTGATGTTGGAAGGCCCTCGAACCGAATTAGCCTCGGGCCTCCTTCTTGACTTGGACACCCTTGCTGGCCTCCTACCCCTCCATACCATGCGCCAAACATAGTCGTATGCATGGGTGTCATGTCCTCATCAGAAGGTCCAAGTGAAAACATAGTATTTGGGGATAATTCAAAAGGAGAAGTGCTTGGTGTCGGTAAAATCTCTATAACTCAAGATCATTCAATTTCTAATGTTTTACATGTTGATTCGTTAAGTTACAATTTATTGTCCGTATCACAATTATGTGAGATGGGCTATGACTGTCACTTTACGGATAATGGTGTGACCACCATTAGAAGGGAGGATTCCTCTATTGCTTTTATGGGTCGCTTGAAGGGCAAGCTTTACCTAGTTGATTTCAACAAAAGTAAAGCAACGCTTGAGACTTGTTTAGTGGCAAAATCTAGCATGGGTTGGTTATGGCATCGCAGACTAGCTCATGTTGGGATGAGGAACTTAGCCAAACTTCTAAAGGAGGAACACATCCTTAGACTAACCAACGTTCAATTTGAGAAAGATAGGATATGTAAAGCATGCAAGCCGGAAAGCAAGTAGGCGTATCACACCCACCAAAGAGCATCGTCACTACCTCAAGCCCATTGGAGCTCATCCACATGGATCTCTTTGGACCAATTGCCTACGTTAGCATCGGCGGTAACAAATATGGTCTTGTTGTTGTTGATGATTATTCTCGCTTCACATAGGTGTTCTTTATGTATGATAAGAGTGAAGTGCAAGGGAAGGTGAAAACCTTCATTAGAAGAGCACAAAGGAAGTTCAGGCTACCTATCAAGAAGGTGCGAAGTGACAATGGCACCAAATTCCACAACACCAACATTGAAGAGTTTCTTGATGAGGAGGGCATCATGCATGAATTCTCGGCTCCATATACCCCTCAACAAAATGGGATGGTTGAGAGGAAGAACTGTACTCTCATTGACATGGCAAGAACAATGCTTGATGAGTACAAGACTCCGGACAATTATTGGGCCGAAGCAATCAACACCGCTTATCATGCTATCAATCACCTCTATCTTCACAAGTACTACAAGAAGACTTCATATGAGCTTCTAACCTGTAACAAACCCAAGGTGTCATACTTTAGAGTATTTGGGTTCAATTGTTTCATTCTTAATAAGAAGTCCCGAAGCTCTAAATTTGCACCTAAGATTGATGAAGGCTTTCTTCTTGGTTATGGTCCAAACAAGCATTCCTATTGGGTTTTCAATCTTTCTATCGGAAGAACTGAAATCACGATAGACATAACATTTGATGAATCTAATGGCTCTCAAATGGAGGAAGTTGATCTAGATGTTGTAGGAAAAGAAGAGCCGCCTTGTGAAGCAATCAAGCATATGGAAATAGGTGATGTGAGACTAGTTGAAGCAACTAAAGAAGAAGACCCTCCACTCCAAGCTTCAACACCACTCCAGGGGCAAACTGCTATTCCATGTCCTGTGAACATGCAGGACGTGGAGGCTTCGTGCCAGAACATAGAGGCTTCAGGGCCTGGATGTTCCGCGCCTGAGCCGGAGGCTCTGTGGTCTAGGACAACAATCAGCAAGAGGATGAACATATTCAAGATAATGAGCCTCAAGCTGATGTTGATGATGACAACCAACCCCTATATCAACCTTGAGATAGGCCACCTCATCCAACTGTGCATCAAAGTATACAACAGGACCATCCCATTGATAACATCCTTGGGAGCATAAGAAAGGGGGTAACAACTCGATCTCGTCTAGCAAATTTTTGTCAATTTTACTCATTTGTTTCCTCCTTGGAACCACTTAAGGTAGAAGAAGCTCTTAAGAATCCGGATTGGGTGATTGCTATGCAAGAAAAGTTTTACAACTTCGAGAGAAATCAAGTATGAGAGTTGGTGGAAAGACCCAAGACTAATGTGATAGGCACTAAGTGGGTCTTTCAAAACAAGCAAGATGAACATGGCGTGGTGACAAGGAACAAGGCAAGATTGGTTGCTCAAGGGTTGACTCAAGTTGAAGGGCTAGACTTCAAAGAGACCTTTGCACTGGTGGCAAGACTTGAAGCAATTCGGATGCTTCTAGCCTTTGCTGTCTATCATGATTTCAAGCTATATTAAATGGATGTGAAGAGTGCTTTTCTCAATGGTCCACTCTCTGAGCTAGTCTATGTGGAGCAACCACCAGGATTTGAAGATCCTAAGCATCCTCATCATGTCTACAAACTCCATAAGGCGCTCTATGGGCTTAAGCAAGCACCAAGAGCATGGTATGAATGCCTTAAGGATTTCTTGCTCAAGCAAAGCTTTGAAATAGGCAAAGCCAACACTACTCTCTTCACAAGAATGATATATTTATGTGCCAAATATATGTCGATGACATAATATTTGGTAGTACTAATCAAACTCTTTGTAAAGAATTTAGTAGGATTATGACAAAGAGATTTGGGATGTCTATGATGGGTGAATTAACGTTCTTCCTTAGGTTTCAAATCAAGCTATTGAAGGAAGGGACATTCATATGTCAAACAAAGTATACAAGAGACATACCCAAGAAGTTTGACATGGCAAATGCCAAATCCATCAAGACAACTATGCCAACAAATGGGCACTTAGACATGGATAAAGATGGGAAAGCCGTTGACCAAAAGGTATATCGTTCAATGATTGGCTCCCTACTTTACTTATGTGCATCTAGGCTAGATATTATGCTTAGCGTGTGCATGTGTGCTAGATTTCAAGCTAACCCGAAAGAGTGCCAATTTATGGCTGTTAAGAGAATCTTGAGATATTTAGTACACACTTCTAACTTTGGCCTGTGGTATCCTAAGGGCTCCAATTTCAATCTACTTGGGTATTCGGATTCCGATTACGCCGGTTACAAAGTAGAAAGAAAAAGTACATCGGGGACATGTCAATTCCTTGGGCGGTCCCTAGTGTCTTGGAGCTCTAAGAAGCAAAATTCTATAGCCCTTTTCACTGCTGAAGCCGAGTATGTGGCTGCCGGTGTATGCTGTGCCCAACTACTTTGGATGAAGCAAACCCTCAATGATTACGGATGTCGCTTTACCAAAATCCCACTTTTGTGTGACACTGAAAGTGCCATAAAGCTAGCAAACAATCCCATGAGCCACTCAAGAACTAAGCACATAGACATCCATCATCATTTCTTAAGAGACCACGAAACTAAAGGAGATGTCGCAATTCACCATGTGAGCACCGAAAAGCAACTAGCCGATATCTTCACAAATCCTCACGATGAGTCAAGGTTCTATGCTTTGAGGAGTGAACTAAATATACTTGACTCTCGTAACATGGTTTAAAATCATGCATGCCTCTATTTGTTGCTTTATGTTTCAACTAGTTAGGCTTGCAAAATTTTCATAAGTGTTTCAAAATTTGGTTCTTATGTCCAATCTTGTCCTTGACCATTAATTAAAACACTTAGAAATTCCTTGGAAAACAGACCTAGTTTCTGCTCGATGTAAGATCACGGAGGCTCCGTGTTTCTTCGTGGAGGTTCCATGGCCCGGAGGCTCCGCGTTCCTAGCGTGGAGGCTCCACACCCTAATGGTTTCGCTAGGGTTTGGGTAAAATGAAAAACAATTTTCATCTTTCCCTTTTTACCTCTCCAAGTAACTATCCTGAGTTATTGGGCTTCTCATTCACCGTGCCGCACCCCATTCATTCTCACTCTCTCTCGCGTGCGCGCATGCCATCGCCATCGCTCCTGCTGCCGCCGCACCGACGCCCCACTCCCCTGTGTCGTGTAGGTATTTGTGGTGGTGGTGCCGAAAGTTGAGACTCAGGGGGAGTCCGTAGAGGAGGAAGGAGAAGCCGTCTTCTTCACTGTTCAAAGGATTCATTGTCGCTGGTCAAAATCCTTGGCTCCCCGGCTGCACCCGCAGCAGAAGAGCAATCCTTGAGGCTATTCGCGACCGTCGTCTTCCTTCTCTACTCTGATTTCATCATGGATTCAATTTTTGGGTCTTCCTTTCTATCGATTTCGTGCGTAGATGAGTTTGTTTTCGCCTTCTAGTGCTAGATCTAGTGGTACATTGTAGTAAGATTTGAGTAGAAGGTTGAATCAAACTTAGAATGTGATCTGCCAGAGCACGGAGGCTCCATGGTTTGGAAGGATCGATAGCCTCAGTTTGATTCAAAACTCTACTCCAATCTTTTGTAATGCTGCTATTATATTTGGCATTGGTTTCTTATCTATTTCTATGCACTTTTTCTTAGATGGAAGGTGATCCGAGTCAGCGAAGGGAGAAAAGATCAAAAGGGAATCTTGATCTAGTAGACCAGGAGATCAAAGGGCTTGTGTTTCGAGAGCTGCACAGTGGCAGTGAGCGGCAAGGACACAGCGGTGAGCAGCAGGCCCATCACAGAAGCAGCCGCAAGCCTCCACCTAGGAGAGTTGGAGGACAAGGCAATGGCAGTAGTGCTGGTCATGGTGCTGGGCGAGGTGCCGTTGGACATGGAGAGGGACCTGCTGATGATGTAGGAAGAGAAGGGAAAACCATTCCTACTATTGGTGCTCCAGACACACCTCCTCAGTTCCTAGAGTTTGATCAGTCTTATATGGTTCAGCATCAGGGTGCCCTAGTGAGGAGAGAGCCTATCATCTATGATCATGCGGTCTAGAGGCAGCACAGAGGGATAGACTACAAGTTTTGGTCTCTATTTTAGTTTAACTTCTACAAGACAGTAATTCTTGCCAAGGAAAAGAAGATAGTGTAGATGAAGTACATTGACTGGGATCACATTGAGAACATGAACACCCTAGATTCCAAGAGAGTGATAGATATAGTGACTGAGCATGGGCTGAAAGATATCATGGGTTTCTAATATGATTGGAACCGAGAGATTTTGGCTCAGTTTCAAGCCACCTTCTTTCATGATGTGGCAAATAAGACCATTCATTGGATAACGGAAGGAGTCCACTACAAGAAAGATTTCACTACTTTTGCTCATCTTCTAGGATTTTGGAGTGGAGATAGATATGCAGACACCATTCAAACAGAGAATGTCATGAAAGCTGAGGATATTGTATTTGCATATGAGAGGAGAGATCTAGCTGATGGGAAGACTATAGGGCTGAAGTCTTTCTACTATGCCATGAACAACCTTTTTAGAGAGACAATCAACCCAAAAGGTGGTGACTCAACCTCACTAAGGAAGTATGCTAAGAACTTGCTTGCAAGGATGGCTCCAGGGAATGATGCTTTCTCTATTAGCAAGTTTATTTGGGCTGAGTTGAGTGACTCACTAGATGATGCTAGGAATGATCTCCCGTTTGTTCCTTATATCATGTATATCATTGAGAGGGTGTCCGACATTGAGTTCAAGAAGGATGTGGAGCACAGGCCCTACAAGTTGACTCAGTGGAAGCATACAAGATGGGAGACACTTGTTGGGGCAGCAGGCACCTTAGCTATAGCAAAGGGTAGACACACTCATAGAGCTAGTAGCAGCATGCCTTCTTCCTCCCATCATAGGTCCAGGGGGAGCAAGCTCAAGGAGTTGCTCAAGAACATATTTTGCATGTGTAAGTATGCTATGGATACTGCCTATGAGTGAAGAAAGGACATAAATGACATGAAGAGGTAGCTAGGACTTGAGGTCAGAGAGATCCCTCCTCCTCTAGTGTTTTCACCCAATGAGGGCAGTAGTGAGGATGATGAAGAGATGGAGTATCCTAATGATTAGGAGACGCTTGGTGAGAGGATGAACATCCTTAGATGTGAGAGAGGATAGTCTAGGCCACAGAGGCACACAATTACTACACACAGGGCCGACTGGGCTATTGTGAGTGACAGTGACGAGGAGTCCGGTGAGAGGACTGTTTTGGGCAGCAGGCAGCAGACCGACCCGGTAGATGATGATGGCAGTGACTGGAGCAGGGAGCAGTGAGACAATCATGCCTCACCTCTCTTGTTCTTTCCCTTTTTGGCACCTGTTGACAAAGGGGGAGAGAGATAAGATTGAGATGTTTCTTTTGTATCATCGTCGTCTTTCTTCATGGTGGTAGTAGTAGTAGTGGTGGACGTTGTGAGTTGTGAGAGTCGAGCTCGTTTTTGAACTCTCCTTCTATCTTAGTGGTCTGTAATATTACTTTGTATCACCTTTGTGTGGCGATTTGTGGTCATGGACATGGATATGTGAAATTTATGTGTAATGGAATGCTAGAACTGTGTTAGAACTGCTTTATATTTCTTATATATCTCTAGCATTCCATATCTGTGTTTGTTTATTTATATATATGTCATGCTTTCTGTTCTGTTAAAATATTCTGAGTGTGTAGAACACGGAGGCTCCGCGCCTAGGCCCGAAGGCTCCATGGCCTAGAGGCTCCATGGTCTACAGACCCAGGATATTTTCTTTTGTGCATGAACTATCATACGCATCATGGATTATTATTTGACACACTTCTTTTGCATCCCACGATGGCATGAATACATTGTATCTTTCACACTTGCTCTTAATATATGCAAAGTATGTCTTGAAGGGACATTTTTATAATTTCAAACAAATCTTGCATATATTGAGGGGGAGCCCTTGTATTCATGCTATCAAAAGCTCAATCTTTCAATCAAATATAAGCTTTAATTGTGTTGTCAACATTTACCAAAAAGGGAGAGATTGTAAGTGCAATCAAGCTCTAAGTGGGTTTTGGTGATGTTGACCACATAATTAAAGGACTAATGGCTTTGACAAGTGTTTGACAACATATCTTTAATCGTGGATGCAAAGAAACAAAGGAGGAGACCCCCAACTCGAATGGATGGCTTGCAATGGCTCCAAGAGCTAGTTTAATTCATTTTATATTTTGAAATTGAGTCATACGACAAGCCATACTACCAAGGGGGATACTAATGATATGCTGGGTGGAACCAAGTGCTCAAAACTCCATCTACATCTCAAATAATCCCAGCCATAAAAAGCCAACCGAGCTGAATTCTTATCTGCTCTGGCCTGCATGGAACCTCCGCACTCAGGCGCGGAACCTCCACGCTCAATCGCGGAGGCTCCGGGGTCTGTCAGACCCAACCGTTTTGTGGGTGATGTGGGTGGTATTTATACCATACCCCTTCGCCCCCAACGGTCATCTTCTCTATTCCTTCATTCCTAACGAACATAAGCTCTCTGTCTCTCCCAAGCTTGGTGCTCTCAACTCCCTTGCTCAAACCTTCGTGATTCCTTGAGGGATTTGGCTCTAGGGAGTGTGAGAAAGTTTGAGAAGGTCATTCTCCTCGGTTCTTGTGCACTTGGTGTGTTCGTTACTCTTGGAGCTTGGCTCCTAGACGGCTAGCGTTTGCTCGGTAGCTCCCAATCCACTGTGGTTGAGCACCAAGAAGTTTGTATTACCCTTTGTGACTTAGTGGAGCCCTCTAACCTATTGCCTTGGTGATAGGTTGGAGAAGAGGAGCGAGTTGAAAGAGACTCCATAGCCTTTGTGGCTAACCTCAATAACGTGGATGTAGACAAGCCTTTATGGCGAGTTGAACCATGGGATAAATCCTTGTGTTCACTATGATTGCTGTTGTTGTTGCTATCACTTGTGATTTGGATTGATTTTTAGGGTTTGCATCCGATCTACGAATTCCTCATCTTCTAGGTGCAACCGATTGTTTGGATAGCTCAACATACTCCCCAGGAAGGCTGGTATTACATTCGATCTATTTTTATTCGTTAAATTTTGCAGTAGATCGATTTCATACTCTGATCCCCAGAGGTTCCACGCTCAGTCCTGGAACCTCCATGCCCCGAAACCTCCACACTCAAACCCAAAGGTTCCACGTTCTGACTGGTTTCATGAAGTTGATTAAATTTTAGAAAGAGGCCTATTCACCCCCCTCTAGGCTACTTGCCAGATCCTTTTAGCAACAAAGAAAGATCACTTCCCATTACCCTTCATCGATGAGATGTTGGAACGACTTGCAAAGCATTCTTTCTTTTGTTTCCTTGATGGGTATTCTGGCTATCATCAAATTTTGATCCATCCTGATGATCAAAGCAAAACTACTTTTACTTGTCCCTATGGAACTTATGCTTATCGCAGGATATCTTTTGGATTGTGCAATGCTCCAGCTTTGTTCCAAAGGTGCATGATGTCTATATTTTCTGATATGATAGAAGAAATCATGGAAGTTTTTATGGATGATTTTTTTGTTTATGAAAAAACTTTCAATGATTGCTCAGAAAATTTAGACAAAGTTTTACAAAGATGTGAGGAAAAGCAATTAGTCCTTAATTGGGAAAAATGTCATTTCATGGTTAGAGAATGCATAGTGCTTGGACACTTGGTGTCCAAACGTAGGATTGAGGTAGACCGAGCTAAGATAGAAGTAATAGAACAACTACCTCCTCCCACAAATGTCAAAGGGGTACAAAGTTTCCTTGGTCATGCGGGGTTCTATCGCCGTTTTATAAAAGATTTCTCTCATATCGCTAGACCCCTTACAAATTTGTTAGCCAAGGATGCTCCCTTTTAGTTTGATAATGAGTGTTTAAGTTCTTTTCAAATCCTTAAGAAAGCACTCATCTCTGCACCAATCATTCAACCCCCTGATTGGTCGTTGCCTTTTGAAATCATGTGTGATGCTAGTGATTATGCTATGGGGGCAGTTTTGGGTCAAACGAATGATAGAAAGCATCATGCAATTTCTTATGCTAGTAAAACTCAGTCAGGACCTCAACTGAATTATGCAACAACTGAAAAAGAGCTCGTGGCTGTTGTTTTTGCTATTGACAAGTTTAGTTCTTACTTAGTAGGAGCTAAGGTTATTGTTTACACTAATCATGCTGCTCTTAAATATCTCCTTGCTAAGAAAGATGCTAAGCCTAGGCTTATAAGATGGATCCTTTTGCTTCAAGAATTTGATTTAGAAATTAAAGATAAGAAAGGAATAGAAAATTCTATAGCCAATCACTTGTCAAGAATGCAGTTTGAGAATCCACAGGAGTTGCCCATCAACGACTTTCTATGGGATGACATGCTCCTAAAAGTTTCATGATGTGACCCCTGGTATACAAATATTATTAATTTTATGGTTACAGGTTATGTACCTCTAGGAGAGAATAAGTGAAAGATCATCCATGAAAGTCGCCTCCACCTATGGGATGAACCGTATCTCTTCCGAGTTTGCTTTGATGGACTGCTCAGGAGGTGTGTTCCGGCTGAGGATGCAACCAAGATCATCAAGAGATGACACTCATCACCGTATGGAGGGCATTATGGGGCATTTCCTCTCATTCAAAAATCTGGCAAAGCAGATTCTTTTGGCCAACCATGTACAATGACACCAAAGATTTCATACAGAGGTGTACCCCATGTCAAAAATATGGGAGTATTAATGCAAGAGATGCCATGCCACTCACCACCAACCTCCAGTTAGAGCTATTTGATGTCTGGGGAATCGATTACATGGGACCATTTCCAAAATCTCGACAGTGCGGATACATCCTAGTGGTAGTCGACTATGTTTCAAAATGGGTTGAAGCTTTACCATGTCGAGCTGCAGATTCAAATAACGCCAAGAGGATGTTTTCAGAGACCATCTTTCCACGCTTCGGAGTTCCACATATGGTAATTATCGTTGGAGGTCCTCACTTCATTGATAGAAAGTTTCGACGCTTCTTATCCGATCATGGGGTCCGTTATAACATCGCGACAACATATCATCCTCAAACTAGCGGACAGGCAGAAACATCAAACAAGCAAATCAAGAACATTCTACAGAATATCGTTAATGAAATGGGGATAGCATGAAAAGATAAGTTATTCGGAGCACTATGGGCTTATAGAACAGCTTGCAAAACACTTCTTGGAATGTTGCCATATCAACTGGTCTACGGAAGACATGTCACTTACCTATCGAGTTGGAATTCAAAGCACATTGGGCCATAAAAAGGTGGAACATGCACTTTGAAGCAGCTGGGAAGAAAATAAAAATGCAACTCTCTAAGTTAGAGGATTGGCGAGAAAAGGCATATCATAATACAAAACTCTACGAGGAGAGGACAAAGAGGTGGCATGACAAAAGATTGAAAAAGAAGGAACTCAAACTAGGTGACAAGGTGTTGCTTTTTAACTCTAGAGTGAAGTTGTTTGGACATGGGAAACTACAAAGCAAATGGGAAGGACTGTTGGTATAAATTAATGCACACAGAATAATCCACAAGCGCATGGATAATATACCGATGTAGCACTTCACCGGAAGTACCCAGTTTTATATCGAACTCGAGGAAACGTATGTGAGAATAACCAAATCTAACTTATCCCAACTTCACAATCAAGGCTAGATAATAGGAGCATAGAGGAAACTACTAAGGTCTTCTATTTCTAACTTCGGTAAGCTTTGTCTTCTATTGTTCAATTATGGGGATATTACTAGAGAAAACACAAACAGAGTATGTTTCCTATAGTAACAATGTCCTACTAGGCCTACTAACGGGAGGTGGACTATAAAGGATTCAATGAGGCTATAAGAGTCACCCTCGCGAGCTACCACCAATCCAAAAAATAGGGTACATTCATGAGTAACCGAGTCTAAGCAACATGCTTACACTACGAATACTACTTTAACCTAGGAGCTACAAGGACTAAAGTACTCAAAAGAGAGTCGTAAACCTAAAGAACAATATGAACAAGATGCTTACTTGAATTAGAAGTCGATTACCAGAGAAGTCTTAGAAGCAAGTTCAAGAAGAACTTGATTCCACTAGGGTATAAGCTGTAGAGAGAGCATCGACAGGCCAGGACTCCTCCAAACTCTTCCCTCTCACTCTATCTCACTATCTCTAATACGAGACTAGATCCTATCGAGGACTAATCTTTTCTTGATTGCTAGCTCTGATCCTGGTGGACATATGAATTAGGGTTTCTAGCTTTTCAGCTCTTAGGATCAAATGAGGCATGCTCTAGAGGGGGTGCAGGCTAGTATATATAGCCTAGAGCGTCCAACGTGAGCCCTTGGATCAGATCGACTTAAAGAACGATGGAGATGCAATCCTTAAGGCAATGGAGAACTGACATAACAATGAGATTGACAGGTGGGGCCCAAAGGGGTCGGGTGGCCCCACGTGTTAGAGACATGTGTCCTAATTTGGTGATTCTCCTTCTAGAGTCTTCTAGAGTCTTTCCATGTCAATTACGCGGTGGAATTCCGTGATTTCTTTTGACGAATGGGTCCTCCTTGGCGGTTTTCTGATTTAATCCTGCTGAAAACACATATTCACCAAAACTCGTGGAATTTGTTAGTTTAAACCCCCAAGTCTACATTGGTGATCCATTTTAGCCATTTATATAAGTTATATTAACGGTTTATGATGGTTGTTAACTACTGTCAACAAACTCACCCACACTTAGAATTTTACTCGTCCTCGATAAAAGGATGGATTACTCAAGACATAACCTTAGGACAAGGCATCAACATAAAACTATTCCCAGTCATGCAGGATTCAAAGTGTCTACCATGAAACTTTGGACGGTTGAAGAATGAAACAGCTTGAAATAGATCACCATCTTCCTTCAGTCAAGTCAATTGGAGAAACATTTTAAGATTTTTTTGGAAACAAATCATAGCTTACCTTCTCCTTTTGTAGCACTCTCAAATCACTCTGCATATATGGTATTTTTGGATCCTCACCAAGGCATTGATGACTTTGTACTCTTTTTACCTACTTCTAAAAGCTTATGTGGAGCTCAGGTAGGAATGAACATACTTGCATTACATATATTGTAATGTCAAAACAAGGATCCAAAGAGAAAGATGTCATACTCTTAGATCAAGATGTCCATGTGTGTGGATATGTATATGGTGGCTAACCTAATTCTACTATGCTCCTTGAAAATTTTCTCTCTTGATTGAAACTTGGAAAACTTTTGCAAGAAAATATGGGCTATCTTATTCATCTGTTTTCTCTCTTTTTTTTTTCTTTTTTTAGGTGGGCATCTAAGTACCCATTGTTTTCAATATCATGGACACTTGTCCATTTTTTAATACTTTTTCTTTTTCTTTCTTTTATGAATAACTTTAGCATAGACCATGCCTCTCTTTCCGTAATTGAAACTTTTCAAGAGAGACATTTTAAAGAATTTGGAGCATTTATCCTATCAAACATATTTTTATGTCTATTCCCATTGTAGGAGTATAACATTTTTGGGTGTATGGAAAACATGTTGTTGCATACTCCCATTGTAGAAGCAGTAGATATATATGTGGAGTGTACGTGATCTTGATCTTGAGAGCATGATAAGTTTCTCAACAAGGGTCACAAGGTTTGACCAAACTCAATACAATGGCAAGTAGTATAAGTAGGAGGTTTCCTAGTCTATAATATGGCTCTAGTAGGACATTGCTTTACCACAAAGGAGAGGTGTAACTATCTTTTTACTTTTTAAAATAAAATTCTCCAATAATGAGACATCAAGAATAAAGTTCTCATTATTCTACTATATCTCATTCCACAATAACTTAAGTAACATGGGGTCCCTAATAATAAGTTCCCAACAGTAGCATGACTTCTAGGAAAAGTATTATGTGAGTCTATCCTTTAGTCATGACTGAAATAATCTTTCCTCGTGTTTTAAAGTTGTTTATCAAAGGATTCTCAATTCGGTTCGAAACGGAAAGTGAAACATATAAAAATAGAGTGTATTGGGCTCGAACCTGACCGTGGATGAAGCGCGAGGTGAGATGGTGCTGTGATGGGCTGGCCAGCCCTTGGAGGAGGTCGGGCGGCCCACTCTCAGGCCTGTTTCGGTCCAACTTTGGCGACCGTGGTTCGTGTTTCGTTGCTTTCTGAATTTCATGATTTTCACGATCGAATTCCGTCTTGTTGTCGCGGTGTGCTTCCCCAACACTTGTTTTCCTGTATACCTTTATGCACAACATGTGGAGACAAAAGACATATTCGATAGAAATAGAGAGCAGATAATAATAAGACTCCATTTATATAAGGCGCTTTATTTCACAAGCACAAACTAAACACAAACTTTTGATTACCTAACACAAACTTTAATATTCTAACAATTCGAGCTAAGTGAGTAACCTAAACATATGACCTAACCACTCATGCCTTGTTATCGACTATCTAATTTTCACTTTTTTATCTTAACAACAAAGTGATTTAAAGCATTAAGATCATGATGTAGGCTCTTGCGATAAATGTGTTCCTCATCGATCCTTTGCTCTAGGGTATAAATAACATCATAGAGGTCTTCAATCTTCTTCTCTAGGAGGGCCATAGTCATCCTTGGATGCTTCTCAGCCTCTGGGATGGGTGGTGATGGCGCCTTCCTCTTCTTCTCCTTCGGCGGAACAACCTTGATTTGATCTAGGATTGTGCGAACTCCATCAATTGTGAAATGAGGGGTGGCCGACTTGTATTTTGCACATGTAACATCTCCAAATTTGTTGGTCTTCACTCCAATCAGCACCTCGTTCGCCCTTGGAGAAAGGAGGTTGATCTCCTTTGGGACCTTGATCGTCGGCGATGCGTCAGGTTGACGTGGCTTGTCGTCAAGAAGTGGACGTGACGGCGGCAGAACAAGGTCCGAACAACAAATGTCTTGGGTGAAGTAAGATTGGCTTGAGCAAATGGGGTAACTTCTAGAGGAATGATGGTCAGCGCACGCGCGTCGGGCTTCTTGCTAGGATCAAAACTGTAGGGGGCGATCTCTTTGTTGGCCATGAGAAATAGAGAGGAGGAGAGCTTTGCTGCCGTTGGAGAGAGAAGGCTTTGATGGGATGGATGTGGAGGTAGGTAGAGGCTCGCTTATATAGGGGGAAACTTGTAGCAGGGGTCAAGATCTATTAATATGGGGTCTCGTAACGTGGAAAACCGAATGCATCGAAAAACTGCGGGATTCTAACAAGGAAGGATTTAGAAGACACGAGAAAATTGACTGGTCATGAAAAGGACGACACGTAGGCCTGGCAGCCTCTAGGTTGGACCGGGTGGCCTCACACATCATCATCTCAAGCGGGGTTTTCTCTCTGTGGCTTCTTATCCCAAAAAGTATATTTTTGCATTATGAAACTGTCGGCGCAAAAATGTGTCAATACGCCTAGCACACAGCAAGCCAAAAGGATCTGTTTAATGAAGCAAGGCTAGAGATCCGCTTGGCTTTAATGCAGGGGTAGTCGATCCTATGAATTTCCGAAGGCGTGCCAGTCAATTTAACCTGTAATTGACAAGAAGAGAAAGTTTATCAATAATTTAAGGTGAAATATGCCAGTTTTACCCAGACAGTTCCAAGTGTGCCGCTACAGGAGCAGCCAGACGGGAGAATCGACTAAATAGCTGAAGCGTGAAGAAATCGGCTGTTACGGACTATAAATCTCATGAGTCACGATTGATTTTATGTTGACAAGTACAATGCATGCAGATATAAGTAAAATCATCAGCTAGGTGGATATTACCAATGTAAAGCATTGAGCTGATGAATCTAATGAGAAAGGATATAACATGCGAACAAATCGACTGTCTAATACAAATGGATCTACAAAGCTCTGAATCTAATCTATTACCATCAACAGTGAGGTTCGACCGGATCGATGGCAGCTATGATGATAATAACAAACTAAAACCGAAGAATCTATAAAACCGTCTATACATTGATAGGTTTTCTGAAAGACATGCTATATGTGTGAAAGCACAAGTGAATCGGCTGAAATAGCCGATTCAGGTAGAAAAGGGTTACTATAGCATGTGAACAATCGACTATTTAACATGAACAGATCTATGAACTCATCACACCTAACCTGTTATCTTTAACAGTGGGGTTCGACCGGATCGATGGCAGCCGTGATAAAGACAACAAATCAAACCTTTAAAATAAACAGATCTATTCATATCTAACAGAATCATGGAGACACTGTAGGTGTTAAAGCACGGGCGATCGGCTATTTAGCTGATGCGGGCATAGCAAACAGCTAGGGTCATGTCTAGTCGAAAGCAAATCTACCAACTAGCATACTTCAATCTAAAGTACTAACAGTGGGGGTTGACCGGATCGATACATCCACAATAGCGAGCTATAGACAAGATTTATCTTGCTAGTAAATCTTATCAAGATCAGATGCGCCTTGGCCGCGTACTATGCACGATCAAGATCAAAGTAGAACCGTCGATGAAACGTAATCCGTCGTTTAGAGTAAAAACTGTCTCAATGTAACGAAATAAAGGATGGACTAAAAGGATGTGAGGCCCATCTAGATCGATCCTGATCGGGCAGGTTAATGTTGCTGAAAACTAATGACAATAAGAACATCAGCAAAATTGATAACTTAATGAATCTACCCAAAGGATGCCACCCTTAGGTAGAGCCGATAACTTGACCTTAATCTAATTCGAGCAGTGGAGGTCAAACTTAACCGATGCAGCCGTACTTAAACTAGATAAGAATCGATAAATAGCTTATGCTAGAGCTCGTAGTGGAGGTCGAACTTACCCGATGCAGCCTTACGAACAGAAGTATAAGCCATGACGGTACTTACAAACAAGCCGGAGGTCAGCCGGACCGATGCAGCCCTGCTTGTTGAAGAACTCATCGAAATCTACACTACTCCTAGTCCTAAGGGTTGGCGTAAATTCAAATAAAATAATTGGTATTGATTGGTTGGATATCCTTTTATAATAGCCGGGGTCCAATATTTATACCCGAAACCTAAGCATGAATCCTACTCAAATACGATTCATTACAACTTTTGGTATTAAGAGAAAGCATTCCTAATTTAAGATAACTTTGACCCTAATCTTTCCCTTTTTGTAGAGTCTATCATGTCTTTCCCGATGCCAACCGTAGCTCATTGGCATTATCTGCTGATGTCGTCTGAAGAGAGTCGATCCCAGTACCGCATCTAAATCAGCTGATGTCGATCCTTATGCGATCGATTCATTGATGACTCACTCTTGGAAGTTTCGAGTTCCCGCGTTCTTCTTCCCAAATTTTGGTGTAAACACATGCCCCCCAATTTTAGAATAAAAATGATTTTATTCTAAAATTCCTATTTACCTGTTTACCATGTCGCAACCGTTTATTCCGAGACATACGCGTGACTCCTGACTTTTCGGTCCGAATTTTATATAATATCCCAACAGTATCATTTCCAACTCACTCGGTCTATTCGCTTTTCCCTTCTTTCTCGAGCAAATTGTAACAGCCGACGCTGCCATCACCAAGGCCTCAACCCTAGCAAATCCTCTGCTCTATCAAGCTGTTATTCAAGCAACCTTCCTTAGATTCGGATCTATTTTGGCTGCAATGGCGACCAGTGACCACAACCCTGAGGTGTGATTTCAAGCTCCTATTTTCCAAGTATCAGCTGTTACCCTGCATTTCATTTCTTCCCAAATTTATTTTATCTGGTTTCTAGGAAATGAGGAACGAAATTCTGATTCCATCGGCTGTTGCTCCCAATGTCTATTTTCTTGGGCCTATGGGTGACCCTGATCCATCTGACTATATCCGTCAAGAAACCAACCGAATCCCCTTCAAACAATCTGTCATGGATTTGTCCTCCCAGAACACCAAAACTTCCTTTAGAAACTGGCCCAAAATGCCTAGGGGATGGAGAGATTGGTTCCGTAGGGTATCGGGGAAAAAGGCTGGAGATTGAGAGATTTATGACTTGAATCAATACTTGACACTCTTGTTGTCTGAAATGAAGAGGAATAATTCACTCCTGATTTCTGCATCTTATTTCTGGTCTAACACCCTAAATGCTTTTATTTTTGGTCACGGCCCAATGACCATCACTTTGGCCGATGCTTATTTGTTGACTAGCCTTAGAATAACAGGATCAACACAACCTTATGACTTCTTAAGTACCGGATCCAAGAAATTAGCCAAAATATAAGACTGCATAGGATGGGCAAGCTACATTCTGAACCATATTGGAGATGGATCAACTATTAGCGAAAGAGAATATGTGGCTTTTCTGAACATGTGGTTAGAAAGATTCATCTTCTATGGGTCATCTTGTGGTCCGACTTACAATCATAAACTCATGGCAGAGCATCTGGCAGTAGGCATTGAAGTTCCTCTTGGAAAGTATCTGTTGGGATTGGCTTACCATTTGATGCATCAGGTGGCCACTCAGCTGCTAAAGAATGAAGCAGTGCACACCATCAGCGGCCCTTGGTGGCTAATACAAATGTGGTTAAATTTGTGTATGCATAAGATTGTAAGGCCAAATCTCTAGAATTTGAGCTTTCCCTCCTCCAACTTTGATGATGGATACAAAGGCGAAGAAGGAAGAACCCGTCAGTGCATGAACTATGATGAAGCTGCATTGGCTATAACAATTGCTGTCGATATTGGCCATCTCTTCAAGAAGTTTTATAGAGGGTTTGATGCAGATATTCTGACTTGGCTACCCTATGATGAAGATGAGAACAATGAGTTGGTCTTCCCATTCAAATTCTGATTTGAACCAGGCTACTCAGACAAAACGGCAGCTGTAATCTTCAATTCCTTCATCAAACATTGTATCCTCCTAGCCGAATTTCATCATGGCCGTGGCAAAATGTCTACAGGTTCCTTCCTTCCAGGCAACCTCCCAACCTATGAGTTTTACAACCCTTCTTTTGTAGCTTGTCAGTTTGGTTTTGGTCAACTGCCTCCTCAACTGTTCTATAAGAATATACTGAAGCCAAGAGAAGGTTTTAGTCAAGTAATGGAAGCCTCCAGAGTCTTTCAACTAGGATCAGATCTTCCTTCCTTTTGCTTGCATGACTGGACAAGAGTCAACTTCTCTTCCAGCCTTTTTGACTCCTGGTGGCAAGAATGACACTCCCATCTCTTCTGTGGGTCGGTCCATCCTAGATGCATAGCTCTAGATGGAGAGTTTGCTTTCGATAGTGAGGTAACTTACCATTCCTTTTTCAGAAAAATTATTCGATGAATCCCCTACCAACTGTTCTAACAGACCTTTTTAGGACATCGAATTTGATCCTCCAAGCTTGGATAGGAAGGGGCGCCCTATAGATTATCAGCCACCATGTCTAGCCTCAAGAATAGGATCAACTGCACCTCCACTGAAGAAGCTGATGAAAACTCAAGCTGCCTCAACCATTGTGTCGACAAAAGATGCTCGGCAGTACACCGAGGGGAATCCCACGATGGTAGATTTGTCATAGAGGTGAGCGAGATCAGGAGCGAGATGGTAATACAAGCACCAAGACACAAGATTTAGATAGGTTTGGCCGTCAATATGATGTAATACCTACATCCTGTGTTCTGATGTATTGCATTGAGATGTATGGATCGTGTCCACTAGGGGATCCCTGCCTCTCCTTATATACTCTGGAGGGGCAGGGTTACAAGGAAACTATCCTATTTGGTACTATACAATAGCTTGCGGTGCACGCCGTGCACGCTTTGATCTTGTGGGCTAGGCCACCTCTGATAGTGTGGCCCATGTCTTGTCTTGTGGATACCGGGGGCCGTACCCCCACAGCTAGTCGCTGAGCCTGACAGTAGGTGACGTAGTTACGTGGTGCCAGGGTCAAAAAATAAAAGACCAGCCAAGCAGGCAGCCAGTCCCCAGGCGTAGCCTCGAGATGAGAAAAGTGCACATTCACCGCAAGGTGAAGTGTGCCCACTTAGTCCCCGAGCCTGCTAGAAGATGAAGAATAAATCTTGTAGCAGGGTTAAAGAAAAAGAAGTCTGAAAGCTTGCCGACGTCGTCTGACATGCGCGTATCAAGACCCCAGATGTGCTGCCCAAGATCAGCACCCTAATCCAAACAGCATGGAGCAGTTTGATAGCACACCGATGAGACGTAGCAAGATCCGACCACCAAGGGCGATGTTCGAACGCCGAGGAGTCCCTGGCGTAGCTGGCGACATCCGAGCACCGAGGAGTCCCTGGCGTAGCTGGCGATGTCCAAGCACCGAGGAGTCCCCGGCGTAGGCGGCGATGTCCAAGCACCGAGGAGTTCCCGGCGTAGGCGGCGATTTCTGAGCACCGAGGAGTCCATGGCGTAGGCGGCGATGTCCGAGCACCGAGGAGTTCCCGGTGTAGGCGGCGATTTCTGAGCATCGAGGAGTCCCCGGCGTAGGCGGCGATGTCCGAGCACTGAGGAATTCTTGGCGTAGCTAGCGATGTTGGAGGAGTCCCCAGCATAGCTAGCGCTGTCCAAGCACCGAGGAGTCCCCTGCAAAGCTGGTGAGGTCCGAGCACCAATGAGTCCCCGGCGTAGCTGGAGATGTCCGAGGAGTCCCCGACATAGCTGGTGATGTCCAAGCACCGAGGAGTCCCCGACGAAGCTGGCGAGGTCCGAGCATCGAGGAGTCCCCGGCGTAGCTGGCGATGTCCGAGCACCGAGGAGTCCCTGACGAAGCTGGCGAGGTCAGAGCACCAAGGAGTGTCCGGTGTGGCTGGCGATGTCCGAGGAGTCCCCAGCGTAGCTGGTGATGTCGGAGCACCGAGGAGTTCCCGGCGAAGCTGGCGAGGTCCGAGCACCGGTGTAGCTAGCGACGTCCGTGCGGTGAAGTGTGCCCACTTAGTCCTTGAGCACGAAGAATTCGAGCGTCGAGGAGTAACCGGCGTAGCTGGCGATGAAGCACGAGCGACGAACAGTCTGGTCAACTGGTCGGCGGCAAAGTGAGCATTGAGTAGAAGCGACCGGCGAATAGTCCGATCAACTGGTCGGCGATGGAGTCCATGAACCAAGCGGTCCGACCAGTTGATCGGTGGATAAGTCCGAGCACTAGGTAGTTCGATCACGTAGACGATGATCCTACAATACAAACATGTAGAACGGGTAGTACATGATGTAAAAATATATGAACTCCAGAGAGAGAAATAGCGTATGTAGCTCGGCGATCAGTTGGAGCGAAGATTTATTTATATTTAATATAAACCGTCCGGCTAGTTAGTGTGTAGCTGAGTCTCCAGCCCTAGCTAGCCCATAGTCCATAACGTCGAGCGCGGAGCCCGTGCACATGTAGGAGGAATAGGCGTCGCTAAGGAGCCGCTACCGACCACCCATAACGCAGAGGGTAGACGCTCGTGCACGTGTAGGGAGGAGACGAAGACAGGGTCATCTCTGGAGGCGTCCGAGCATCAACATGACTATTCAGGGGTTCAGAAAATCATTTGGAGAGCAAACATGGAGAAAACAGCTCGGAAAAACATTATGGCGATATACGGAGATCGGAGAAAATTTAGAATTAAAGCTGTGACTTAGCTTGATTGTCACCGGATAGAGTAGTCGGTGTGTCGCGATGTCCTTGTAGATGCATATGGCTAGGCAACTCGAACGCTCGGAGTTCTTGGTCTGGTCGGAGTAATCGAATTCGGCTGACGGAATTGGCTTGTCGATGACGCTGCTGATGAAGCGGTTTAGGATCGTGACGAGGTGGTTGCTCCTAGGCGTGGTTGGATCTTGTCGTGAAAGGTAGCACCGCCGTGGCACTGTTGGTGGTCGTATGGGTGTAGCGCCGCATTCCAGGGAATCATCTAGCGCTTGTTGGCAGCCGGGCATCATGATGAGATCCGATCGGTACATGGAGAAAAATTAATCTGGATCAGATATTTGCAGAGCAAATCGATCTAATCAAGAATGTTGCTAAGAACGACTCACTCGGGTTTTTTTAGTTGTCGATGAAAACTGCCATCTGGCTCACCATGGATCAAGCGCACACCCCTACCTGGCGCGCCAACTGTCGACAAAAGATGCTCGGCAGTCCACCAAGGGGTATCCCACGATGGTAGATTTGTCGTAGAGGTGAGCGAGATGGTAATACAAGTACCAAGACACAAGATTTAGACAAGTTCGGCCGTCAGTATGATGTAACACCTACATCCTGTGTTCTGATGTATTGCCTTGAGATGTATGGATCGTGTCCACTAGGGGACCCCTGCCTCTCCTTATATACACTGGAGGGGTAGGGTTACAAGGAAAGTATCCTATTTGGTACTATACAATAGCTTGCGGTGCACGATGAGCAGCGCCGTGCACGCTTTGATCTTGTGGGCTGGGCCACCTCTGATGGTGCGGCCCACGTCTTGTCTTGTGGATACCGGGGGTCGTACCCCTACACATTGTAATGTATCAATCCTCGAAACGCAAGGTAGCCCAAGGGATAACCCAGAAAACTGTTATTGGGGAAAGACTTTGTAGAACGAGACCATCAACTGCCCAGGTAAATAATTCATCTTTTCCTCAAAATGATATTCAACTTCTAATTCCCTTTCTTCACAGTTATCAACCATTGCATCTCAATCGGCTCTGGGTGTGGAACTGTTGTCCTAGGCATTTAATTCAGCATCAACTAAACCATCATCGGCTAATCCTCATGAGGAGCCGATTTTGGTTGAACCAACCGATGCTTCTAAGACTATAGAAGACGAGAACCCTTCCACTTCAATCCCTGATATTGCCAAGGTATCTCCTCAAAAATTCTTAATCCTTATTCAATTTCTACCTTTCTTTGACCATTTATCACGCTAGATACTCCCCAAGGAAATGTTTACGCAAGAGCAGGAGTCTGACAGTCTCTCTAATGAAAATGATCCTGTTGGCATTGAAAATGATCCTGCTGTTGTTGACACCTAGACTATCAATTCCCCAGTTCAGCACACAACTGATGGTAAGAAAATCATATATCTATTTTATCCTTCTGCAACAATCATGAACTAAAAATCTTCCTTGATGTTTGCAGATACCAATATTAAGAGTTTAGAGCTGATTCAACCAGATACCATTGGTGCATCATTAGCCGTTCCTTCTTCTCAGATAGAAGCTATCTCAGAGAAGGTACCATATTTACTTTATCATTTATCTTATTATCAACTGATTTAATCCTCCTAACAAGTTTTCCTTATATATAGGTACTTAATTTTCTAGCTCCGAGCTACTCTTTCAACCTTGAAGAGTATATAGATGAAGACAAAATTAGCTCATTAGCCACATCTTCTAAAGAAGCTTTATCAAAAGAGACTAGAAATCGGCTAAAGGATATATTGCCAATGCTTGAGAAGAATATAGCCGATTTGGTCCAAGATGCAGATTCAATGCAAAGAGTCTTCTTAGCCATTAAGGATAATTTATCCCTAGATCTTATCAAAATCTTGTCAATATTATCCATCATTGAAGATCAAGCCCCAAAGGTGAAAAAGGCTTAGAGGAGCCTGTCTAATCGTGAAGCTCGATTGGCCAAGAAGAACTCCAACAGACAAGAGGCCAAAGAGCTGGCATAGCTGATCGACAATTTGAAGAACTCCCCCTCATGATCGAGCCAGAGCTGAACCAACTAGAAACCAGGCATGCAGAACTTGAGAAGGAGCTAGAGAACGTGAAGGCTGTCATTGATCGCTACAAGTCCAATCTGGCCCAAATACCCAATGCCATTAAGCAGAAGAAACAGGAACGGCTAACCAAGGTTAGAGAAGGCAGGGTCATCTACAGTAGCCTTGAGGATATTCCTGGATCAGCCGAAGAAGACAAGCAACAAATCACAGAAGTCGATGCTATCCGGCTAAAAGCATTAAAAGCAATCCAGGATGTTCTAAACTTGTAATCTGCATACTAACATGTATCTTGTGTGCAACCAATGATAACCATACTTTATGTTAATCTATTGTCTTCCTTGTCTCAGCTAAAGAGCCAATTTGAAAATAGCCGATTCTAGACTTCTGACCTTAATCCAATTCAGTCTGAAAACACGGTCTTTATTAAGAAAACTCCCCAATCTTCTATCCTCAGTTATCAATGCCGCATTCTCTTCGACATTAGTGAGGTGGCGCTTTGCCTCCTATTAATTGCGGTTGCCTTTTGCACGTCCCAAGATGTCCACCACCTCGCTTGGTGGCTACAAATACCAACAGAGTGTTCCGGCCTCGAACACATCTATACTCACAACTGCTCGTGTTCCTTTGCACTTCTCTACCTTCACAAACCCTATAGCAGTTTTCTTCCCCCTTTTCGTAGATCCAATCAACCTTATGGCCGGCGAGGACAACCGGGGCAAGCGCACGGCGGAGGAGGTTCTGGCGGAGAACCTAACGATGAGCCAGCGCCTCCATCGTATGAGGTGAGATCAATATCTTTTGCTCATGGCGATGAACTTCTTCTAACTCATTTATAGGTTCATCTTGAATGACAGCCTTCGTCCTCCTCCTCCCAGGGCCAGCGAGCCCTCCAATGCCGCATCTGATGCTACCTCTATGCCGGACTCGTCGTCGGACTCCTCCGATTCTTATAGTGGCAACGACGCCTGGCGTTTCCTCTAGGAGTGGAGGGCAGCCCAGGACCGTTATTCCGAGGCATCTCGGGAAAATGGCCAGCTTGAGATCCACCTCGGGGTCTCTCAAGCCGCCCTTCATGCCATCGAGGAAGAGGCCAGCACTGCTCAAGCGTGGCTGGCCGAGTCTGATGCCATGGTGGCGGGTAAGATGGACTTCAAGAACACCTTTATTTTGATTTCCACTATCTTTGCCTTGATATCTTCTTTGTTTCTGTGATCGCTAGCTCTGACGGTGCAGTTGGAGTCCCTCCAACTAGCGATGAACGTGGCTACGACGGCCATCAACATCTGGGGCCCCCCTCATCAACACCCACCTCCACGACGTCCTAGCCCACGTCTAGGAGATCGCCCTTCATGGCGTTCATCATGGCGCATTGGTGGTGCTGGCCGCGGCACAGGTCCAGACCGGGTACAAGCTCCATACCATGGAGACTGGTTTCCTGATGGGCGATGGCCCTGAGCAGCACGAGGAGTTCGTCGATGCAGCGGAGGCCATCGTGGACATCACATCCGCTCAGGATGTGATAAACAACATCTTTGATTAGTTTGTATTTAGGGCAAACTAATCAATGAATAAAATCTTCTGTTTTTCTATGATCATATCTTAGTGTATTTTCTATAATGTCTTCGTATACACCAGGATTGTTTTTGTGTTTTGTTTTTTGCTCTATAGACGATACATCTTGTATCGACTTTTCCCCCTTTTGGGGTAATTTTGAGCTAAAGGCGATACCCTTCTAGTACCGGCTATTAGAGCCGACGACTGAACGAATCGGCTGTCAAGTGTCAATCCAAATGCTAAGATAATATTCTTCAAGACATTTTCCACTGATCACTTCTTGATAGGTTGCACCAGAACTCTTCAGACCAAAGATTAAACAATTGACCAATCTAGGCCAGATATCTCATTAAGCAAAACAATCTTTAAATTTCCCTTAATAAATCTATCAACTCTGGCCTATACTCAGGATTTGACTTAGTGCTCACATACGTCAGCCTAGGCCTATCTCTAGGACCAATGTCTATCTCCTTTAATTCACTGGCCGACGTGAAGCCATGCCCTAGCTTACTACCTGTACCATCTATAGGATTATCCATTAAAACAAACTCTCAGAGCCGATTGCTTGGATCGACTATTGGCTTTCATCACTGATCTTAATGAAGCCTCCTTCCCATAGTTTGCCAGACAAACACTCGAAGTCTTCTAGTTCCTAATATACTGGATCAGCTGTTGCGATACTTACATAATTATCAGCGTGAACCAGCTCAACATCATCTCTATGCCACTGAATCAAGCATTGATGCATAGTCGATGGAACATAACAATTTGCATGAATCCAATCACGACCAAGGGGTAAATTGCATGAATCTTTTCCATCAATGACGAAGAATGTGGTGAGCAAAGTCTTACTTCCAATTGTCAGTTCAACGTTCATTGTCCCCCTAGTCTTAGATGCATTACCCCCAAAATCCTTAAGCATCATGTCGGTCTCAATCAAATCTTCTGGTCCCTTGCCAAGTTTACAAAAAGTGGTATAAGGCATAAGATTGACAAAAGCACCTCCATCCACCAACATTTTACTCATCGGCTTCCCATCAACGAAACCTTTTACATATAAAGCCTTTAAGTGCCGATGCTCGACTGGCCTATTAAATATAGCTTGTTGTACTACTATCAACTTGACAACTATTTTCTCATACTCCAATTCATCGAAATCTAAATAGACTTCTCGATCTACTGGAGCCCTAAATTCTGACGGCAACAGAAAAGCCATTTGAATATTAGCCGATGGTTGACCCCTATCGGCTGTTTGTTTAGCACGCCACACTTGAGGTCTACCAGATGCCTAGACCTGTTCTAACTCTCTGTTCCTTAGGCATTGCACCCTTCTTTTCTGGCTTCTTGTCAAACCTCCTGGACACCATTGCCCTTCCTGCCAAACATACTCTTCCCCATTACCTTCTTCATAATTAGCCCAGTTTTGATCAACAACTCGCTTCCCAAGCCAATCATGAACACTTTTATTTTTTAAGCGCCGATCCATATTATTATGATGACACTCTTCCCGAGCATGGATAGACCGGCGGTTGGTTTGAGATTGCCTAAACTCTCAATATTGCGCACTGCACTCTGGGCAATTATTTCTAGTAGGCAATTTCAAACCTTCATTCCAATAGTGTCTGAAGAAAGGACAATTCTAATGTGATTCGACTTGCTTTCTTTCATACCTCTCTTTCTCCTATTGGTGCTGGTATTCTTTCTCTTCTAACCAACGCCGATAATTCTTTTCCTTCTACCATTGCCATTGATTCAACAAAATTCGGGATGTGACACGCGACCTTATTGCCCCGTCTCTTGACGTCTCTCCCTGCTCATATTGGCTCTTTTGTTGGTCACGCTGCCTTCTAATCTCTCTATATTCATCAGCCGATATTTGTATATTTGGGTCAATGGTTCTAGTTTCTTTTGCCCTAGTTAATGTTAGGACTTTAGTCTTCCCTTTGAGCAACCTAGCATCAACCATGTTTTGATCTCTTGAAAAAGGATTATCATCGACTTTTATCTTTCGAGGTGTATCGAATTTGGGCTTCCCTTGCTAAATAGCTTTCTGTATTTGTTGCCAGAAAATTCTACACTTGTTAGTAGAATGAGAAGTAGTATTATAAAACTTGTAGAACTTCTTATTCTTCAACTGATCAGGAGGCAACATAACATGATTGGCGGGCAACTTGATCTGTCGCTTCTCAAGCAAGAAATCAAAGAGCTTGTCCGATTTTGTGACGTTGAAATCATAATTCTCTTCAACTCCTTTTCCCCAAGGGTTTGGCACCATTACTGTCTTCTTGCCCCAATTCTATTCGGCCGCAGTAATCTCTTCTTCTTCATCGTCCTCATAGCCGTCATCAACTGAATATGGGTTATAGGCTTCGGCAATTGCGACATTTTTCTAGAATCGAGTATCTCTGTGTATATTCTGGAATTGGCTGTTGAGTGCTACCACTCGTTGAGCCAACTGACCTAAATTGTCAAACTCTTACCCAAGCAGCTTCTCTCTCCATGTTGGCAACATTCCTTGAACGGCCAAAGCAGCTAGTTGATCATCAGTTAGATTCAATGAAAAGCACAAATTTCTAGTCTCTTAGAATCTCTGGAGAAACTCGGTGCTCGATTCATTAGTTCTCTACCTTATAGTCGTCAAATCGGTAATTTTCTTTTCTCCTGTCCTAGTATAAAAATATATATGAAACTTCTTCTCTAGGTCAGCCCAATGGGCAATGGAATTGACTGGTAATGATGAAAACCAAGTAAAGGCTGGTCCTGACAGGGACAAGGAGAAGAAACAAACTCGATGGGCCTCTTCAATGGATGCTTCGCCCAACTGTGTAAGATACCGACTGACATGTTCTATTGTACTTGTGCTATCCTGGCCAGTGAACTTAGCAAACTCTGGGAGCCTGTAATTTGTAAGAAGAGCGACCAAATCATACCACTCTGGATATGAGCGTTTGTATGAGAAGGTCTGCCCTTTTGGCTTCAAATCGAACTGATTCTTCATCATCTCGGTCACTCTAAGCAACAACTCATCAGCATTTGAATCTGGATTTCTTTGCAATTGCTGACCCATCTGTGGATTAAAATTTCGAGTACCTTGATACCCTAGATTTGGAATCATATGAAGGGTATTGTAATCTATGCCATAATGATATCCTTGTGGAATCTCTATCTACTGGGTCCTTTGCTGGTTTGCTGCTTGAAGTCTTTGGTTGTAGATGCTGGGATCTGTATCTCTACGAATCCTTTGGACTGATGGCGTTATTTTTTGAGCTGATGACGGTATTTGGCCTGATGTGTCAAAATTGACTATTTGATTCTGAACTTGCCCCGTTGGCTGTTGCACATGCTGCACTGACGATTTAGGATTATACTGCATCTGATTAGTAGTAGCACCCTAAACTTGCTCAGATGAGTTCTAAACTGCCTAGACATCATCATTACCAGCTGGTGCTGCTTCTTGATGGCTAGTACCAGCTTTATTAGTCCCCTAAGTCAATGGATGTGGAATACTGTAGTCAACCGGTCCAACCTGATCAATTGGATATCCATGAAACACCTCCTTCATGGTGTTGTGGAATGTGTTCAAGAAAACTGTATTATGATTCAATATGGCATCATGAACATATTTGTTTATAGCCTCTATGAAGAAACGCCTATCCTCGGCTTCGTCTGTATCTGACCGCCCATGCAACAAAACTCTTGGTAGTGAATATTTCTGAACAACTTTATTGTCACATGTCTTGGTGTAGGACAATAAACACTTGTTCTGAAATTCTTCTATAGCTTTACTGATGACATCTTTATCCTCATCAGGTAGGTCCTCATAAGGCACCATAAGGATGTCACTATTGTTGTGAGTTGCCATGACGATTATGGTGTCCCACCGGGCATGCCAGAACAAGTGTCGGTGCAAAAACGTGTGAATGCGCCTGGCACACAGCAAGCCAGAAGGATTTGCTTGATGAAGCAAGGCTGGAGATCCGCTTGGCTTCAACGCAGGGGTAGTCGATCCTGCGAATTCCCGAAGGCGTGCTAGTCAATTTGACCTGCAATTGATAAGGAGAGAAAGTTTATCAGTAATTTAAGGTGAAACATGCCGGTTTTGCCCAGACAGTTCCAAGTGTGCCGCTATGGGAGCAGCCAGACGGGAGAATCGACTAAATAGCCGAAACGCGAAGAAATTGGCTATTACGGACTGTAAAGCTCGTGGGTCGTGATTGATTTTATGTTGACAAGTACAATGCACGTAGATATAAGTAAAATCATCCGCTAGGTGGATATTACCAATGTAAAGCATTGAGCCGATAAATCTAACGAGAAAGGATATAACATGCGAACAAATCGAGTGTTTAGTACAAATGGATCTACAAACGCTCTGAATCTAATATGTTACCATCAACAGTGAGGTTCGACCAGATCGATGGTAGCTATGATGATAATAACAAACTAAAACCGAAGAATCCATAAAATCATCTATACATTGACATGTTTTCTGAAAGACATGCTATATGTGTGAAAGTACAAGCGAATCGGCTGAAATAGCTGATTCAGGTAGAAAAGGGGACTACAGCATGTGAACAATCGACTATTTAACATGAACAGATCTATGGACTCATCACACCTAACCTGTTATCTTTAACAGTGGGGTTCGACCGGATCGATGGTAGCCGTGATAAAGACAACAAATCAAACCTTTAAAATAAACAGATCTATTCACATCTAACAGAATCATGGAGACACTGTGGGCGTTAAAGCACGGGCGATCAGCTATTTAGCCGATGTGGGCATAGAAAACAGCCAGGGTCGTGTCTGGTCGAAAGCAAATCTGCCAACTAGCATACTTCAATCTAAAGTACTAACAGTGGGGGTTGACCAGATCGATACATCCACAATATCGAGCTATAGACAAGATTTATCTTGCTAGTAAATCTTCTCAAGATCAGATGCGCCTTGGCCGCGTACTATGCACGATCAAGATCGAAGTAGAACAGTCGATGAAACGTAATCCGTCGTTTAGAGTAAAAACTATCTCAATGTAACGAAATAAAGGATGGACTAAAAGGATGTGAGGCCCATCTAGATCGATCCTGATCGGGCAGGTTAATGTTACTGAAAACTAATGACAATAAGAACATCAGCAAAATTGATAACTTAATGAATCTACCCAAAGTATAAGCCATGACGGTACTTATAGGCAAGCCAGAGGTCGGTCGGACCTATGCAGCCCTGCTTGTTGAAGAACTCACTGAAATCTACACTACTCCTACTCCTAAGGGTTGGCGTAAAGCCAAAAAAAGTAATTGGTATTGATTGATTGGATGTCCTTTTACAATAGCTGGGGTCCAATATTTATACCCGGAACCTAAGCATGAATCCTACTCAAATATGATTCATTACAACTTTTGATATTAAGAGAAAACATTCCTAATTTAAGATAACTTGGACCCTAATCTTTCCCTTTTTTAGAGTCCGACATGTCTTTCCTGACGCCAACCGTATCTCATTGACATTATCTGCTAATGTCGTCCGAAGAGAGCCGATCCTAGTGCCGCATCTGAATCAGCTGATGTCGATTTTTATGCAATCGATTCCTTAATGACTTAATCTTGGAAGTTTTGAGTTCCAGCGTTCTTCTTCCCAAATTTTGGTGTAAACAGAAATGTAAAGAGGGTGGCAGAGATGCAAATTTATGGTAAAATCAGGAAATCTACCTCATCCAAATCCTCAGGTGGTTTTTCAGGTTCTAGAAAGATCTTGAGATGATGGTCATTTACCTTGAATAACGTACCTTCTTCATTTTGAAGTGTTACCACTCCATGTGACGAAGTGCTTATCACCTTGAATGGTCCTTCCCATTTGCTCCGAAGTTTTCCATGCCCGAATAATTTAACCCTGGAATTAAAAAGTAATACCTTATCTCCTGGGGCGAACTCCTTCTTAATCCTCTCATCATGCCATCTTTTGGTCCTCTCTCTGTATATCTTGGAGTTGTGATATGCTTTTTCATGCCATTGATCAAGTTCAGAGAGTTGCATCTTCCCCTTAATTCTTGTGGCTTCAAAGTCCATGTTCCATCGCTTGATGGCCCAGTGAGCTTTGAATTCTATCTCAACAGGTAGATGATAGGTTTTCCCATAGACCAATTGATATGGTGACATTCCAAGTGGTGTTTTATAGGCCATTCTATAAGCCCATAGTGCATCGGGTAGTCTATCTTTCCATGTAGTCCCCATCTCGTTGACCGTCTTTTGCAGAATGTTCTTGATTTGTTTATTTGATGTTTCTGCTTGGCCACTTGTCTAAGGGTGATATGGAGTAGCGACATTGTGACGGGTTCCATACTTTGACAAGTAATTATGAAAATTCTTGTCAGTGAAGTGAGTGCCTCCATCACTAATCACCATCCTTGGAACTCCGAATCTTGGAAATATTGTTTCTTCAAACATCTTCTTGGGGTTCTTTGAATCAGCAGCTTTACATGGCAAGGCTTCAACCCACTTGGAGACATAGTTAACTGCCACCAAGATGTATTCATAGTTCCTTGATTTTGGGAAAGGTCTCATGTAGTCGATTCCCCAGACATCGAAGAGCTCTTTCTAGAGGTTGGTGGTGAGTGGCATGGCATCTCTTGAATTGATATTCCTGTGTCTCTGACATGGTCCACACCTTCGGATGAAGCCCTTCGTGTCTTCAAACATGGTTGGCCAAAAAAATCCACTTTGCTAGATTTTTGAATGAGTGCGAAATGCACCATAATGTCCTCCATATGGTGATGAGTTGCATCGTTCTATGATCGTGATGCCTTCCTCTATCGGTACACATCTTCCAAGCAGGCCATTAGAGCAGACTTTGAAGAGGTACGGTTCATCCCATATGTGGAAACAACTTTCATAGATAAGCTTCCTTTTATTCTCCCCTAATGGTACATAACCTGCAACCATAAAGTTAATAATATTTGTGTACCAGGGGTCGGATTTTGTGACCTAGAAGAGCATGTCGTCCCGCAGCGAATCATTGATGGGCAGTTCCTATGAATTCTCAAACTGGACAAGTGATCGGCAACAGAATTTTCTACTCCCTTTTTATCTTTTATTTCTAAGTCAAATTTTTGGAGTAACAAAATCCATCTTATTAATCTAGGTTTAACATCTTTCTTAGTGAGCAGGTATTTCAAAGCAGCATGATCAATATAAACAAACACCTTAGCTCCTACTAAGTAAGATCTAAACTTATGAATAGCAAAAACAATAGCCAGGAGTTTTTTTAGTTGTTGCATAATTAAGTTGAGGTCCTGTCAGAGTTTTGCTAGCATAAGCAATTGCATGATGCTTTTTATCTCTAGTTTGTCCCAAAACTTCCCCCACAACATAATCACTAGCATTACACATAATTTTAAAAGGTAGTGACCAATCAGGGGATTGAATGATTGGTACAGAGATGAGTGATTTCTTAAGAATGTTAAAAGATTTCAAGCATACATCATCAAATTCAAAGGGAACATCCTTAGCCAAAAGATTTATAAGTGGTCTAGCAATTTAAGAAAAATCTTTTATAAAGCGGTGATAAAAACCAGCATGACCAAGGAAACTACGGATCCCTCTGATATTTATAGAAGGAGGTAACTGTTCAATTACTTCAATTTTAACTCTATCTACCTCAATCCCTCTTTCGGACACCAAATATCCAAGCATTATTCCTTCTCTAACTATGAAATGATATTTTTCCCAATTAAGGACTAAGTGTTTTTCTTCACATCTTTGCAAAACCTTGTCTTAATTTTCAAGGCAATCATCAAAAGTTTTTCCATAAACAAAAAAGTCATCCATGAAAACTTTCATGATTTCTTCAATCATATCAGAAAATATAGACATCATGCATCTTTGAAAAGAAGCAGGAGCATTACATAGCTCAAAAGACATTCTATGGTAAGCATAAGTTTCATATGGACATATAAAGGTGGTTTTGCTTTGGTCATCTGGATGGATCGATATCTGGTGATAACTGAATACCCATCAAGGAAACAGAAGAAAGAGTGATTCGCCAGTCGCTCCAAGATTTCATCAATGAAGGGCAACAGAAAGTGATCTTTCTTTGTTGTCTTGTTAAGTTTTCGGTTGTGAATGCACATCCGCTATCCAGTGATGGTTCTTTGGGGATTAATTCATTCTTTTCATTTTTAACAATAGTCATGCCTCCCTTTTTTGGCATAACTTGAATAGGGCTAACCCACTCACTATGCGGCATAGGATAGATAATCCCACCATGCAAGAGTTTCAAAACATCTTTCTTAACAACCTCTCTCATTGCATTATTAAGCCTACGTTGTGGCTCCCTAAAAGGTATAGAGTTAGGATCTGTAGGGATGTGATGGGTGCAAAGAGCAGGGCTAATTCCCTTAAGGTCTTGGAGTGAATAACCAAAAGCAGAGTGATGCTTTTCTAAGACAATTAGTAAGCGTAGGGATTCTTCCTGAGAAAGTTTATCACTTATGATTAGAAGAGAATCCTGATCATTATTGAGAAAGGCATATCTAAGGTCAGAAGGTAGGGGTTTAAGTTCAATGGTGGGCTTAGGTGGTTCTAGTAGTTCATCAAGAGGTTCAAACTCTGTAGGATTTTCCTCTTCTTCCTCGATGAAGAACTAGGCATCATCAAGGTTGGGTTCAATCAAATAATCAAGAGATGCAACCTTAACCTCTTCTATTGGGTCTTTCTCGGGAATTGACTCACTCTCAGCATTTAGAGAATGAGTAATGGGTATAGAAAGTTTAAAGTTTTTCCCAAGTCTTATATTCAACTTCCCCGTTTATCCTTCTAGGATAAGTCCTTTGATTGGTTGTCCTATCAACAGGTCAAACTCTATAATATCAAAGATATAGAAGCTTAGGTGAACTTTGGTACCTTTGATCTAGATAGGGAGGACATACAGAATTCCCAAACTTGGGAGAACGTGTCCTAAAAGACTTTTCAATAACTTTGTTGTTGGGGTCAATGGCATGTGTTTCAATAAACCATGAGCAAAAGATGCAGAGATGATATTAACACCCACAACATAATTGTAAAAAGCATCGAAAGGAGCTTTATTAATTTGACAACGAATAGATGTAGAAGGTGAATCTCAGTGAATCACATCAGAGGAAAGCTCTGATTCTTTTAACCATTCATTGCTTATAGTAGACACTAGCTCTTTTGTAGTCTTTTTAAGGAAAGCTCCCTCAGGAGGGTCTAAAGGTTCTTCATAAGATGATTTCCTAGATTTCTGGAGTCTCCTCATTGTATGGTAATTCGAGGTATTTCCATATTCATCAAAAAGTTCATCCCCGAATTCAAGCATAAAATCCAAAATTGGAGGTTCCTCCTTTTCCGGTGGTTCAAGATTTGGGATAGCTGAAGTTGATGATGAGTCTGGTAAACATTTGGGTTCAGCTATCTAGGTTTCTTTCTCTAATGAATTCTCTTCTTCTTTCTCAGGGATGTTCTCTAAGATTTTCATAAGAATGCTTCTCCCCGCATTGGCGGAAACATGCAAGAATGAGCCTCCTAAGGCCGTATTAAGAAGCTTTAAGGTTTTCCTATTAAGACCCATATAAAAGTGTTGAAGAAGAATAGGGTCTTGAATGGCAAGGTTAGGGCTAGTATTAATAAGAGTATTAAAGCATTCCCAAGCCATGCCTAAAGATTCCTTTTTCTTTTCTTTAAAAGTTAGAACCTCTGAATGAAGTTTCACTACCTTAGAGATGGGAAAGAATTATAAGCAAAACCTAGAACATAGGGCTTCCCAATCTCCTTGTCTACTCCCTATGGTGAGATTGTACCAACATTTAGCTTTTCCCATCAAAGAGAAGGGAAAAAGCTTTCATCGTAAGGTTTCGTCTGACATTTCTGCAATGCGCAAGCATGCAAAGGTTTGCTCAAACTCATTTAGATGGGAATAGGGGTTTTCATTATTTTCGCCCGAAAAGGGTTGATCCTGAACCATGTTAAGTAACCGCGGGCGCAGTTCATAGCCAGGTGTTAGGATAGGCTTTGAAGACTCTTTGGCTATAGGCTTGCCCTCGTAGGTGCACCATATTGGTAGATAGGGGTGGATTCTAGATCCATGGTAAAGAAAAATAAAAGAATAATTATACAAGGATAAGCTAGGTTCGAAGTTAACTCAGCAACCGTTTCCCCGGTAACGGCGCTAGAAATGCTTATTGGTATAAATTAATGCACACAGAATAATTCATAAGCACACGGATAATATATCGATGTAGCACTCCACCGGAAGTACCCAGTTTTATATCGAACTCGACGAAACATGTGTGAGAATAACCAAATCTAACTTATCCTAACTTCACAATCAAGGCTAGATAATAGGAGCGTAGAGGAAACTTCTAAGGTCTTCTAGTTCTAACTTCGGTAAGTTTTGTCTTCTATTGTTTAATTCTGGAGATATTACTAGAGAAAATACATACACAGTATGTTTCATATAGTAATAATGTCCTGCTAGGCCTACTAACAGGAGGTGGACTACAAAGGATTCAATGAGGCTATAAGAGTCACCCTCGCGAGCTATCACCGATCCGAGAAATAGGGTACATTCACGAGTAACAGAGTCTAAGCACCACGCTTACACTACGAATACTACTTTAACCCAGGAGCCACAAGGATTAAAGTATTCAAAAGAGAGTCGCAAACCTGAAGAACAATATGAACCAGATGCTTACTTGAATTAGAAGTCGATTACCAGAGAAGTCTTAGAAGCAAGCTCAAGAAGAACTTGATTCCTCCAGGGTACAAGCCGTAGAGAGAGCACTAACAGGCAGGGACTCCTCCAAACTCTTCCTTCTCACTCTATCTCACTATCTCTAATACAAGACTAGATCCTATCGAGGACTAATCTTCTCTTGATTGCTGCTCTGATCCTGGTGGACATATGAATTAGGGTTTCTGGCTTCTCAGCTCTTAGGATCAAATGAGGCATGCTCTAGAGGGGGGTGCAGGCTGGTTATATAGCCTGGAGCATCCAATGTGAGCCCTTGTATCAAACCGACTTAAAGAACAGTGGATATGCAATCCTTAAGGCGGAGGAGAACTAACATAACAACGAGGCTGACAGGTGGGGCCCACAGGGGCCGGGCGGCCCCACGTGTCAGAGACACGTGTCCTGCTTTGGTGATTCGCCTTCTGGAGTCTTCTAGAGTCTTTCCACGTCAATTACGCGGCGGAATTCCGTGATTTCTTTTGACGAATAGGTCCTCCTTGGCGGTTTTCTGATTTAATCCTGCTGAAAACACAAATTCACCAAAACTTATGGAATTTGTCAGTTTAAACCCCTAAGTCTACATTGGTGATCCATTTTAGCCATTTATACAAGTTATAGTGACGGTTTATGATGGTTGTTAACTACCGTCAACAAGGACCTTATAAGGTAATTAGCGCATCATCTCATGGAGCAGTCACACTCCAAAATAACGAAGGTGCGTTTTTCAAGGTAAATGGTCAGCGTTTAAAAGTTTTCCATGACACACAATTGTCAGAAGAAGAATTGGATATAATTAACTTCATAGAATCTAAACAATATTTTGAATTTAGCTCTTCTTCTTTACTCTGTGAAAACCCCTTAAAAACCTTGTTTACCTGCTAAAGTATTGCTAGGATCTCCCTAGTCTTTTGTTGGTGCTTGTTTTCCACATGTTGTTTATGCAAGGCAACAAAATTAAAGTGTAGGGGAGGCAAACCTCCCATGCAAAGCACGGCATCGACAAATAATGCAAGAACCACGACAAAGGTAGGCCGACCTATCTTGGGTCTGCTAACCTTGTACAACATCCTTGGCCAGATTTATCATCAGCCACTTGGGGGAGAGGCACCCCGTGTATCCAGGTAAGTATTTTTTTTCCTTTTGTTTTATTATTTTTAGTTTGCTTTAAAATATGTGTTAAAAAAGATGAATAACTGAAAACAAAATAAATAGTTATCCCTATAATAGTAAAAATGAAAATAACATAAAAAGAGTGTGTCTAGTTTACTTTAATCTCTTTTAAGAGCTAAATAAATAATAAAGACTCTGAGGACAATCTCTTACAATAGAAATGATGAATAGTTGCTTTGTTGTAATTTCTTTCAAGTACCTAGTTTTTAGCCTTGAATTCCTCCGAATTTTGGATAAAATTGTTTCGATATAAGGATTTACTCTGAACTTGAAACTCGTGGGTAGCATATGCTTGATCTAAGTCTAGGTAATTGACGAATATGATATAAGAAGGTCTGAGCTATTGTTTATCTTGTTTCAAGTGACACTAAAATTCTGAAGATTTTTTTTGAAAAACATAAAAATGCTACATGTTGAGACCCTTAATGCCAAAGCTTGAATTCCCGCCAGAGCCATACATTTTAGGCTAGGAAAACTTCCACATATATGCTGCTTGTTTTGCATTGAGTTTTGTCAAGCTTTATTGACCTTTATGAGAGATTTGTTATGCTCTTAAAATCAAGATCACGTACACACCACCCACATATGCACTACTCCTACATTGGGAGTAGGCGCAAAAATATGCCTTCCATCTAGATCCAATTAAAAATGTTTTACTCCTACACTAGGAGTGAACACAAAAACATGCTTGTTAGGTTTTTTTCATCCACCAAATAAATGCTCCAAGTTCTTGTAAGCTATCTCTCAAGGTTCTGTTGCAGAAAAGACACATGGGGCTATGCAAAAGTTGTTCATAAAAAAAAGAAAAGAAAGAAAAAAAGAGTTGAAAAAATGGACAAGTGTTTGAGATATCTAAAACAATGGGCACTCAGATACCCGCCTAAAAAGAAAAAAAAAAGAGAGATGAACAAGATAGCTCATGTTCTCTTACAAAAATATTTCTAAGTTTCAAGAGAGAGATATGTTTTCAAGGGGCAAAGTAAAATTAGGTTAGCCACCATATACATCCACACACATGCACATCTTGATTTGATTGTATGACTCAACTCTCTTTGGATCCGAGATTTGACTTTACAATATAAGCATTGCAAGTATGCTCTAGCTTTCTCCCTACCTATGAACTCCACATAAACCTTAGTGGTAGGAAGAGAAAAAGGCATAACATCATTATTGCCTTGGTGAGAATCCATAAATACCACATATATTGAGAGATTTGAGAGTGTCATACAATGAAATCTCTGAGTTTTATTTTGAAAACTTATAAAAACTCCAGAACAATGGTGGAACAAAAAACTTGAGACATAGTGCTTGACTTGATCATTCTGTCTTTCAATTACTCAAGATCCAAGTGAAGACTAAGAAGTCCCATGGTTGAAGGTAATATAGGTAAGTTTGAAAGTCAGATCGGTTTATTCTAATTCGGAGGAGAATTTTTTATTGAACGCATGCGTACTTTTAAGGAGTGAAAGCATTGTAGCAACTTCTAATCCATTGTTGAGTTTAGCTTTGCTCAGGGACTGACAAAGGTTAAGCTTGGGGGAGCTCATTGACGGTCGTTAATGTCAATTATAAACCGTCAACATAACCTGCATATATACTTGATTCCATCACCAAATTTATTTCTAGGGGTTTAAACTGAAAAATTCCACAAGTTTTGGTGAATCTGTGTTTTCAGCAAGGTTTATCCAGAAAACAGTCAAGGGGGACTTAATTGTTAGATTACATCACATTTATACACGATGAAAACTACTTGGGAAGCATTCAGAACACACCAGAAGGCAACCCACCGAAGCAGACCTCGAAAGGCTGACATGTGGGGCCAGTCGGCCCCACCTGCAGGACAACCGTCCTATGGGCCCCGTTGGTCAGTCTCCACTTTGACGTCAGTTCTTCCACCGCCATTGAGCATCAATCTACGCCGTTGCTCAACGTTGGTTCAAATAAAGGGACGAGATAGAGCCATGCTATGTATTTATGGGCTCAATTCAGAATTTGGCCCATAAAGACCCATGTGCATTTTAATGAGATATGGTATAAAGTTTAGTACCAATGAGGCTACTAAGAGGGGAGGATGCTAGGCGCCCCTCATAAATAGCAGCCCCTACCCCTCTCCCTGGAGCCATCCTAAAACCCTAATTCATATCCTCATCTCAGGATCAGGGCATCACATTCAAGAGCGATTAGGTCTCTGTAGGATCTAGTCTTGTACCTAAAAATAGTGAGTGACGGAAGAGTTTGGGGAAGTACCGGCCTGTCGGTGCTACCTCTATGGCTTGTACTTTGGTGAATCTAGGCTTTTTCAAGTCTACATCTGAGATATCTCTGGTAATTGATTCCTATTTAAAGTAAGTTTTGTGCTTTCTTGTTCACGGGTTCACAGTTTTTTTGAGTGCTCTAGTCCTTGTTAGATCTCTGGATTAGAGTAGTAATCGTTAGCATAAGCATAGTGCTTAGGCTATCGGCTATCTGCGTTTGCTCCCTACTTCTTGGTTGTGTGGTAGCAGCGGGAGGTGGCAGCCCCGTCTATCCTTTGTAGTCCACACCGAATTGAGCAGGTTCTTAAATTAGTAGGACCAAAGTCGCGTCGGTAGAGTTATCTATTAGCGGTGTTTTACTGTCTAAGCGGCTTCCCGAAGTGAACACTAGAATCATAAGCCTTGCTTTCTATAGGGTCATAATCATAGGAATCCTCTCTACTCATACCTTATACCTTGCTTGCTATCTCCTTGGACAAACTAAAGTTTAGACAACACACATTTCCCTATGCATACGATACTCGATAATACTCCAAGTGAAAACTACTTCGATACCAGTGCGCTTGCGGATTTTGTCTCAGTGTGCCACCACATGTGTCAACATCAGTGGTTTGGGTGCGGTGGTTTGTCTTCATTTTTTCTGAATCTCTGATTTCTGGCAGTGGTTTGATGTCTTGTTCATTTGGGGTTTGTCGCCGGGGTTTTGATCCATCGGGGATGGGGGATCTACGCCGCCGTGTTCTAGGGATGCTATTGTTGATTCAGCGTTTGTCGCTGTGGATTTGCTCTAGCATGGTGCGGCTTCTGTCTCCTTGTTTTTTGCGGATGCACCTTGGTTTTTCGAGGTTGGTTGCCGAGGTTTTGTCCATCCGAGATGCAGAATCTGTGCGACAGTGTTCTACGGATGTGCCTTGTTCATTCGGTGTATGTCCCGAAGGTTTTGCTCCAGCACGGTTGCGGTCTGTGTGTCGTCGTGTTCTGTGGATGCGCGTTGCTCATCCTGGGTTTTGACGTCGGTGCATTGATTCAGCGTGGATGCGTGGTCTTTGCCGCCGTGTTCTGCGGATGTGGCTATGCCGTAAGGAGATCTGGTTCATAGGTCTGTTTGTTGATTTAGTGTCCTTTGTTGGCCGTGCAGAAATTTGGGGGTAGATAGATGGGAGGCTGTAGAGTTATAGGAGAGGAATGGTGAGCTTTGCTTATGCTGGATCTATTGTTTTTTCTGTAGAACTTTCTGTATATGTGTTGAGTTGTATACCAGTTCAGGCTGCCGAAGTTGCAGATTGTATTGTGTATACTTGTTCTTGGTAGTTCTGATAAGGCTGTGATTATGGTGTGTTTGTAGTGTCTAATTGTTGCATTTCTCAAAATGATGTAACTAGGCATTCTATTGTTAGAGATGGCAATGCCGGGGAAAATGTAAATGGTGTGGAGTTTAGGTCATTTCAATTTGTAACAAGAGATAGCTTTAGTAAACGAAACATGAATGTGTTTCTGTTTGCTGTGAAAATGAGCTTCTGTTTTGTGCCTACTATCTATAAATTGTTTGGTTTTATACGTCAATTACCTTACTATCTATAAAATGTTTGGTTTTATACCTTTATTGCTAATTTGCCTCTAATGCAACTAAGGGATGCCATGCAGATATTGATTATGAAAGGCCATGCTTCTGATGATGAATGAGTAAGTTGCTTGCTCTCTAAATGTATTGTTCCAGCAATAATGATGTACCTACTCTGATTGCCTAGTTACATGAAGCCTAAAAGATGGAACATCAAACCTGAAGATGAAGATGTACTGAATAAAGAAAAGGCATTAATCATTTGTTTTCTTTGAGACATCTTTGAGTAGTACTCAGGTTGGAACTAGATGTGATTTTTGTCTTTGAAACATCTTTGAGTAAGAACTGGATGTGATTTTTTTAGAAAAGGAGAACTGGATGTGATTAGAAGCAAGAATTGAGTCTGATCCTGAATCTCTTCTCTTATATATCTTTCATCATCCTTGTTTAGGAAGAATGTGGCAGGAATTCTCAAGGAAACCATCTCCGGATTGGTTCTGAGGTATGTTAAATCACTTTGTTCTTTTGCTTCTTTGTCGCTTATGGAGTTGAGCACAAGAACCAGATTAGTTTATTTTTTGAAGTAGGAAAAGTCATATGTACAAATGTTTAGGTTCAGATCCCTAGAAGATTGTAGTCTTAGGTGCTCTGCAATTTATTCCTACACGGATCAGTTCTTGGGCCAGGGTCCTGTTCGCCATTCATGCCGAGAGATGTTGCAGCCTTTTTCTAACTCATGGTTCCTTGTGTGCGATTTCGAGAAGCTCTCTGTGCAGTCTTTTCCTGTAATTTTTCAGAAAAACTTTCAGAAGCAGTATAACAGCAGAACTGCATTGGTTCAGTTCATAGGAGCAGCAAGTTGCTTGAGTCGTTTGTAGCTTGGTCAGGCTAGAAGGATCTTGTTCAGTTCAGCCGAATCCTTTTAATACTATCGACCGCTTTGATCTGCAGCTGTGTTTTGTTATTGCAGCAAGCTAGGGGTACGTGTAGATTGAGCTCGGTTTTTGCATTTACATTTTCCTTTTACAGTTTTTTAGTGTCTTATCAGTATATTTACAAGTAGTCGTTCACTATAATTTTCTTGAGAGATATTGGTGCTATGACTTGAGAGAACACATCTTGGTGATCAATTTATCCAATCATCTCGTGAGCACCTCCTATTTGAGATTTTGGCATAGTTTCACCTTTCACTATGGTTCTCGGATTTCTGTTAAATTCGTGCTCAAATCTCTATCTTTTTGTGATCTTTTTGTTTGGATTAAATCGATGTGAGTTGGTACTATTGTGGCTCGGATTTCTTGTCAATCCGTCTTGATTTGGTCCTTTTTGAGAGCTTTGTCGCTTGTTTTTGAGGTGTTCCAGGCCAAAGCTCCTCCGTTCATTGTCTCTGTTCTGTTGTTCGGCAGTTTACAGAAAACAGGAAGCGCCCAGCTTGCTTGTCAGTTCGATTGTTTTTCTGTGCAGCATCTTTCCAGCAGCAGCTCGATCTTGGCTTCTCTCTTTTACAATTTATCTCAAAATTGCATGTATCTCTGAAAGTTTTGATCCATAGTTTGAGTTTGTGCAGTGCCGTGGTTTTGTGCTCTATTCGCCTAGTCAATAGAGGAAATTGGTGACATATTTTTGGTTTTACATTGCCTTTTTAGTGTTCTTACAATGTCCTCTTATTATATTTATCCTAAATTGTTCGGTGTAATTTCCTTGATAGGTTGATATAAGTTGGGGATAAGGCAACTTCTATTCAGTTGGTCTTACATGACCCCAATTTTGTGGAGTGTCAATATGTGTAAGTTTCCTTGTCCACCTTTTTTTCCATTTTCAAGCAGTTCTTTTTTTTGGTTGAGCTTGTAGTCATTTTCAGATGCTTTGTTACTAGGCAGTGCGAGCTTGAAGAGGTGCGTTTTGAGGTTACTTTTGTGGAATGCGAGTAGGAAAGGACAATGAGTAGGTAGATAATGTTTTGTTATAGAAACTGAGAAATACTAGGTGGCTCTATTTTTTGAATCCCTTTATTTGTGCACAATGTGGGATATTTTTTTTTCTTTCATCTCCATTCCATACAAAATATTTGGTAAATATTGTTTATTTTGAAGAAATTTGTTTTGCATTTGTGAAGTATGTGCCATATTTATGTCTGATATCTGGCTTCCATAGAATATATTTGGATATTGTTTTTTTCTGAAGAATTTGGCATATGTCTTTATTGTGAGATTCATGTGTTTACATTGTCTTTATACATCATGTGACAATTGGTCTCGCTGCACCTACTGGTTTGGGAGTACTTGCCTACACATAGGTAACTCTTGGAGTGTTTACATTGTCTTTATACATCATGTGACAATTGGTCTCGCTGCACCTACTGGTTTGGGAGTACTTGCCTACACATAGGTAACTCTTGGAGTGTTTCTTTTCTTCAGGTGTTGCATTGTTTCCAAACACATCATGTGTGATCTATCCTGTAGATTGAGACTTTGCTACAGTTTTTGGTGTCAGCTGTTGTTATTCAGCTAGTGGTAACAAGCTCTTGTATGTCAAGGTACATATTTATTTCCTCTCTTCTCTTGTTTAGCTTAAATGAGTGAATATTTATTAGGATGTTGTTGTTGTCAGATTCAAGGTTGTTTTCGCATTTGTTTGTTCATGATTTCCTTGTAAAATTAAGTTCACTGATATTTTTTCCTTGATCTTTTAGTTGGTTTCTCTCTGAATTTGTTATTCAAGCTTTGAATTGAATGTACCAATTCTGGTTTCTAGGTTCAGTGTGACTAATTCTTGGAATTACATTCTCGTTTTTTTAATTTACAGTATATTTTTTAGTGTAAGTATTTGCCTTTGTAGATGAAAATTTGTGCATGTGAGGATGTAAATTTTTCTGAACTTCTGAAGAACAGGGGCAGGCCTAGGTCCCGGTGACCCTAGGCGCCTGCCCAGGCTCCGTCCGAAACTGCACTGTGTGTGCACACATGTAAGCTGGGTATAAGGCACCTTCTCTTTTTTGAAGTAATTTGTTTTGCGTCTGTGAAGTATATGTCATATTTCTTCTTGTATACCTAGCTTCCATAGAAAAAATTTGGAAATTTTTGTTTCTGAAGATTTTGTCATTTGTCTTTCTGATTTCCTTCATATGGTTGATACTTTTTTGAATTTTAGAATATGTGTCTGGTATTTTTCTATCTTTTTTGTATTTGATTTTTTCTGAAGAGTATGGTATATGTCTATGTGAATTGCTGTGGTTGCTTGCTCTCTTCATGTAGTCAATAGACTAAATCATTGACATATGTATTAGTTGTTATGTAGTTCTCAATCTTCATTCCTGTGCCATTACAAGTATGGCAATAGTTTCTTTTGAGTGCCTGTACAAGTATGGCAATAGTACCCTTAAGATATCATTTTTTCAATTCATAGTTTCTTTTGTGATTCTGGCTGCTGTTGCAAAGTGTACACCTCTGATTTCTCATCATTTGGAACCTTTGCTATTGTTGCAAGGGACTCAATGTTTGATTCGCTGAGAGAGACGTCGGTGCTCCGGTGTGGCCGCAGCATGCACCTGCAAAGGTTCCACAAGATGTTGAAGCCCAACAAATAAGTGCCCATGCCTACCCTGGTTTAAGATTTTGCAGTTATCTCTATCCTTTGTCTTTTTTATTAAGTTTGTAGTCATATGAGATTTTAATGTTAGGTTGTTCTTTTTTTTGTTTTTCTGGTGGATTTAGATCATAGGTCTTCAATTTCATGTGTTTGTATTCTCCTTACAGTATTTACAGTCTTATATTTCTATATTTACACTGATTTGTTCATTGTAATTTTAGTGTTACATTGATGTAAATTTGTTTCTTTGTTGATGTAACTTTTTTTTTGCTTTTTTGCATTATGAGTGTTGGTTATAATTGTGATCATTAGATATTAGTGTCTATATTATTTGGACCATCAGATTTTGATCTGAGGTTCAGGAAATCCGGTTGTTTTGGTGCTTTCCAACAATCGGTTGTTGGGGAGGCCCAAAACATCCGGTTTCTAGGTAGACAGATTCTTACGGAATGCTGAAAAAAATTATGTTCTTATGTTTTTCCTATAAAATTCATTCATGATCTCTGTGAAATTCATACATGATTCCTGCGTTCCAATTAGACCCTCAAGCTCTTCAAAAAAATTTCTACATATGAATAGAGGAATGAGCAAGTCCTTGTTCACTAGAAGTCTAGAATAGAGGAATAAACATGTTCTTATATTCCTGTGTTCTGAACACCTATTCCTATAAAATTTCCGAGTTTTTCAAACCTCTATTTTCTAACTACACTCATTTCTCATTTGTGTATTTTCTTTCTTTTTTCTGTTTTACATTCCTCCGTTTCAAGCAGGACCATATTAAATATTGTCAAAGCCACCTTACTATACAACTTTTAGCTTAGCACTTGGGTAAGCTCATATTAAAAGTTTTAAGGAAAAAAAAACAAGGTGTACTAAGTGGCGGATCTAGAATTTGGCGAAGACTAGAACAAAATTGTAGTAGCGAAAAGCTAAAAACGTACTACACCATGGTCCATATATGTGTCAAGTATAGGAAAATAGCTATTGTTAAGGAAAGTTTCCAAAACAAGAAACTACATGCTTAATAGTGCGATACAATCGCTAAGAAATGGAATATATAAAAATAAATACCTATTTGAATCCCTTGGTTTAAAATTTAGTTTGCTTACTAGTGTTTCATAGGCACATTGGCTAAAGCTTGCTTAATAGTGTTTCATGAGCACAAGGGCTCGACGTTTATAGTAGGAGTTACAAACTGGGGGGAGAAAGAGATAGTGAGAACGAGTCTAAAAAATCAGGTGAGGGTTCAGCACAAAGACCAATGTTTGTAGTCTAGCCTCAAAGAAGAGTGCCATGCTGCCCTTATATTACTGAGGGAGTAGGGTTACACAGCGAACAAGAGAGAGAGAGTGTGTTTGTTCCATATGGCTCGGGTCGTGAGGAATGGTCTGTGCTGCTGCACAACATATTTCTTTGCAGAAGGCATTGCTCCCGTGTCGTATAGTATAGTAGGTGGTGTGAGAGTCTTCCTTAGTCATGATAATGTGAGGAGAATGATTTTACATGATCTGACCATGTACGAGAGACGAGCCCCACATGATGAGAGTAGCTACAAGTACTCGTCAAGATGTATAAAGAATTAAGAAACACAAGTTCACTATGAGAAGGACATCGAACGCGTAAAAGATGCATGGAGATTTGCATCAGTTCTTCGCTGTCCCATGAACCGTAGCAAAAGTAAGATAAGAAAAAAGGTCATACAACCTCTGTGTTGCATCACAAAAACACCACTAGTAGTTGTTCCGTTCATACTATATATGATCATGTTTTGTTCTCGAAATATCGACATCGTTGTCACGGTGCTACCATAATGATTAAGTTCGTAATGAATCGCATAAATGTACCCGGCACGACGGCAAGGGATAATCATCTCACCATCGTATATATCCTCGCTGCTTTTTAATTTTCACAGTTGCAGTCACGAGCAAACGGCGTAACAACACTTAACGGCAGCTTGTGCAGGTGGGCGAGAAGGAAGAAGCCCACCTAATCCGATAACTCATGCGCCAAGAAAAATCGGCCCACTCGCGTGTAAAGCTGCATCTTTGTCGCTGCCGAATGTTCCTTCGTTAAACCTAGACGGATATGTACGCCAACGTGGCAAAGGTGCAGCAAGCATAAAGCTTCGCTTTTTCTCCACACACATGATCGAAAGATGCATTAGGCTTCCTGACGGCTTATTTAGGTCTAGCGAGCCCTAATTAAGCGGCTAAGCCCTGACCGCTCCTACCGAAAGATGCATTAGGCTCCATAGATCTCGTTGAGAGCTGCTGGGATGGTGGTGGTGATGCTGGCCATGAGCTTGAATTTTCGGCCCTGTTCGCTTGAGCTTATTCAGAACTACTTTTCAGCTATGAAATAGTATTTTCCTCTCATAATATTTCAGCATAAACATCAACATAAGTCAAATTTCAACATCAGCTAACAGGATAAACAAGGTCTTAGAGAGAGATGCCTCGAATTGCACCGGTCAGCTGAAGGGTAAACAAGGTCTTAAACAGAATTGGTATCCCTTCCTTCAGACGAACAGAACGAACAGAGTTGAAAGATGGACTGACGAAGGATGCGTTGATAGTTGGTACTACTACTATGCATGCACGAGCAGAGCTGATACTCTCCGTACTATGCATGAGCCATAGTCAATAGAACCTTCTTCAGATACAAGGGCGACATCTATCTAAATACGGTTTACTCTATTTCAGTTGTAGCTTCGTTCCCTTGTGAAGCTGTTGCGACCCACTGCTTGCTTGGAGTCGTTGCCGTTGCTCGGCGCCACGAGGTTGCTGAGGGTCTTGACGATCTGGAGCTTGACGCTGCCCCTCCTCAGCGGCGGCCTCTTCTCCTTCTCCACGTTGCTGACGCTGTTGTACTGGTAGCAGTACTCCATCGCTCCTGTCTTCTTGGTGTGCCTTGTTGACAAGCTCGTAGTAATACCCTACCCTTGTGTCTCCTGTGCGCGCGTTGGCTGTAGAGACTTGAGAGGCCAAGTGCTTGCTTTGCTTGCCGAAGGGATGCTGGAGCTGGAAGTATTTATAGGCGACGTGCTTCAGTATACGGGAATGCTGCTCATATAAGCTCGGTACCATGGACTCCTCAATGCAAAATGATCGGAGTCATGGTGTGTACGTATCTTCTTCTTCTTTTTTGAAGAAAAAAATGTTGGGAATAAATTGACTAGCACTAGTCAATAGTCATGGGATTACTACTATCCCTTACGTCTATCCCCAGTGTGAACAAGATCAAGGGAATCTTTGTTTTCGAACAATGAGTCGAGCACCTTGGAAGCATCCTTAGACCAGCGACGAGCCAGAGGCGAGCACGCATCGAAGTCGAAGCTTATGGTGGTTATTACCTCCCGCGACTGATGCTTTGTTGAGCTTCTCCTCTAAAGTTTACTTTCTATGTTATGCATGGAGTATTAAATAAAGATTAAAAAAATAATTAATTGTACAGATTGTGACTAATTTGCAAGACGAATTTTTTAAATCTAATTAGTTCATGATTTGACAATGTTGTGCTACAGTTAACATGTGCTAATGGTGGATTAATTAGGCTTAATAAATTCGTCGCGTAGATTATTGAGGACTTCTGTAATTTGTTTTATTATTACTATCCAAACACTCCGATATGACATCCGATGTGACATTCCTAAATTTTACTCCCTAGATTTAAACACCATTAATTCGTTTTTTAGCAATAACATGCTTAGCTTGTCGTGGGCGCCCTTGGCTCATCACTGTACAAAAAGGACTTGAGTGAGTGAAGTTTGGTATCCTGATTTGTTAGCGTTATCTCTTCTGGAATTATCTCTTGGTGCAAACAGCGGACGCTCGCTATCGTATCTGAAAACATCTAGGCCCCTAAGTGGATTTCGGTGATTAATGTCAATATAAGATTACTATGACTCACGTGTGTTTTGCAGAGGCAATTAAGTTAGGTCACGGTAATGAAGATCGATTAGGCAATCGAGGTTGTCATGCCCCTACGATGGAAATCGTTTCGGTTTTTCAAAGGATGAACGACAAGGTTAAGGATAACTAGTTCTAAGTGTCAATTGAAGTTGGAGAGACACTTAGAGTAGTTTAGGACTTTGTTTTTTCCTTTGGCCGTACTATGAAGGGGGGTATGAACGGGTAGCTTGACCTAGTTGAGTCTAGTGAGTTAGGTGTGGTGCACACTTGTTAAAACTAGCCCTAGGTAGCTCCTATGAATGCCTAAGATCCTTTGGAGCTAACTTCATTCACATATGATCGAGAGTTGGAAGTGAATGGAGGGTCAAATACTGACCGGACGACGCTGGCTCGGTCTTGACCGGACGCCGCCATGAGGTCCGTCGAGTTCATTTATTTTGTGGAGAACAAGTCGAGAGACCGGACGCTGGAAGGTCGTGGTGACCGGACGCCGAAGGCCAGCGTCCGGTCGACTCGAGTAAGGGTCCAGACTTGAGAAAGTGTGACCGGACAAGTCCGGTCAGTGGTGACCAGACCCTGAGTATGCAGCGTCCGGTCGTTTACAGTAAGCATCCAAGATCGATCGGACGTGTCCGGTCAGTGCTGACTGGACCCTGTCAGCGTCCGGTCATCACTTGGAAACTGTTGCGCGAGTTGAAGCCCGGCCGGAGCGTCCGGTCAATATGATCGGGCGTCCGGTCATCCATGCGAAGCTCATAACGGTTCGTTTTTCAGGCTGCCTTATAAATAGAAGCTCCACTCGTGTGTGGAGTTACTTTTGCTCATTCCAACAGCTGAGAAACACGTTTGTGAGTGCCAAGAAGAGCAAGGTCCTAGTGAGGTGTTTGTGATTTAAGAATCCAAAAGTGAAACCTCATTAGTGAATCAAGAGTAGACAAGTGTGCATCCATCTTCTCATTAGGCTTCGTGTGGTCAAGTGAGAGTTCGTGCTTGTTACTCTTGGTGATCGCCATCACCTAGACGGCTTGGTGGTGATTGGGAGCTTGGTGATCATCAAGCGGAGACTTGTGGGTGACCCAACTCAATTTGTGAGCGGTTTTGGGTGATTCGCGCGCGACGGAGTGTCAAAGAATCAACTCAGAGAGCACTTGATCCTTCTTGGCGGATCAAGGGGGAGCTACACCCTTCTTGTGGTGCTCCAACGAGGACTAGTGGGGAGTGGCGACTCTCCGATACCTCGGCAAAACATCGCCGCGTTCCTTTCTCTCTCTATTTACTTTGAGCACTTATTTTGAGTATTTACTTTGAGCAATTCAATACTTGTTTCACATCCATAGAATTGCTTGCTAGAGTAAGTTTGGAACATAGGTTACGAGGTTGTTGTGCATTAGTTTGACATAAACACTTTTCTAGGCACAAGGGGTTAATTGGGTTATCCGTAGGATTTGATTATTGCAAGAAAATTTAGAATTAGCTCAATTCACCCCCCCCTCTTGGGCATCTTGATCCTTTCAATTGGTATCGGAGCCTCGTGCTCACGTTGTTTAAGCCTAACCGCTTAGAGCAAGATGTCTCACGGGGATGGACCTCCTCCTATCTTCGAGGGGGATGATTTTCCTTATTGGAAAATTCGCATGGAGGCTTACCTAGAAGCTCTAGATGTTGGAATTCTTAGAGCCGCCTCTCAAGGGTTCCCAACACCTAAGAATGCCGCACAACTCCAAGGCGATGAAGTAAACTATGAAAAATGGAATGCAAAGGCTCGCAACACCATCTTTAGAGGCCTTTACAAAGATGTGTTCAATCGTGTAAGGAACCACAAAGACGCCCATGCTCTAAGGTCGGACGTTTATGCGCTCCATGAGGGAACCAAGAGTGAGCGTGAGGAACGCTATCATCTTGTGATTAAAAAGCTAAATTCTTTTGAGATGCTTCCCAAAGAAAGTGCTAATGAAATGTATTCTCGTTTAAATGTTCTTGTAGAGGAAGTCAATGGGCTTGGACTTACTCAAATGTCACCATCCGATGTTGTGAGAAAGATCTTGAGTGTCCTCCCCATTGACAAATATGGGCACATTGTGACAGTGCTACATCAAGGTGATCTTTCCGCCGCTACACCGACACAAATCTTGGGAAAGATCAATGCTCATGAGATGTACATGCACATCACGCCACAAGATGGCTCAACCTCTACAAAGAAGAAAGAGAAGGACTTAGCATTCAAAGCTAGCCAAGAAAAGGGCAAGGCAAGACTTGAGTATAAGAGCTCAAGTGATGAAGATGATGAAGAAAGTCTTGCTCTCATGGTGAAAAAGACCGCCAAGATGCTAAAGAAGCTAAACAAGAGTGGCATCAAGTTTGACGGCAAGAAGAAGAAGTTCTTCACTAGCTCAAGAAGAAAGCCAATCTCCGAGATGGATTGCTACAATTGTGGCGAACTTGGCCACCTAGCTCATCAATGCACAAAGCCCAAGAAAGACAAGTTCAAGAACAAGGGCAAGAAAGATGATTCAAGTGATGAAGATGAAAAGAAAAAGAACAAGCCATACAAGAAGAGAGATGGCAAAAAGAGAGACTTCTACAAGAAGAAGAAGAGTGGCAAGGCCTATATTGTCGGTGATTGGCTCACGGACATTGATTCATCAAGTGGTTCATCCGATGATGAGAGTGACAATGAGAAGGTGGCCGCCATTGCTATTGATCTTGCATCCTCACCGTCACGATCGCCATCATCCTCTACACACCTATGCCTTATGGCCAAGGGTGAACGCAAGGTAACTAAGAGTGATGATAGTAGTGATGATGAGCAAGCTAGTGATGATGATAGTGATAGCGATGATGATTCACCCACATATGATGATCTTGTCAAAATATTAAGAAAATACACTAAGATCATTAGAAAGAGTAGAGCTACTAATGAAAAACTTGATGCTAAAAATGATTCACTCTTAGCTAAGTGTGATACATTAGAAAAGGCTAATGATGAGCTCAAAGAAACAAATGATTCTATATCATCCAAACTCAAGGAGCTCAAATCTTCTAAGAAAGAGCTTAAAGATAAACATGATAAACTTGAGTTGGTGCACAATGAGCTTGTCAATAGTCACAACAAGCTAAAAGATGAATATACAACTCTAAAGATCAATTATGATACCCTTGTTATTGCACAAGAATTCTTACCAAATGAGCCACATGTTGCTACTAACCATGTTGTTAAGATTGATATAGCTACCTCATGTGATGATTTAATTGATGAGAGCATTGAGCATGGATCTAGTAGCAAAGGCAAGCAAGTGGTTGAGTGCAATGACTATGATGAGTATGTCAAGCTCAAGAGTGACAATGAGAAGCTCATGAAAGATCTTGAAGAGATGAAAAGTCACAACACCATTGTGATAGAAACTCTTGATCATGACGAAGATTTGATTCTTGAGAATGAGAAGCTAAAAAAAGAAAATAAGAAACTCAAGGAAGAGAAGAACAATGATATTCTCAAGGAAGAGAACAAGAAGCTCAAAATGGAGAAAGAGCATCTCAAGGTGGGATTGAGCAAGTTTGCTAGAGGCAAGCATCTCCAAAGTGAGCTACTCATGAATACCGTCATGAAGATGGATAGAAGTGGCATTGGATATATGGCAAGTGTAGAGAAGAAGAAGGCTCAAGCTCAACACCAACAATCAAAGCCAAAGCTAAAGCCAAAGAGATATTTTGAGTGTGGACAAGAAGGCCACTTTGCTCATGAGTGTCAAACTCCACCACCACAACCCTTGCCCAAACATGCTAGACCCTTTGCTTTCAATGCTCACTACATGCTTAGAAAAGATTCTAGTGGAAAGATGAAAGTCATATTCTTAGGACCCCCAACAAGAGTAGGCCTAAGAAGATTTGGGTGGCTAAGTCACTTGTTGAGAAGGTGAAGGGCCCTCAACAAGCTTGGATCCCTAAAGCTTGAATCTCTTGTGTGTAGGTGAACTACAAGACCGGTGGAAGTCATTGGGTTATTGATAGTGGTTGTACTCAACATATGACCGGTGATCCTCGTATGTTCACCTCACTAGATGAAGAGGTAGATGAACAAGAGAAAATAACATTTGGAGATAATTCAAAGGGCAAGGTTAAAGGATTGGGCAAAGTGGCAATATCAAATGATCATTCCATCTCCAATGTGCTCTATGTTGCCTCATTGAGTTTCAACTTGCTATCCGTTGGGCAATTGTGTGATCTTGGCTTCCAATGCTTATTCACCGAGAAGAAAGTTGTTGTATCCAAAGTAGATGACAAACAAGTGATATTCAATGGATTTATATACAACAATTTATATCTAGTTGACTTCACCTCCGAAGATGCAAACTTAAAGACTTGCCTATTCACCAAAACAACACTTGGGTGGCTATGGCATAGAAGACTTGCTCATGTTGGGATGAGCTCACTCAAGAAGCTTATGAAGAATGATTTGGTGAGAGGGTTGAAGGATGTGAAGTTTGAGAAGGACAAGCTTTGTAGTGCATGTCAAGCCGGCAAGCAAGTTGCAAACACTCATCCAACCAAAGCTTTCATGTCAACCACAAGAGTGCTAGAACTCCTACACATGGATTTATTTGGACCAACAACATACAAGAGTTTGGGAGGAAATCTCTATTGTCTTGTGATTGTGGATGACTACTCAAGGTATACATGGGTGTTCTTCCTTCATGACAAATCCGAAGTTGCATCTTGTTTCAAGAAGTTTGCCAAGAGAGCTCAAAATGAATTTGAAGTGAAGCTCAAGAAGATAAGAAGTGACAATGGCAAAGAATTTGACAACACAAACATAGAAGTTTATTGTGATGAAGTTGGAATCAAACATGAAGTCTCCGCAACCTATACTCCTCAACAAAATGGTGTAGTTGAGAGGAAGAACCGGACTTTGATCACTCTTGCAAGGACAATGCTAGATGAGTACAACACCCCCGAAGCTTTATGGGCGGAAGCAATCAACACCGCATGTTATGCATCCAACCGCCTATTTCTTCAAAAGTTCCTTGTCAAGATACCGTATGAGTTGCTCAATGGGAAGAAGCCGGACGTCTCCTTCTTTAGGGTGTTTGGTTGCAAGTGCTACATCTACAAAAAGCGGCAACACTTAGGGAAGTTTCAAAGACGTTGTGATATAGGTTTTCTTGTTGGTTACTCATTGAAGTCCAAAGCATATAGAGTATTTAATCATGCCACCGGCTTGGTTGAAGAAACATATGATGTGGAATTTGATGAATCTAACGGCTCCCAAGGAGCACATGAGAATCTTGATGATGTAGGTGATGAACCATTGAGGGAGGCTATGAAGAACATACCGGTGGGAGACATCAAGCCAAAAGATGATGAAGATGATGTACAAGTCATTAACCAACCTTCTTCATCAAATGTACCACAAGATGGCGAAAAAGATGGGAGAGTAGAAAATGAAGATACTCATATCTCTCATGAGCAAATGGTGGTACAAGCACAAGATGTTGATGCTCCACAACCTCCTCCTCAAGTGGTCAATAGAAGAAACACACCTCTCCTACAAGATCATCCACAAGATCTCATCATAGGGAGTCCATCAAAGGGTGTAATGACTCGATCTCAAAAACTTACTTCATTTATTGCTCATCACTCTTTTGTCTCTTGCTATGAGCCTACCAAGGTAGAAGAAGCTCTTAAAGATCTGGATTGGATCAATGCCATGCATGAAGAGTTGAACAACTTCACTCGCAATGAAGTTTGGAATCTTGAAGAGCGACCAAAAGGTGCAAGAGTCATTGGAACGAAGTGGGTGTTTCGCAACAAGCAAGATGATCAAGGTGTTGTTGTGAGGAATAAGGCAAGACTAGTTGCAAAGGGGTTCTCTCAAGTTGAAGGTTTGGATTTTGGAGAGACCTTTGCACCGGTTGCAAGATTAGAAGCCATCCGTATCCTTCTTGCATATGCATCACATCATGAAATGAAACTATATCAAATGGATGTGAAAAGTGCTTTTTTAAATGGCTTTATAAATGAACTAGTCTATGTTGATCAACCTCCCGGGTTTGAAGACCCTAGATATCCTAGTCATGTTTATAGGTTGTCCAAGGCACTATATGGGCTTAAGCAAGCCCCAAGAGCTTGGTATGAGCGCCTTCGGGACTTCCTCATTGAGAAGGGCTTCACCATTGGGAAGGTCGACACCACACTATTCACCAAGAAGCTAGATGGGCATATCTTCATTTGTCAAGTATATGTTGATGATATCATCTTTGGATCATCAAATGAAGACTCATGCAAAGAATTTGGTGAATTGATGTCGAAGGAGTTCGAGATGTCAATGATTGGTGAACTTACATTCTTTCTTGGTTTTCAAGTCAAGCAAATGAAAGAATGCATCTTCATCTCCCAAGAGAAATACACAAAAGATCTTCTCAAGAGATTCAAGATGGATGAATGTAAGCCAATCAAGACACCAATGCCTACAAATGGACATCTCGACCTAGATGAGGGAGGTAACCCGGTTGATCAAACTCTCTACCGTTCTATGATTGGTAGCTTGTTATATTTAACCGCATCTAGGCCCGACATCATGTTTAGTGTGTGTATGTGTGCTAGATTTCAAGCGAGTCCTAAGGAAACACATTTAATTGCCGTAAAAAGAATCCTTAGGTATCTTAAGCACACACCAAGCATTGGTCTTTGGTATCCCAAAGGAGCTTTATTTGAATTAATTGGCTATTCCGATTCGGATTACGCCGGATGCAAAGTTGATAGAAAAAGCACATCCAGAGGGTGCCATTTGCTTGGTAGATCACTTGTGTCTTGGTCCTCCAAGAAACAAAATAGTGTGGCTTTGTCCACGCTTGAAGCGGAATACATTGCTTGGTGGGTGCACATTAGCACAAATATTATACATGAAACAAACTTTGCTAGACTATGGAGTAGTTCTAGAGAAAGTACCTCTTTTTGTGCGACAATGAAAGTGCGGTAAAACTTGTAAATAATCCGGTTCAACACTCTCGCACCAAGCATATAGATATTCGCCATCACTTTCTAAGAGATCATGTGGCTAAAATGATATATCACTAGAAGGTGTAAGATCCGAAGATCAATTAGCGGATATCTTCACAAAACCGCTAGATGAGGCTACATTTTGTAGATTGCGGAATGAGCTAAATGTACTTGATTTTAGTAACTTCACTAAAAATTGAGCTTGTGTTGTCCCTTGCATTCATTGTAATATACAACATGTTTAATTTGTGGCAATGCACATAGGGCTTGTCTAACATGGTTAAGATAATAACCGAAAAGCGTGTGAAGAAGCTTAACCTTGGATCAAACTTGACAAGCAACTAGATTTTCTTACAAGTATTGTATATGCATGAATGTTGTTTTGTCGGTTTGTTCCATTTGCCCTCTTGTTGCCTATTTTCTTAAAAAGAATTATAGCCTAAGGCAAAATATTTTGAAAAATATGACGGTTTGAGAGAGGTCACTCACATCAGTCCCAATTGGTGTTTATTTGGATCTTTTTCAAGTTGGGACTTGATTGGGAACAAAGCGTATGAAGGAAGGTTGGAGGTTTCTTTGGAAAAGGTGCACCGACGACGCCATTGACCGGACGCCGCTTGTCGGCGTCCGGTCGATTCCTGCTGTGGAGGTGAAGCTGCTGTAGAAGGAGTGACCGGACGCTGCGTCATGCGTCCGGTCGGGGAAGGATTCTGCGTTCGGTCGATCGAAGTGTGCTCAAGTTGTTCTGACCGGACCCTGACTGCGTCCGGTCATGGACCACCGGACGCGTCCGGTCCCGATTCGGAGGATTTGGACCTCTCTCGAATCGGCCGGACGACAGGTGGTGGTAGCGTCCGGTCGCTACCACCGAAGCGTCCGTCGATGGATCTCGCGCGTCTTCAGGACTCTTTTCGGTTTCCTTTTCTATCGCTTTTGGGGGACTACTTAACCGTACCACCGAAAACCGTCGCAATCTTGTCGTCTGCCCTAGCCCGAGCTGCCGCCTCCACTGCTCGCCGCCGCAGCCAAGCGCGCCGCCGTGCTCCTGCCTCGCCGCGCCGCCCCACTGCGCCCGAGCCTCCCCGCGCGCTCCCACGCCAGCTCGGCCCGCACCTCCCTTGCCCGCGCTCGCCCGGCCTCCTTGCTAGCCGCAGCGCCACTGTGGCTCTCGCCAGACCGCCGTGTCTCCCCGGCGCCCGTGCCTCCGGTCTTCCGGGGTCATCAAGTTTCATCGTGCCCTAGTCCTACCTCCTTCATCGTTGGTAAGACCAAATTTTTCAATTTGCTGTTGTGATCTAGATCAAGTCTGCGGTCATTGATTCCCCATTGCTTTGATTGTTTGACCTAACCCTAGCCGGCTCAGAGTTCCCCGCTGCGAAAACTTATCTTTTCTCGGTTCGCTGATCGTCAGGTAGAAAGCCATTCGTTTCAATTTCGCATCTACATTGCTTTCTCTATTAGGGTTTCGCATCTATTAGCAATATGGTATTTATTTGTATATCCATCTACTCTATCGTGTAGTGAGTCGGTTCCGTTGTGGTTCTTGTGGCAGTTGGCAGTCATCTCGGAGCCAAGCTCGCGAGTAAGGATCGAGGCCAAGCCTCGAGAGGTTCATTTGTCTGTTGATCCTCATTAGCGTCGATTCACCATCCGGATAGATTCGGATGGCCCGCACCAAGAATGTTGGTGGTGGCCTAGGTGATGATGATCGGAGGCCCCGCCTCGCTTGACCCGGCCGGATCGAAGGGCAAGTCAACCAAGCGGTGACATCCAAGAAGCGGAAGTACCACAGCGTAGAGACGGCGAGAGCAAGCCAATTTATTGAGAGGCCGCAGAGCGTCTTAGAGAGAGGTGGTGCCCGCAGCGGAGTTGTCATTTGATCGAATCGGGCCATTTCAAAGCATTGAGCTGCGCTTGAGGAGGTTGAGCATCCTCACGGTAGTCCGGCTAGGACATCACGTTCTGGGACGACGGGTTACCATTGAGGAGGGTCGTCGGCAGCAGACGGCCCACAAGCAGAGCCTCAGCAGACCCAGGAGGCCGACGAGACAGAGGCGGCACCCCAGCTTCGCCGCTCTGGACGGACCCGTGTACCAGTCTCACCGAGGCCGCCGACACAGCGGAGGGGATCACGTCCTCCACCTAGACCACAGGGTCCACCTCCAGTGGTTCACCTCGACTTGAGGGCCGCTACCGCTTGAGCGGTGTTCAAGAATTGCGTTTTGTTGAGTTTGAGGTTTGGTTTCCCCCGAGGAGGGATGAGAGAGCAGCTGAGGGTTTCTACACGCCACTGCAGGAGGATTTCTACAATGCTTATCTCAACAGTGGGGTAGTGTTCAGATCTCAGAGAGTCTGTCAGATAGAGTCTATTGTGGCAGCAGCCGGAGAGAGCATTCGGCCATACTTGTCATATTTGCCAGGACTGACAGATTTGATTGGATGGACGGGGATATATGTACCATCTTGGGTTCGTTAGTTCTATGCTTCACTCTTCATCGATCCACATCACAGGTTTATTCACTTTGCTTTCAGAGGCAAAGACTACAGAGTGACGAGTGACAGGGTCAGAGAGATACTGAGGCTACAGGAGCAGCCTGTCAAGATACATGAGGTCTGTTATGGACAGCAGGAGCCTCCCAGGCGTCCTCACGGAGGTTTGGTGCCTCCTACAGATTTAGTGTGACATTGCTTCAAGGAGCCTTTTGGAGAGGGGTTGAGGAGGAACCCCAGTGACTTGACTCCCACAGCGAGAGTGCTAGAGGCTATTATCAGGAGGACACTGCTTCCCAAGTTGGGATATAGAGAGGGCCTAACTCGCTTACAGCTCTGGCTTCTTAATGCCCTGATGCAGCAGACAGTATTTGATATCTGGGACCTCCTTCTTTCAGAGATGGAGGACACTATAGCTGAGGGATTCAAGGGTTGTAGGCAGCTTCCTTATGCGCACTGGATCACGTTTCTTATCCGCAGAGTAGTGCGTGATAAACCCCCTGGTATGATGGATGAGTATCTGGGTGCCACCACAGAGTTCCCAGCTTACAACACATCACGGAGGATCAGACACACCACTCCTCGAGCACCCAGAACAGCCTAGCCATCGTCCCGACGTGCGAGTCCGCAGCTTCGGCAAGATGAGATCATCGGAGGGATTGCAGCCACCGAGGAGGAGGAGCTAGAGGCACAGCGGCGGGAGGTGAGCGAATACTGATGGCAGCTCGGCGCGACTACCGGCCTATACCTCAGATGCCTCCACGCGAACCACGATGCACGAGGCCGGTAGCTCAGATTACACTCCACTGCGCCATGAGACAGACCCGCTCTCATTGCTATTCTTGAGCGGATGCAGCAGGATCAGACACGACAGGCACAGGAGAGCACCGCCAACTTCAAGCGATTGAGCTCGTCGGGGCGAGTTCCGGTAAAGCAGCAGCTCCTTCAAAGACCAAGCGATTACTTATGCGGCGAAGGCTCATGGGATTCATGCAAAGATGTAGTAGCGGCCATTGGGGTTCCAACGCCACGACCTCCTACCACTTCGACGACTCCAGCAGTACAGCCCAGTGGGCTCCAGAGTCAGGGACAGCCTCCAGCTCAGTTTGCTTCACCGCCTATACAGGTGTCCCAGTGGTTAGCCTCACCCGTGGTAGCCCCGTAGTTCACTCCACTTCAGACGGGCTTCACTCCAGAGCAGTCTTCCTCGCTATTCGTGCCTAACACGTCAGTCTCCAGGAGTCTTGGAGCATCTTTCAGCGAGTTGACCGGCATGCCTACTCCACCTCATATGCATTCTGCCGGTCCATCTACAGTAGACCCAGTCGCTGTGACTACTCAGAGGCTCCCCTCGTCTGTCGCCTCGTCAGATCCTACGACAGACATACTAGCAGCTTCACAGGCAGCACCAGCTCCAGCTCAGACCCAGACCGCTTCAGCGACACTTCCTGCCATAGAGGGTCAGTCAGTTTAGAGCTCAGGGTCAGATGATGATGGTGCCCGGTTCCAGCTTGCCCCTCGTTCTTCAGCGCCTGGCTCGTCCGCTGCAGCCTCGCCGTCCAACCCCTAGGTTTTGGTGTTTGACGCCAAAGGGGGAGAGGGTGTTCGAGTATGTAGTCTCAGGGGGAGCTAGTTATCTAGTATTAGCCTATTATATACATTTGGAGTTCTATTTGTGTGATACACTATTACTTGTGCATTCGTGTGTTTACTTTCATGCATACTATTATATATATGTGATAGTGCTATCTACGTGCTTGTGATATATCACATGTGTGATTTCTACCTTGCATTATCTATATGTCATATCACTTGCGTTATGCTTATTTGTTTTTGCTTCCGCGCTTATACTTCGAAGCAAATGAGCTTTGTTACTTGTACTCATGCTTAATTCATATCCTCTTAGTACATTGTGTTGGCTTGGGTCATATAAGCTTGCCTAACTCTTTTGTTCTTAACGACAAAAGCTTATACGAACCAAGCCCTTTAAAAACCTCACTCTTTAACATACTCGAGGTGGTATTGTCATCAATCACCAAAAAGGGGGAGATTGAAAGCATCTAGGCCCCTAAGTGGATTTCGGTGATTAATGTCAATACAAGATTACTATGACTAACATGTGTTTTGCAGAGGCAATTAAGTTAGGTCATGGTAATGGAGATCGATTGGGCAATCGAGGTTGTCATGCCCCTACGATGGAAATCGTTTCGGTTTTTCAAAGGATGGACGACAAGGTTAAGGATAACTAGTTCTAAGTGTCAATTGAAGTTGGAGAGACACTTAGAGTAGTTTAGGACTTTGTTTTTTCCTTTGGCCGTACTATGAAGGGGGATATGAACGGATAGCTTGACCTAGTTGAGTCTAGTGAGTTAGGTGTGGTGCACACTTGTTAAAACTAGCCCTAGGTAGCTCCTATGAATGCCTAAGATCCTTTGGAGCTAACTTCATTCACATATGATCGAGAGTTGGAAGTGAATGGAGGGTCAAATCTTGACCGGACAATGGCTGATGCTTGCGACGGACGACCGGCGCAGCAGAGTCCGGTCAGTTCATTTGATTTGTGGAGAACAAGTCGGGGAGTGACCAGACGCTGGAAGGTCGTGTGGACCGGACGCTGAAGGTCAGCGTCCGGTCGACTCGATAAGGGTCCAGACTTGAGAAAGTGTGGACCGGACGAGTCCGGTCGATGGCAGACCGGACCACGAGTATCCAGCGCCGTCTGGTCGTTTACAGTAAGCATCCAAGATCGACCGGACGCGTCCGATCAGTGCTGACCGGACCCTGTCAGCGTCCGGTCATCACTTGGAAACTGTTGCGCGGGTTGAACTGACCGGAGCGTCCGGTCAATATGATCGGAGCGTCCGGTCATCCCGCAGAAGCTCATAACGGTTCGTTTTTCAGGCTGCCTTATAAATAGAAGCTCCACTCGTGTGTGGAGTTACTTTTGCTCATTCCAACAGCTGAGAAACACGTTTGTGAGTGCCAAGAAGAGCAAGGTCCTAGTGAGGTGTTTGTGATTTGAGAATCCAAAAGTGAAACCTCATTAGTGAATCAAGAGTAGACAAGTGTGCATCCATCTTCTCATTAGGCTTCGTGTGGTCAAGTGAGAGTTCGTGCTTGTTACTCTTGGTGATCGCCATCACCTAGACGGCTTGGTGGTGATTGGGAGCTTGGTGATCACCCGGCGGAGCTTGTGGGTGACCCAACTCAATTTGTGAGCGGTTTTGGGTGATTACGCGCATGACAGTGTCGAAGAATCAACCAGAGAGAGCACTTGATCCTTGCGTGGATCAAGGGGAGCTACACCTCATGTGGGTGCTCCAACGAGGACTAGTGGGGAGTGGCGACTCTCCGATACCTCGGCAAAACATCGCCGCGTTCCTTTCTCTCTCTATTTACTTTGAGCACTTATTTTGAGTATTTACTTTGAGCAATTCAATACTTGTTTCACATCCATAGAATTGCTTGCTAGAGTAAGTTTGGAACATAGGTTGCGAGGTTGTTGTGCATTAGTTTGACATAAACACTTTTCTAGGCACAAGGGGTTAATTGGGCTATCCGTAGGATTTGATTATTGCAAGAAAATTTAGAATTAGCCCAATTCACCCCCCCCCCTCTTGGGCATCTTGATCCTTTCAGTATCCATGTAGTGCGCACGCATAAAGAATTGAATAGGTTACATCGTTGAGATATTTGCTTGATATGCTAAAGTGGCGAAAGATTCAGATATTCCGGCACTCTTGCTTTTCTATCCGAGCTATAGGTAGGAGATGAACGCTTATCACCACACTACAGTTGCATAGCTACCATGGATTCACTTAGCAATGTAATGCTAGATATTTAGATAAATATTTTTAGATAATGGAACGAAGTTCCAGCCTTTACCATCCAAAGATGTTACACAGCTGAAGATATTTAGATAAATATAAGCATATTTTACTCTAGAAATGTTTATAAAGAGCTATGGAGCTAAGGGCTTCAGTCGTGGTCTTTCGTTTGTTGGAGGTTAGAGCTAGAAGATAAGCTCCAATGCATATCCTTGAAATCCTGCTCCTGTCGAGTTATTAGTTTTAGTTGAGTTGTTAATTGGGTTGTGTCAACCAGGTTGGCTCATTTTTTTGAGCAAGTAGTGAAGTTTGAGTGGTTAGTTGATCAGGTTGTACCGAAGTTGTGAGGGTGCTGCGTACCCGTTCTAGTTTTTTTATTTTTCCCCTGGTTTCCACTGGAAAAATTGGACCAACACATATTTTTAATTTTCTCCTTCTAATAAAACTGCAGCAAAGTTTTTATCATACTTTTAAAAGAAATATATAAAAATTTATTGTGATAAGCGTGCACATATGTGATCTAATTGTAATAGCAAACATCCTGAACATACGGGTCATCAAGACTTGCAATCAGTGGCGGAGCCAAGATGAGCACCTCGGGGGGGGGGGGCGCTAATCAATAGAGATTTAGAACAAATATCGAAAATTAATGGTGAAATCTTGTTTTTTCTACAGTAAATACAAAGCAAAATCACTCTCACGGGGGCTGTGGATCCGCCAGTGCTTGCAATAGCAAACATGTTGAACATACTTATCATTATGAATAAAGATGTGAAGATCAAGATATATCCTGTAGTGGGTCCAGTGCCGAGAGCACCGGTGGTGCTGTTGCTTGAGTCAGCCATAGCAGATGGAGCGCAGAGAGGAAACATGTAAGGCTGTGTATAGGGAAGTAGTATTTAATCGGTCTTACGATTTATTTGATTTTGATTGAATAAAACTAGGTTAATAATAAACGTGCTGAAACAAGTCTGAGCTTAAGAAAGTCCGTAGACAAGAGAAACAGAAACGACCAACTTTGACAGGAGTCACAGTTCATACACTTCGATAGCTGTTTTCCAAGCACTCTTATTAAAACATAGATATCTATATATATCTTAAACTTTCAAAAAAAAACTATTGCCACACCATGTTAATTTCGGTCTTCCTCTACCTCTCCTCACATTATTAGCTTGGCTTAGAGCATCTCCAAGAGTCTTTCTAAATTTCACTCTCTAAATCATTATTTGGAGAGTCATTTCCATAAAAATCGTTTTCTATATATTTGCGCTCTCCAACAACTTTTCTATATCTCATGCGCACTCTAGAGAGTCATTCTCATATTCTATTTTTGGCTAGCGAAAAATCCGAAATAGAATATGGCTATATTTGCATAACCATTTAGACAAACTGTTGGAGGGTAATTTTTCACTAAAATCTCTATTCCTAGCATTTAGGAAGATATAGAGTCTCTTGGAGTTGCTCTTAGGACTCCACAATGCACTGGTGTCTCTGAAGGTCTTCTTTGGACATGGCCAAACTACCTCAACCGATGTTGGACAAGCTTTTTTTCGATTGGTGCTACCCCTAGGCGACCACGTATATCATCGTTCTAAACTCGGTCCATTCTTGTGTAACCAAAAATCTATCACAACATATGCATTTCTGCAACACTTAGTTGTTGCATGTCAAATCTTTGTAGACCAACATTCTGCTCCATACAACATAGCCGGTCTAATCGTCGTTCTATAAAACTTGCCTTTTACCTTTTGTGCCCTCTTGTCACAGAGAATGCCAGAAGCTTGTTGTTACTTGATCCACCCTGCTTAGACTCTATGGCTAACGTCTACATCAATATCTCTATCCCTCTATTGCATTGATCCCAGATAACGTAAGGTATCCTTCTTAGGCACTACTTGACCTTCCAAACTCACTCTCCCTCCTCCTGTGCAGCTCTACCAAAGTCGCATCTCATGTATTCGGTTTTAGTTCTGCTTAATCTAAAACCTTTAGACTCAAGGGTCCACTAACACTATATCATCAGCAAACAACATGCACTAAGGAATATCCCCATGTATGTTCCTGGTAACCTCATCCATTACCAAGGCAAAGAGATATGAGCTCAAGGTTGGCTCTTGATGAAGTCCTATTTTAATCGAAAAGTAACTTGTGTTATCATCATTTGTTCGAACACTAGTCACAACATTGTTGTACATGTCCTTGATGAGGGTCACATACTTTGATGGGACTTTATGTTTGTCCAAAGCCCACCACATACCATTTCTTGGTATCTTGTCATAAGCCTTCCCCAAGTCAATAAAAACCATGTGTAGGTCCTTCTTCTGCTCTCTAAACTGCTCCATAACTTGTCTTATTAAGAAGATTGCTTTTGTGGTTGACCTTTCGGGCATGAAACCAAATTTTTGTTCCTCGTAGACGCTGCTCGATGACTCTCTCCCATAGCTTCATAGTGTGGCTCATCAACTTAATTCCTAGATAATTAGTACAACTTTGGATGTCTCCCTTGTTCTAGTAGATTGATACTAATATACTTCTCCACTCCTCAGGCATCTTGTTCGATCAAAAGATACTGTTGAACATCTTGGTTAGATATACTATAGCTATATCCCCGAGACATCACCACACCTTGATTGGGATACCATCAGGGTCCATCACTTTGCCCTCTTTCATCCTTTTCAAGGCATCTCTGACCTCCGATTCTTGAATCCTCCACACAAAGCGTCTATTAGTGTCATCAAACGAGTCATCCAACTGAACGGTGGTGTTCTCGTTCTCACCATTGAATAATTTATCAAAATACTCTTGCCATCTATGTCTGATCTCATCCTCCTTCGCCAAGAGCTGCTCCCTCTCATCCTTTATGCACTTAACTTGGTTGAAGTCCCTTGTCTTCCTATCGCGAGCCCTAGTCATCCTATAAATGTGTCCTTCTCTCCTTCCTTTGTACTCAAACGTTGGTAAAGGTCCTCATAGACCCACCCCTTTGCCTCACTCATCGCTTATTTTGCAGTCTTCTTTGCCACCTTGTACTTCTCTATGTTGTCTGCACACCTGTCATGGTACAAGCGCTTATAGCACTCCTTTTCCTTAATAGACTTTTGCATATCTTCATTCCACCACCAAGTGTCTTTCAAGTCGCATCCGCTTCCTTTGGTCACTCTAAGCACCTCTGAAGCAACCTTCCAAACGCATGTTGCCATCTTCTCCCACATGTTGTTTGCATCGCCTTCATCCTTCCAAGGGTCTTGCTCAATAACCCTTTCCTTAAAGACATTTGATGCATCCTCTTCCAATTTCCACCACTTCGTTCTAGCAACCCTAGCTTGTTTGTTCCTATAAGCTTGCACCAGAAAGCAAAAGTCAGACACCACCAGCTTGTATTGAGAGACCACACATTCTCAAGGTATCACCTTATAGTCCATGCATGCTCGTTTATCCCTCCTTGTAACGATAAAGTCGATTTGACTAAAGTATTGGCCACTACTAAAGGTCACTAAATGGGACTGTCTCTTACTAAAGAAAGTTTTAGCTATCATTAGATCAAAAGCTATAGCAAAGTCTAATACTTCCTCTCCCTCCTGGTTCCTACTAACATATCCGAAACCCCCTTGAACCGCCTCGAAACCTACACTTGATGTACCTACATGGCCATTAAGATCACCTCCTATAAAGAGCTTCTTTCTACTAGGAGCAGCTCTAACCAAGCCATCTAATTCTTCCTAGAAAAGCCACTTAGCACTCCCATCATGGCCTACTTGGGGGCATACACACTAATTACGTTTAAGACCATATCACTAATGACAAGTTTAACTAAGATGATCCTATCTCTTTGCCTTTTCACTTCCACCACACCATCCTTGAGGCTCTTATCAATCGAAACTCCTACTCCATTTCTATCTAAAGTTGTCCCTGTGTACCAGAGCTTGAAGCCAGTATTGTCCACCTCCTTCGCCTTTTGTCCCTTCCTTTTGGTCTCTTGGACACACAAAATATTTACACGCCTCCTAACTATTGTGTCAACTAACTCTCTTAACTTACCCGTAAGGGACCCTACATTCTAGCTATCTAAACAGTTGGCTCGACTAGCTTCCTTACCCTTTGCACCCACCGAGTTAGGTGTGAAGACCCTTGCTCATTTTCCACCACACCCGGGCACTGATGTGGCTCGCCATTAAGGGTGCGACAACCTGATCCTTTCTCACTTGACACTATGCCCAGATGAAAGCCCTAGTTTGGTTTTGAATAATTGATGAAACCTAGGGACTAATCCTTGTGCTAAGTGTGTAGACAAGAGAGGATGGTCCTAAGCCAAGTGGTGGAGCTAGATGATGACCACATGAGATGATGAGATTGCCACATGTGATTATGATTAAGTGCTCTACTTGGAAAACAAGAAAGAGAAAAACAAAACCCTACGGAGCTCAAGGCAAAGGTACATATAGGGATTTTATTTTACTAATCAAGACACTATAGAGAGTGTGATCACATTTAGGATAGATGGTCGTACTATCAAGAGGGGATCTCTACTAGACAATTCGGTCATCTAGTGCAGCTAGGTGTTGGACTTCATGCATTGCATTTAGGCCTAGTGCGCTATCAGAGAGCAAGCGAAAATATTTGTTAAAAATGTTTTTGAGAAATGTTAACTTGGCTCTAACATGTTTTGAGAAAACATTTTGAGAGTTAGCATCGCTTGCGAGAAGTTGCTCAAGTTGTCGTGGATCGAAACGCGACAAAGTTTGCAACTTGGAGAGAAAGTGGAGGTGTCTAGGTGGCACCGCCACCCCTTGTCCGGTACACCACCACCCCTAGCGCGGTGCCCTCCTGGACGTGGGTATGAGCAACAGCACTGGGGTGGTCACCGGACATGGCTGTGTTCACCGTCATTGGCACGGTGGTGTACCGCCACCCCCTGTCCAGTGTCACCGCCTCTTTTCACCCGAGGCTGGCGAAACTGGAGTTTGGGCCAAGGGGGCACCGCCCTAGTCACCGCCACTGGCACAGTGGTGCACAGCGCCTTTTCTCCAGAGACTTGGTTTTTAGGGGCTCAGCTGGGTTGGTCACCGCCACCCCTGTCCGGTTTCTAGCCGTTAGAATTCGACCGTTGGAGGGCACCGCCACCCCTCGTCCGGTGCCACACCGACCTATCCAATGCCCTCGTAGACAGCAACCCAAGGGGTATAACTGCTCTATTTGCTTGTGTGGCTATAAATAGAGGTGGTGGCTAGCCATGGCCACTCTCTTGGAATCCCATACACTTGTGCACACCCTTTGGGAGCTAAGCAAACACAATCCACTCACTTGCACACTTGTTTTCATCATTAGCGACCGAACCACCAAGTGTTGGTCAACACAACGAGGACTAGCATGCCGGTAAGCACATGAACCTCGGAAGAAAAATATTGGTGTCCATTGTGTTTGGAATTCTCCGGGTGATTGAAATGGCATTCATATTGTTATTGGTTCATTCCTCGACATGGCGGTATAATCACCCTACTCACTCCCTTACATTCCTTGCAAACTAGTTGTGTAGCAAGCTCTTTAGTGTAGCTAGTTTTAAGAGCTTGCTTGCTAGTTTAGTTTCACCTAGTGAAGCTCTTTAGTGTAGCTTGTTTGAGAGATCTTAGTGAGTAGTGACTTAGCCTCTTGTGTGCCTAGAGATCATAGCAACTAGAATTATTGGGATAGGTGGCTTGCAACCCTTGTAGAGCTAGAGCAAAATTGTATTTTGCCATTTAGGTTACTAACCACTTGCTCTAGTGTTTTTATAGAGAATTTTTATAGGCTATTCACCTCCCTCTATCCATTTAGGACCATTCATCAGATCACGACACGTCACGTCATAGGGGTGATGACCCGACCCTTGCTCATTTAACACCATATCTGGGTTCCAACATGGCATGTCTCTAAGAGGGTTACACCCCAACGGGATTCTTTTGGGTTTCATCTCAATACTAGTGGCTAAGTTTTTATATTGGCTCGCCAAGTCTAACACATCCCTCCTCCTTTATTAGGGCTTGGGACCTGCTATGCTAGAGCACCATAGGCACCCCAACATAGGTGGAGTTATTTGTAGCCATTCCACAACATTACATTAATCGATTTACGTGCTTATTGCCTTCATCATACTTCCCTAATTTGTTTACAAAAGAAATATGTTGAAATTGTGTTCCTTGTGCACTGTGCATGAATATCTCGAAGTGTATCTCGATGCACACACTTGTAATATGTTTTTAGTTTGTATGCAGTATGCTCATCAGGCTTGTGTACTATCGGCCCCTCATTTTGAGAGTTCAAAGTGCATTTGTACTTGCGCCAGGATCACATACAAGTACGCACAAATTAACAGGAATGGCACATAGATTTATGATAAAAGTTCCAAGCTTTATTGATATCTAATAATAGAGTCTTACAAGAGTGGTCCAAAGGACATAGCCATAGGCTTTACAAACCTAGCGGAAGTCTATTGCCGTTAAGAGGCATTTTATTTTAGTGGGGTGGTAGCTACTAAAGCGGTGTTCTAAGGGTGCAGTGCCATTCTAAACCATAGGCATGATTGAGCACGGTCATCCTAAGACCCTTTTCATAATCCTCATGACTCCTAGTCCTCGTGATCCACTTCCTCGTCGTAGTTGTTATCATCTTCAGGGTCAAAATTGTGGCAGAACCGCCTAATCTAATGCCTCTCAGGAGTACTTATCTTCCATCAGACACTAAGTACTTAAGAGAGGACACTAAACTATGCAGTTCCATCGAGCACATCCCAAGGGAGAACTTGAAAATCCACATTTTTCTATCAGGATCATAAATGAGAGAATACAGCTTACAACATTCTTAAGTCATTTCTTACATCACTTTATTACAGTATCAGAATATTACCTCAATTGATTATAATAGTGGAATATAACAATGTTATCAGAGTTACAGAGGAAGCAAAGATTAATTTAATGATATGGGAGAGTATTAACATAGTGGACATTTATATGCGAGAGATGCTAGCAGATTTTACATCTTTTCTTATAAAAACCTTTAGTGAGGGTTATAAATACACACTATGGTCGTAGCATGAAAGGAATCCTCTCTGAGCCCACCAGGAGGTTTTCACACACAAGAGTCAGCTATATGTATCCTCCGATCACCTGCAACAGGGGGAATAAAACCCCAAGTACTCGATTGTACTCAGCAAGACTTATCCGATAGGAGGAAAATGAAAGACTCCAAGGATATGCAAGGCTTATTCGGCTTGTGGGTTATTGCATCTGCGGAAGCATTACTAAACATGCATCCTTATATTCAATTTTTATTAGCAGTCATCATTAGTTTATTAACTAACCATTCTATGTTAGCACCTATGCTACTTTCAAATAGGTGGTAAGCAATCAGAACTATTTTATCACATTTCAAGTTTTAGTTCTTACTACGGTGCTAGACCATAGCCAAGTCGGTACCATCTCACAGAAATGGTGATTCGGAAATCAATGTATTCCAGCTGGGTACCCCAAAACACACGCCCCATTTGTACCCAAGGCACAAACAAGACCAACCCATTCCACTCCTGCCACGGGGTCCAGGTCCCCATCCAAACTTGGACTCCAAGCCCCCACACTTGAGACCCAGTCTCAGTATGGTGTTAGACCTCCACCTTTCCCCGCCTCCAATCAGTCGGTCCAAAAAGAGCCTGAACCGGCGACAAGAGCGTAACGAGCCTTCCCGCTCCCATAAGCAAGTATGTGCTCAGGATAATAAGTCTGTGACCTGACTACCATCCACAGCAACAGACAGTCCTCAATTGACACAGGCGAAACAAGTGCAATCCGAGCCACGCTCGAATGCCTAACCAAGTCCAGATCCAAAGTACTAGTCCACCCGGTCTCCAATTATCATTCATATATTTTTCCATGTGATAGTAATATAATAACAACAATAATATCTTTCCTATCTCTCGCGAGTGACAGGTAATCACTCGATTTCTACCAGATCCTATAGCATAGCAATCTATATGATCCTAACATACTAGTAGGACTCATAGGATAAGGATATATATATATATATGCAAGTGGGTTTCATTCAACTTCTCAAAACTTAATGAACAAGCATAAAATAAAGTGCAGAATAATAGAGGTTATGCTCCGGGGCTTGCCTGGGTAAGATATAACCAAAAGTTAGCATTCCATCATGGTGACACGATCATCAAGGCACCATCTTTTCCGCTACTTCGGTCGACTCCATGATCCATCGTTGTTCCTATTATGATATACATGGATGCAACGCAGAGACGTAAATAATCAACGACAACTGCAACTCCAAAATACGATTATGCTCCTAAGCTAACAAGCTAGCTTTAATGGCTAACGTACTAGTCTACTTATCTACATCATCAAGTAAGGCTTTGTCATAAGAAAAATGTTTTAGTTCTAAAATCCCAAGGTGTTTCGGCATTTTATTGATTAAACATATATTTTTGAACTAGGGCTCATTTAGCTACCTTAGCAAACTAATTATTATAGAGCTACAAAAATTACAGTGAGCACCTAATAATATTAGGAATTTACCGTGAAAGTTTCAGAGCCAACACTATCACCAATTTACTACAAAAATTCCTTCAAGTTTATATCTTAATAATATTAAGCATCTCAAATTAATTATATCACTTCTGAAAATATTATAAAACTATGTGAACAAAATATACTAGCAGATAGATCATGATTTTAGGAACCTAACAAAATTGGTTTCACAATTTTCGATTAACTACACCATTTTATATTGAATTTACAAGTTTACCTTAGAAACTAAATTAGAAAATGCTTAGAAAAGAAAAAGGGCCGGTGGCCACCATTCGGCCTAGCAACCCGACGGCCCAGCGCGTAGTGCGGCTCACGCATGAGATGGCCCACGGTGGGGAGCCCGTGCTGGCACTTTAGCAAATGAGCCCTCGGACTTTTCCCGAACCACAACTAGGTCCTAATACAATTTCTTCCTTTCTCTAGCGAATTGACTTAAACCCCTGGATTTTTCCAAATTTCCCCACGCGCACCCCCGGCCACCCCGTGCATGGCGGTGCGGCGAGCGGTGGCACTGGGTGTCCATGCCAGCTACCAGGGGCCTACACGAACCCATTTAGCAGGTTGGTCGCCATCTATGGTTAAACGCGCTAAGATGGGTGGCGGTTAGGGACTCGGAGGCGCACTGTCATGGGCTACAGCGGTGAGCGGCTATCCGCGGCGGCGGCACGACTATTCTGGTGAGCCTACGTCCTCACGGAAAGGTAGAGATGGCGGAGAAGCATCAGTAGCGCATCAGAATTCATGCTGCGGTGACGGTTGAGGCAAGGAAAAGCTAAGGTGGTCTCCCGGGCACAGCGGCGACGCCCCAAGCCAGACACCGACATGTCACCACGTCGCCGACGAGTTCCCTGGCTAAAACAGTGCAAGCACTAGATAGATGGAGTCAAAGCGAGTTCAGGGTTACGACCAATTGATCTGTTACCACTCCTACAAGCCTTACCCCCAACCCTCTGGTCACGGCGGCGCACATGACCGACGGCGAGGAGAAACTAAAATTGACCATTGACAGACCACGGCTAGGCTCGATGAGAATGCGACACCTAGCTAACTTACTAAGCTACCCACCGATGCGAGAAATTGGACTGAGAGGGCTTGAGTTGGTGATTATGAAGGGGAGAGAAGAGTGGCGCACTACAACTGCCACGTCGCAGGGAGTGGCCCCGACGGAGGTGACCCGACCAAGACCCGACAAGGCATGGCAGCACAAGGACACAACCTCACAAACGAGGGCAAGGGTCATGTGGTTAATGCTCGGGTGGAGCCCTTAGGGGTGTCTGTGTGGCCATGTGTATGCGACAGTGTGGCGTTGCGATGCGGTAGACTACGTACGACATCAAGCTCGGGCTTGGTAGGTGGGTTGTGCGGCTGGGAACAAATGCTACAGTGCCGGTGAGTCAGAGGGCGTGGGACAGCGCCATGAGCTACGACGTGGCTTGATACAAGGAGGGCAGCAGGTGGGGCAGCGATGCAGTCCGGTGGCAGCGGCGGCCGAGGGGCGAGTGCCGAGGCCATCGGCCAGCAGCAAGCGTCGCAGCCGAATGTGGCCAAGCCACAGCCACGCCGTAGCTAGGCCGAGGGCGGCCACCAATAGCCTACCCATGCATGCGTGTGGCCAGAGGTAGCCATGGCGCGCACCAAACGCGGTGACCACGCACTCCCGGCTGAACGGCTAGACACGTGCGAAGCACGAATTTTAAAGCGTCAAAACCAATCGCTTAGAGCCTAGTTGAGATTAAAACAAGAGTTTAAGATTCTAGTAGCCATTAAGGGCTTCTCGTCCGAGCAGCGAGCATGGCCGGAGAGTGAGCATCGAGGGATATAAAGAGGTGCCAATAGGAGCTCGTCGCGCTGAACGCTAGTTCACGACCGAAGCCCGAAACAAGATCGACAGCGCGTTCTAACAAAGTTAGGGCAATTTCTGCGACGCCACGACAACTCCAACTCATCCGTGGACTTCACCATGATAAAGTACTCACTTAGAGGCAACTAACACTACGAAATCATGAAGCTAGTGTTTAAGCATTTTAGTTAGAACTTAAACGCCAATATAGCATTGTCCAACACTCTTTTCCGACTTAGAAAAGACAAGGGTTCAATTTGGACATAACATCCATGAACACTTGTTGCCACAATTTTTAAGAGGTCCATACCTTAGTAACTTCAACCAAAAATACTACATGTGATAGCCCATACTTCATACTAGATCATAGGAACGAAATACTAAAGCACTATTTAACTATTTTGCTCAATATAATTCACCAAAAATGGCATTTTAAACAATAGCTCAAGTGTTTGCCGACTTAACGAAAAGAGCTTATCTTAACCTCAAATTTGATTTTTGAGCCCCCAAGAACACTAGTTAACAACATTTATTTCACAATTTAAAGTTGCACCTTCAACTACACCACTTGCTCGTCGTCTTTACTTAAGTATTGCACACAAGTTATATTTTATTTTTGTTTATATAAATTGTTTTTCGTGCCAAACAATTAAAATGACTTATCCCATTTTTCTATTTAGGATTTTCATTAGCACTTTACGCACCAAGTAAGTTAACTTAGATATTTATTTGAGTCCACAAAAGTGAGTCACCTAGGATTCGCTTATGATTTCACGTGCGTTATATTTTTAAAACCCGAAAACTTGTTAGACTAATCCCTCTTGGACCTAAATCACGGTGCTAAGCAAGCTCGTAACACCAGGGGTATTACAGAAATCTGTGAGTCAACAACGGGTGAGTACATACGTACTCAGCAAGCCCTAACCATAGGGTTGGGTGGAGTGGATGGTGGAGGCTTTATTTGTGGAGGTGGATGGTGATGGTGGAGGTAGGGTAAAGTAGTTATAATTAAAGGTTGAGCCCTTGTATAGTATTACCATTCTCACAAGTTCCTGGGTTAGTGTTAAAGATTCATTAATCATGTTAACATAGTTTCATTACACACAAAAGTAAGTCTAATCATAGTATCTCATCCCAACATCTGCCCATTCCAAGGACGTGGCTATTCGAATAGATTCAATATGCTCTGCATAGGGTGTACACTTTTCCCACATGATAGGCGTAGTCCCATCCATGATCATCGAATGGAATAGGCCTAACGAGACCTTAGATTTCCATATAATTCTACCACGGCTTCTCAGGGGTTGGAAATACATGAAGCTTTAGATGATACCAAATCATCCCAACTCAATGCTTCGGATGATACCAAATCATCCCATTAATAATAAGTAAGGGCTCAAACGTGGCCAAATCAAGGGGATTTACATGAAGGATCACATAGCAACCATGTCAACCGGACCACGGAAGATCACTTAGCATCCGTGTCTTCTCCTGATATTCTACTACCAACACCAGCCTCCTAGTACAAATTATACTTCTATCTAACGGGGTGTGAGATCAAGTCTAGCCATCTAGATATGTGGTTGTACAAAATATCTCACTAGACGAGAGGGACTATGAACCGGTCCTTATGTGACCGAGGTGAGTATCTCCCAACAAGAACCCTCATCAGGCAATCCTGCCAAGGTAACTTATCCCACATAAGTTACCCCTCACTCGCCCCCTATCATTGTTTAGTTTAGCTTTACCAGTTTTATGTTGTTCATTCACATCATGGAGCTCATATCATATCAAGATAACCATTTATCATATTCCTCATTAACCACATTCTCACAGTCAAGCTCACATTTTAGGATAATATTTCATAAAGGGGTATTTAAATAACATTAGTTGAGCTGATTAGTTTAATTAATGGAGATGGAGAGGGAGGGTTTATGGAGTTAGGAAGATGGTGGTGGTGGTGGAAGGGGTAGCTAGGACTTGCCTTCGTTGTTTGTCTCCTTCTTGAACCTCTATGTAGTCCGAGTCCTCACTCTCCTAGTACTCAACGACATCTATCGGTCAGCGTTTAATAAATACACTATCACAAATACGAACAAACTACCAAAACAAGCATAGAACAATATGGTGATACTTGATGAAATAAATAGAGCTTGACTTTAGAAGAATTTTTGAAGTGGTTTCACTTAAAACAGAGTTAAGACGGGGGAGTTATGATTTTTAGAAGTTTAATTATATAGTTAAGAAAGTGAGATTTTATATACATTTTTGGTGTATAGAAAATATGTGTAAATTATGTAGGTAGAATCCTAGGTGCATCTAGTTTATTTAGGAATTTTATGGGATTTTTTCTAAGTGGGGAAAATATATTTTTAAGCCTGTGTACACTAGCCGGGTGCACCTAGCGTTTCCGTGCGTTGTGATGTGTGTGCAGTGTGTGTGTATGACGTGTGGAGCCAGGGGTCAACGACGTGTGCCAATGACACGTAGGCCCGCTGGGTCCTGTTGACTAACATTGAGACGACAGTGACAGGGAGAGGGAGAGGGGGTGATGGACAGGACGACAGTCGGATAGAGTTTGCCGGCGTGTCGACGGAACAGGGGGAGAGGGCTCAGGCTCGCCGGTGCTGGCCACTCCGGCAGCGTCGAGGCCTAGTGCGAGATGGGGAATGGTGTACGGTGCTCTAGAGGTTAAACCACAGTCAATAGTGGGGGTGCCGGTGGTGGAGGGTGCTCGTGCTGCTGGTGGCGGCTCACCGGAGAAGAACGGCGGTGCGGTGATGTGCGTGTGTGTGTGCAAGGGCCAGATGTGGCCATTCCTTTTAGTGGACGTGAGTGTGGGTTGTTAGAGTAAATAGGAATAGTACCACATTATCTACCCACGTGGGATATTAGACCTATGTACCCTGTATAATCAGCCCATGAAGCCCAATGCAATATCAACCAATATGCTACCAATTCTATTCTCCTTCACGATATCATTTGCCTAGGTTTAGATCCTAACCCTAGCTACCGCCGCTTCTGCACCGCGCGCCCCCGGGGAGAGGTCGATCTCCGCCGGGGGCAGCGCCCCCATTTAGGCACCCGATCCTATTGATCCGGCTGCCGTCGTCGTCATCGCACAACAGATCAGGCTCTCCCCTATGTCACTGCTGGGTCATCGCCGCCTCGTCCCCGGGCTCATCGCTGGCTATCGCCGTCACCACCTTTCTGATCTTCATCCCATGGAGGCAGATGGACCTCGCCTCGTCTCATGCCACCATGGTGGTAGCCAGGTTCGGCCACACGCCCTGACCCTGCGCTGCCATGGAGGCAGCCAAATCTGGCGTGTCGCTGTCGTCGGGCGGATCTATCCATCTCCACCACGTTGATTTGCGTCGGTGCCTTCGACCCCATGCATCTACGACCCATCGTGCGCCTTGCACCGCCCGATCAGGTCGCACTACCATCGTCGTGCCCTCCCGCTCGGTAAACCAGATCCCCTACTGCTATATCTTTTTGGTTTTCCCGATCACTGATCGGGATTGAGTCGCCCACCGTCCGTCGACCTCGCGCGTACTACTCCAGCATCGACATTGACTGGGCCATCAGCTGCACCGGCATGCCATCGGCTGTGCATCTCCCATCCCTGTACAGCTGCACGCCCCATCGGCTCGTCATCGACACCATCGCTGAGTACTATGCACATCTTCTCCGAGCAACAGGGCTGCTACTGTGTCGCCTCATCGAGCTACAGCACCGCCACCCATGTGTCCACTTCACCATTGCATCTACATCGCTGTCATCTGTGCATCGATGACTATGCTGCACAATCCCTGTTGTGCCATCCGTATGCACAAGGTCTTCGTCTTGCTGATTGGGTCTTCGTCGTCGAGCTGCCCCTACCCGCGCCGTCCCTGAGCCCTGCTCGCCGGTCTGGCCGTTGCCTCGTGTTGTCGCTGAGTCCTACTAGCCGATGCATCCTCTCCCGCATTGCTTCTTCTTCGTCCAGCACAACCACATGATTGGGGCCCTCTCCCTTGTATGCCCGGTATTGGCAACACCGTCGCGTGCTTTCATCCCTGATGTGTTACTGGATTTGGCAAATCTAGCCATGCCTCAGCGCTCAGGCAGCTTGAATGCATCGACTTTGGCATCGAACCTCTCGTTCCTACCCGGTCTACCTTGATTGCGTCGTCACCTTTCTTCTACATCCACAATAGCCTTGACTGTGTTGATTTTGGCATCGCCTCCTCCCACGATGACTGCCTCGACGCGTCTCTGCCATCACCATGGTGCCCCTTGTGCGCCTGTAGCTCCATCGACACGGCTACCTGACCAAAACTACGTCGACCTCGGCCATCTTCAACATGGCTTCTTCAACCACGACTATTGTGCCCTTATGCTTGGCTACCTTGACATCGGCACAAAGGGCTACCGCCTTGCATGTGGACTCATCGGCTTCTTCACCAGCCATAGCATACGCGGCACATCGACTGTTATGACTGCGGAAGATGTTAGCTCGTTAGCTTCTTCTCCAGTCTCACCGTCTATAGCGCTCCCGTTGTGACTGCGGGGGGGTGTTAGAGTAAATAGGAATAGTACCACATTGTCTACCCACGTGGGGTGTTAGTCCTATGTACCCTATATAATTATCCCACAAGGCTCAACCAATATTCTACCAATTCTATTCTCCTTCATAGGTGCATAGTGTATGTGTTGGTGGAGGTGTAGTACCTAGCCGAACCTTGGCCGGCGGTGGTCGGCGGCCATGGCGGCTCAGAGGAGGCTTCACACGGTGGCACTGTAGCACTAAGGAAACGAGAGAGAAATAAAGGAAAGAGAAGGTGGAGGAGGGGCTCTAGGGCTCACCTGCCACTCCAATCGGCCAATGTCGCAGCAGGGAAGAGAAAGGAGGGGAGCGGCTTCAATGGCGTCGGCGGCTCCTGATTTGGGGGAAAATGCTCTAGTGCACTACAAAGAGGGGAAGAGGAGGAATGGAGGGGGAGATGTGATGTTCTAGCCTATGGCGAAGCTCGTAGCGGTGGTGGTGTGGCCGAAGAGTGGCCGGCCGAGCCTATTTATAGGCCGGCCATGGCGGCGCTGGCGGAAGAAAAATCTCCTGACCGTTGAAGTTTTTTTTGCCATGCGCACATGTTTGAATTCCCTATGGCGGTTCGCAATAGTGCGACCTTATCCATGTGCTTGTCCGGAAGCTTGGAGCACAGCTATGGCGGCAATGGTCGGATGAGCTTATCTCGCCGCGTGGCCATGGTGGCAGAGGAAGGCATAGGGGAGAGGGAAGAGGGCGAGAGAGAGAGAGAGTAGGGCCGAGAAGCTTCTCGGAGCATCCGCGACCTTATCCTCATGGAGCAGGGTCGGAGCGAGCGGTAGCGTGGCCAAGGCACCTGCCTCGATGGGGAGGTAGGAGACGGTGCTGACAGGTGGGGCCCGCTTGCTAGCGAGTGAGAGGGAGTGAGCAGGCACGCGTGTTCGGTTGGGTTGGCCCACGGTAGGGAGAGAGGAGGGGAAGGAGCCCAAGTGGCTTTGCCTATTTCCTAATTCCTTTGCAACGTGTTTGGTTTGCATCACCGCACGGTCAAGAACGATCCGATCCAAAAACCGAAGCTAGTCGCATTGTTTGGTTTGCCTCACCAGATGGAACCATTCGTCACCGACTAATCCCTCCACAAGTCGTTTTCTACGACCAACTGATTCCTCAAAAAGCGGCGGACGACCACGTTCTCCAGAAATCAAATGTCTATCCGATCCTAGCCAATGAGGGATCGACTCATTCCGCATGATATGGTTCTTTGAACCAAACACGCTGTTTCTTTTTCCTATGCTTTCCTATTTCATGTTTTGAAATGACTTTGAATTCTAACTTGAAATATTTCAAGTAGGGTGTACCACCATATGTTCATCAAGCAAGCAAGCAAACAATCAAAACACTTCAAGCATTATTACTCAAGTAGTCTTATTCCTAAGTTAATTTGTTTAAGCTAAAATAATCCCTATGTGAATTATATTTATTTGTTTTAGGAAAAGTTTTAAAAAGTTCAAATTTTTAGTGGTTTTTAAATTAAGTGAAATTTCAGGGTGTTACATGTAAAGCGATGGTTCAATGAGAAAGGAGATGTAACATGTGAAATCTGTCATGAGGTGAATATATGATAATAAACAAAGAATGCGATTCCATTTTTCTCATATGACATTTGTCTTGATTTGTATTAACAAAAAAATTATGTTTGCAGCCTTATGAGCATGGGTGTACTGCACCTCCAAGAGCTCATCTTGATGAAACTACCTTTGATATAAGGTACGGCATTATGATTTTATCGTCGAAAACTGGATGCAAGAGTAATATTTTTAACTTCTTTTCTGATTTCTTTTTGTTGCAATAAATTTCAATCTAACTGTTAGTAATTACTTTTCATTTCTTTGTGGTTTATAGTGGCGGCTAGACAATTACTGCTACTGCATTTGACTTGCGTGATCCTAGGATCCTTGCAGTGGCACAAAACCACATCATGGAGGCTGAGCATGGGTATCCATGCCAGCACTGCTGCTTTCTGTCGCTTTGCTGCTCTTGTTGTAAGTGACCAAAGAACAGGTGTATTTGACTATTGAGATTGTTGCCATTGAAAACAGCAGGGCTTTCTTTTTTATTCATAACATCCATTTACCTTTTATGTTCAGTTAATGGCTCTCTTGTTGTTGAGACAAGCACTGACTCTAACCGATGAAGATGATGACGATACTTCTCCCATGTTTTCGATGGCGTTTAAGGATCTCTCATGAAATGTACTACTAGTTCATCGCGCGTCTTGGCGCGTCCTCGACAGATTAGTTGGAAATACAATCGTAGATCTGAACGTGTATATATCATTTGGTGTGAAGTACTCAAACTTCTTCTTGTCTCTAATTAGAGTCACTACGGTCTTATTTCTAGTTGAGTAAGCTTCCAACATGATCTTCACAACCTTGTGATCATCTAGCTCGTCACAACCATAGCCTCTAATCTTGCCCACCATAGTCATCAATCTATCAAACATCTCTTATGGCCCTTCTCCATCCATGATTACGAACCGGTTGAGTTTTGCCATCAACAAATCAATTCTTAACTTCCTCACTTTGTCAACCCCTTCATGTGCAAGGTGCAAAGTGTCCCATATTTGCTTGGCGATATCAACACCAATGACTCTATTGTACTCATCACCATCCAAAGCACTAAGCAACACACTTGTGGCTTGACCATTGAGATGAATAATTCTCATTTCATCTAGTGTTGGATTCTTGGGATCAACCGGTGACTCAAATCCATTGCAAACAACCTCCCAAATGCCGGGATGAAGACCTATAAGATAGGCTCTCATCAAGTGCTTCTACTTGGCAAAATTAGTCCCATTGAAATGATGTAACTTGCCCGCGGGCACATTGATGAAAGACTTCCTATTAAGGTTAGTCATAGGCATAGAGGAATAGTTAAAGGATACGGCGACATATTTATTGTTGGAGTCGACTTGCCCTTTCCTTTCTTTTCCTTCTTGCCCCATTTGACACTTGGTAGGACTCATCATCATCTCCATCTTCAGAACTACTTGAGATGTCACTTGATGATGCATTGGTTACCTTCTCTTCTTCTTCTTCTTCTTCTTCTTCTTCTTCTTCTTCCTACTAGCTTCTCTTCTTTTTCTTCTTGCTTCTCTCTTGAGCTTTCTTTCTTCTTTTCTTTGCTTCTTATCTTCAAGCCTTTGTTGCTCCTTCTTCTTTTCTCTTGCTTTTCTAGCTTTCTTTCTTTTTCTTCTTTCTTCATCATTTTGAGCTTTCTCAGCATCGGTAGCCTCAAGCTATGGGAGTGTGGTATTGCTTGCTATAGAAGCACTTAGTTCGCTATTGTCAGTGTCATGCAGCTCCACATCCTCTGGATCAACGTCCACCGGCTTCACACCACTAGTACCTCCTCTGGGCTCCATACCTCACGCGGTGAAGCGCACACGAGGTAACCTGCTCTAATACCACTTGTAGGATCTCTGGTTAGCCTAGAGGGGGTGAATAGGCATGTTTAAAACAAAACTCAAGTAGATGTCAAATTTCACCCTTGGCACAACCTCTCTGACCTCGCGGCACTGCTAGACAGCGGCACTACCGCACCTGCAAACAACTTCGAGTCACAGTCCAAAATCAGTGAATGGAAACTTAGATCAGAGAAATTCCTTAGCTTCCTGTAGGTATGAGGTTCACAGATTGAGAGCTAGAAGTGGTAGGAACTCCACACACAAGTAGATCGGCCACAAACCCTAGAATCTACCTCAACAACAATATGATATGCAAGTGAAATAAATCAAGCACAAGGTGACACAATGATTTGTTCCATGGTTTAGCTCGCCACCAAGGCTTGTCCAAGTCCATGTTGTTGAGGTTGCCACTAAGGCTAGGGCTTTGCAACCCTTTCTCGTTCTCAAGTTAAGAGAGTTACCTCTTGAGATGAGGGGTGAGTTTACTAGCTGTAAGAGATAGTTACAAACCTCCCAGGGCTGCCACATAAGTTGGCAAGCTCCACGGGCGATGCTCTAGCCGGCTAGGAGCCAAGCTCCAAGAGTAACAAACACAATCGCCGGTCAAAACGTGAACCAAGTGCTCTTTAGGCTTTGGGAATCAGTGGATCTGCTCTCTAATCGAGTTTGGCACTTTTTTCTCTCAAGGATTGATAGGGAAATCAATGGAGAAGCGTGAAAGCTTAAGGTCACCAATGGAGGAGAGAGAGATGAGCACTTTTCTGTTCTTGGGCGAACTGAACGGTTCAGAGAGAGAAGAGAGACATTGGAGAGGAAGGGGAAAGGTATAAATACCCCCAACCCCCAACGGTCACTTAAGTCACGGTAATGTCGTGGCTCAACTGTGGCAGTGCCGCTCAGCGGCAGTGCCTCTCTTCAAGTGCGGCACTGTCGCACAAAGCAAGACAGCAAGGGTAAGAGTGAAGTGATGGCTGTCTTGGCTGAGTAACTGAGGATGTAGGTGTAAGATAGAGCACTTGATAGCACATGTTAGCTCAAGCATTGTGTCCCCCTTTATAGTACGGCTTTTCCTATACTCAAATTCAAAATATAAAAGAATTTAAACCTTCTTTAAGTTTGAAGCCATCGACATTTGTAATTGAGGGCACCTCCATTTCGTCTAACATCCTCGATTATATATTCCCTGCTTGTCATCTTGATAAATCTCATTAGTCCTCTAATTGCATGGTCATTATCACCAAAACCCACAATTAAGGCTTAATTGTACTTTCAACTTGGCGCAGCATCAAAACAAAAGACCGCCATTACCATCTGCATGTCCTAGGCATCAGTTGGTCTTGAGCAAGATGGCTACCACCAGAACATGATCACTCCAAGCGGCGATGAGACTGTGTACATCACTTGCTCTTGTCCACAAAGAACGAGGGCAGCCTTCCTATGGTATGTGAAGAGACGCTTTCAAGAACTCGTTTGGTGCGGTTCACCTCCTCTCGCAGCAGCCACCCTTGCATTTGTGGCCACATCATTGGAGTTGGTAGCATCAATCGAGCTTCATTTGTGGTGGCCTCACAACGCGCTGGTGACCTTGAGCTCCTACCACAGTTCCTTCAAGCAGTCCTGAACCCATTCTCGCCGGGTTCATCCATCCACTCGATGAATCGGCACTAATCAGCCTCATCCTGCGTGAGTCAAAGGTTACCACAATTGAGTAATTCGAAAATGTGACAAGTGTTTGATTCATGAGCAATTAGATGGAAACGAAAACATTTGACAGATCAATCAATGAACGATTGAAGCACAAACCTGCATTGGGCATCCCAAGAAGCGCCTGCCCGTATGCTTCCCACCCCAAGCTTTCTTCAGAATGGCATGGCGACCATGTTCACACTTGTGAATCCTCAAAACATGCATGCTGGACCAATGGGCCTCGTGGGATGAGATCGGGGATGCAGGAGTAGCTCTGGTCCTACGAAGAACTGGGGGGAAACCTCAAATTGGTCAAAAATCCAGTACTAATGCGCATCTACGAATGAAGCCTAGGGTTTTGCACATGAATCCAGCATAAATTGACACCTATCCTAGGGTCTGGGTCAACAATCCATAAAAAATCGGCACCTATCCTTGCGATCTCCAAAGGGGAAAATGGGTTTTTGGCATTCCAACTTAAACCCTAGGGGGGAGGGGAGCAGGACGGGAACGATCCTTTACCTCGGATGTGGCGTTGTCCTCGCTGTCGCGGTTCTCCGACGAGTCGACGGAGTTCCCGTCATCACTCCTCACCGAGCGGCTCCTCGACGGAGACTCGGCGCCCGGGGAACGGAGCGGAGACGTCGAGTGGGAGGCACATGTGCACCTGGAGCCACCAGTGCAATAGCCCAGGGCGCGGCGCACCTCCAAGGAGTCCACGGCGGCGGCGTTGTTGCTCATCGACGCAGGTGGGATGGTTCGCCAGCGACGGGTTCGAGGGAGGACAAGGAGCCGACGGGGCAGTGAGAGGGAGACGAGGGGTCATGGGAAGGTGAGCGAATGGGGGTGACCGAGCTCGTGGGTGCCGGGTGCGTATTTATTGAGGGAGAACAGGGGAGGGGGTAATGATGCTGATTGAAGCAATGGGTGAATGCACCCAGCTGTGTCCAACAAACCAAACACACCCTTCCTTGGCTACACTAGTATAGCCAGGAGCTCATGCAGCCAACCAAACAAAATCTGAGCTAAACCAGGCCATCAATAGCATCCCAACCAAACAAGCACATGTTGGCTTGATGGAACCTGGCCAAACCCAACCTGGCTCCCATCTTAGCCAGGCTAGGATTTAGCCATGCAACCAAACACACCCTGTATGACAGTGCATAATTGTTTCAGATCGAAGGTTTCTCAGAAAGACTCGAAAAGTCCACAACTCCAGATGAATTACTGCATGTAGAAAAAGAAGCGAGTGCCCGAAAGCTCACTACTGGACCTGCCGACCTGGTGCTCACCAACTTAACTGGAGAAATATGCGCAACAGCTCTTGTAATCAGCTGTTGTAATATCGACCCTCTGTGGTGTCGTTGCTAGAGTCGGCAGCTTTCGTTTCCAAAAGATTTAAAAAGCCGCTATAAAATCCTCGGAGAAGCTGAGAAATAAGCTGTGCAAAATAGGGTTGCATGTCAAGGTTCAGTGGTATTGTTAACGCCAACACGGACATCTTCAATTGAAAGCACCCATGAACTCTAAATAATATGATAATTTACAAGAATAAGCATGTCATAATTGTCCATAATTCTCATCTTTTTCTTACAGTTCTTCCAATGCATTTACATTGGAAGGCAGCAACCAATGGACAACCATATAACTTGCTCCTTTTCTCTTCTCAAATTATAAAAATGGGGAGAAGAAACATGAAACCTAGAAGTGGTAGCAAAAAGAATTCGGGAAACCACAGAGGGGAAGGAGGAGGTGGGGGGTGGGGGGGACCGGAGTATCTCAAAACTTTAGGCCACCCTCAGTGCTGCCACCAACTGGCACCGTGTGATCAGATCATAAATACACTGATATTAGTGGCGAAGATATTTGGACTGGGTGTCATTGTGCTTATCAATCCAGTTTTATTTCTTGCATCTGTTCATGGTGCCCATTCAAACCGTCCGTGGCTAGTTGGACCCCTGGCAGACCGTTGTCTTTCTCAGGCGTCTCTGTTCTCATCTTGCCATCTTCTTTGGGTGATTCTGCTCTTTGCTCATTATCTAGATCTAGTGTTTCTCTCTGCTTCTCATCATCTCTGTTGGAGGTTTCTACCATTTCATCAATATTGGTAAACTTTGTGTTCGCAGAGTCATCAGCATTGTTCTGCTTTTCCTGTGAGGAATCATGGGGAAAACAAGTTTAAAGGTGAGTAGAAAGCAACAGCGTGCTTTTGCATATATAAACCAACAATGGAAAATGCTGTGTATGCTAAAAGAATTCAAAGTCACAACAATAACCAGAGGCTCTCACATTTGAAGAAATGAAAATAAGGTGATTTTTGGTCCTTGAAGCAAGCAGGTAGAATATACACCCTAGAAATTGGTGTAAAACGTATTCATATGGAATTCGGGGACACAGCTTTACCATTGATGTTAGATAAAATAAATCTAATGTTTTTAACTAAAAGAATGGAATTCCATACTACAAATATTTAACTTAATTTTTTATATAAGCAGTTTTAAGTGGCAATAACAACCAACCATATACATGTTTCTTATGTCTCGGAGTTGTTATCTTTCAGTCAGAAGAAATTACCTGGTTCTTATCACGCCAACTCAGGGAAAATGGGCCAAGCAAGTTTTTCCTTCTTGGCTGGAACTCCTGTGATGAATTCTGGCTTGCCTGAGTAGGGGATGCATCGAGCATTGATGGTCTAGAAGGGGAACAAGTGCAACAAATATATCAACATTAGAAAATTATGTCAACAAAGTGCCAGGAAGCTACATAACGAAAATCAATCATCATGATGTTACATTATGTTAGTTTTCAGTTGAAAAACCATAGGAGGACAGAAGCGGCATTAAACAAAGTTCAATTGCCAACAGTGAGAAATTAACAACAGAAAAATGACTGGTATATTAGCACTGCCTTATTGCTAGTTTTAAGAGCTGTCCATCTCACACTAAGAATTGTGAGAATAGATAAGATTAAGATACCTTGGAGAAGGGCAAGGGGACAGTGCTTTCTGCTGGCTAGATTGGTACTGCAGTGTAGCCTCTAACATTGTTTCTGCCATTACAGCTCTGTTCTCCATTTGGGCAAGTGAAGCCATAGCTTCTTCGTACTTTTCCTGCACACATGTCATGATCCTGTAAGTGTGGAACAAGCTAGGGTAAAACAAGAGTAGAAAGAAGAGACATACTATTTTTGCTAATTCCGATAAAACGATAATAAGTAGTGACAACAGTATAATTGAAGAACCAGTACCAGCTCTTCAGTAATATTGGTATTACTAGTTTGAACTTTGAACAATGAAAAAAAAAAGGAACAAAACAGGATGCTTTCATTGTTTAGAGACCACTTGTTCTAAACAATATCCTTAAAATAATGTGATTGGTGCAACTTGCAAGCCGGGTTCATGCCTGTTTACCCTAAGAAAGCCAGTACATGGCAGGCGGTCAGTGAAAGCCATCCAATTTTCTTATCAAAATAAAAATCGAGCTTCTTAATTTTTGGGTCATGTCTAAGAAGGAAAAATACATATATAGCGACAAAAGTCGTGACCAAAGGTATCATTCAACAGTACTACTTTACAGAAAGCAAAAAATATTTGACCATTTTGACAGGTTTTCAACAAGACCCAGATAATTTCTGAACTATCGTTGCAAGATTTATTCTGAATTAGTAGTCAAACTGGTTACCTCAGCCAGGTACATTTGTTTCAATTAGTTTGTTTATGAGGAACAGACCCTAGCTAAGGCCAAAACTGTTTCAATTTTACTGAGAATTTTCCAAGCACTAATATTACAGCTGCTGCTTAGATAAGTCTATGTTTATATGTTAACAAACACTGTAAAAGTTATCTTTTGCTACACTGTGTAACAGACCTAGCTCAACTGGAAATAGCTTATATGGATAAAACAAGAGAGCTGACGTTCAAAATAGATCAAGTCATTGATTAACCTGTAGAACATTTGCTGCGTATCTCTGAGCAGCAGCATCCTGCTCGGCTGAGATGCGAGCTTCCTCTGCAATTTTCAGTTCTTGTTCGACACGCATCAGGACCTTTAACAAGACTCCTGGTTAGTGTATTATGTAGTATAGAAATGCATATAGAGAATGGACAGAGAGCAACTTTACCTGAAACATTGCTTGCTCCTGTTCCTGCTTGTCTGATAGGGCCTGTCTTAGTTCAGATATTTCTTGTTCCAACTGCTCAACCTGAAAGAAAAAAGTGCAAATATGTTCAGTTCCATTGCTCTAAGAACACAAAAGGTCCTTAGCTTATACCAATAAAATTTTGACAAATTTTCTAAATTACTCTTAAAAATCATATAGTAATTTATACTCCATAACTTTTACATCATTTAATATGGTGAAATGTCTATTAATAACAGATTCATACTTATATGCTGTTATACTTTATGAAGACAAGCTAAATAAACATAGTTAGAAGCAATTTTTGCAACAAACTAAATAGTACTCCCTACGTTACAGCATAGACCTTTTGCTCAGGAGTCAGGAGTTTCAAAAATAAATGTTCTTATGTTCATTAATAAAAGCAAGAGTGCAGGTCTAGCAACATCTCAAACCTCTACCACTAATTTAATATGTCAAAGAGGTTTCGTTATCGTAGCATGTATTGCAAGTTGATAGGGGCACATTCACATGTGTCATCATTTCTCATTTTCTTTTATTCCTATGTGTATGCACATGACTGTTGTGGGCTTGAATGAGATACGAAGATAGTGCTGTGCAATCTAGATTCTGGATATTTCCATAATTGAATATTTTCTCTGTAAATAACAGGAAATAATTGAATATTTTCTCTGTAAATAACAGGAAACTACTCTATACCTTTGCACTTAATTGGCGTCTATTGTCTTGCTTAACCATTTCCATAAGTGCTGTTTCTAGTTCATCAGCTCTGCAAAAACAAAAAGAAGAAAGAAGGTAAAAGAACAGTTCGACTGAAAAGAAAATATTCAGCTGAAAGGGCATGATCGTGCTGTTTAAAAATATTTCGTGTTTACCAGTTTCACAACATGAGTAACAATAGCTAGAACTTTACATCAGTAAACAGTTTTCTCGTGATTGCTTCCAAACAGTCGATTCGTTTTTTATATTTCATACAATGTATGTGGTCAACCAAGTCAGGAATTTCGGATATATTTTCCAGCGATGATGGTGGATTTATGAGGTGAAAAAAAATTAGCAGCTTCAGTTCATATTACTGCAGAAAACTAGTCCCCAGGAAGCACATGAAAAGAAAGGAGAAAATTACCCATACCAATGCATCAAATTATAACTTCTGGTTAAATCTGGTGAGAAACTCAAACTGTAACACATGTAAAACTGTTCCAGCTTCTTATGACAAAATAAGTGATGGAAATTTGGAAAGGAATAAGCAGACCTGAGAACAGCTGATCTTCTCTCCTCTAGGAGTCGGCACAACTCCAACTTCAGCCAGGCAACCTGTGGTGTTAAAACTAAGCATTACTACCATGGGATGACAAACTACAGAAAATTCTTGGTTTGGTCAAGCAAAAGGAAAAGAAGATGGCAAAGATTACAATCCTTCAGAGTATATAGATAACAGGATTTAGAGACTATGATTGAGAAGGCTACCTGGTCCTTTGGATCAGGCAAAGAATCAATCTCAGAATTCACTGTCACGCCACCATACTCGTCATCCATGTTTCCAGGATCACTTTCTTCATTGGCATCCCCATCTCCCACGTCACTCAACTGGTCTGTTGAATCGCTTAAAGAAACCAGTGGTTCAGGGTCACGTTTAAAGTTATACAGTTTTGATGCAAGACCATTGGTATCCGTCCAAACACCTAGACCTTTCGCTCTTTCTTCCATTGCAGATATAACAGGTGGGCGGTGTTTATTACTTAGTTCTTGCAATATTGTTTCATTTACGGATTGATATCCCATACGAGCTGTAAAGACAAGCTGACTGCTGTCAAAAGTGGAACCAGCTAAAGACTGCAAAAGGGTAACTGAATCACCGGCATCTTTTGTAGTCACAAGTGCAGGGCCTGCAATTAACACAAGCATGAGTCTACAGACATTCTTAGAAGAATTCTGTGTATCTGGCTACAAATATATATATTTTTTTTGGAAATTGAAATGAAGCAAAAGTATTTCCCAGTACCATAGAACTCCAGTAGCGCAAGAGCTGTCCGGAACAGCATTACTCTGTTTCCATCGAACAAAAGCACATCCCAAACACGGAGAACTGAAATGTAAAATTCAGAAATAAACTGTAAACATGATGTAAAGTTTTGTCGAATATATGTCTAGGGTCACTACAAGCAGATTTCATTGCTTACATAGAGTTAGTGTGTTTTATATGGTCTTCCTGGGTACCCTATAATCACCAATAATATATAATACAGGCCTAGTTATCTTTCACACCTTTTAGTGAATGCTTACTTTACCACTTCTCATTCACTCTCAGTCTCTCCTTATAAAGACCTAGATCATAATCATCTAGTTTCCTTTTCTTAGATAGGGGTTTTGATCACTATTTCCCTTGCATGAGATCACGATTGTTCATGTGTCCATTAGAAGCAATGCCGAGTCCAAAATTAGAAAAGTCAATGTGCTTGGTGAAGGTAACCCCATCGCATTAGCTAAACTATACTTATAGAGAATGTTCTTCTACAAGTACTTAGTAATGGAAATAATGTAAAATAAAGTCTAACCACTTTCCCAGGGAAGCACATTTGTGAAGATGGATAAGAACCATGGCCCAGTAACCCATGCAACTTGAAGTCCAAGGTAATCCAGGTGATTTGCTGCATCAAGAAAGTATGTTAAATCCTAATGCTTGGACTTTTTTCACATTAGTGCAGAAAGAGTCACATGCCACCAATATTACAATTTGTTCATGATAGGTTGCTAACCTAATTTAGGGAACTTCTCTCGAACTAACTCCTCTAAAACAAGCTGGTCCACCTGAAGGACAACCAAAATTTGGCCTCTGCATGAGAATGAATTGAACTGGGGGCTTCAAGCACAAGCACCCCTAACATGCAAAACAAACATTACTAAGTGAGAAATAGACAATTCACATACCTGTGACTCGATCATTTCTTCAGAAAAGTAGCCATCAAAATAGTCATCCATAATCCCAACCAATGTCCTGTAACATACACCAGCGATAAAATTAACAGATTATTTAATCCAACAACAACATGAAATACAACAAATTGTCCTGGGGCATACCAAAATGCATTCTCCTCTGGCATCAATAGAAGCAAGAGACCAGCAAAAAAGTTCATTGCCTACAGTATTCAATACACAAACCTATGCTGAGAGAAATGTTGGATTTCTGAGATAAAATGTTTATAACAATAAAGTACACACAGAATATTGATTGAGAAAGACTGTAATTATTTCATATTTGTTGGAAGCATTGAATGTTAGGTTTTAGATTCACTTGTGTGGAGTGAGATGAGGTATTCAATCGACAAAACTATGCTGAGAGAAATGTTGAGATAAAATGTTGATAAATAATAAAGTACACACAGAATATTGATTGAGAAAGATTGTAATTATTTCATATTTGTTGGAAGCATTGAATGTTAGGTTTTAGATTCACTTGTGTGGTGTGAGATGAGAACTAAAAAATATATATTGGACTGCCTTTTTGGAGATCCAAAGAAGCAATTGACTTTTGGTAAGATAAAAGGCAATAATGAGGATCAATGTGTGAAGGGTAGATTTACCTGGCAGTAACCAACTGATGGGTTGTGTTTCGCATAAGCTATAAGCAAGCGTCTCAAAGCATTTCTTCCATCCTCATCTAAAGCAGGATGACCAGGAAAAGTTCTGGGCAAGTCCTATAAGGATCAAGGTACATATTGGACTCTATTAGACTTTCCAGTACAGCAGTATATTTTATCAAAAAAATACAAGAAGCTTCCCCATGAAAATGTCCATAAACAGCTACCTTATCTATTTGCCCAATCCACTTTTCATGAACACCTTCTGAGGTTGGAGAATCTGAACATTTGTTATCTAATTCACCCTCTGCTGCAAGACTATCATAATACCCTTCTACCCTACGAGCTCCAGTACCAACAAAAGCTTGCCATAGCTGTCACCAGAAAAGCACAGAGCTGCTGAATGAACTGAATAAATCAAAACTAAAAGGGCGTACCCAGTGCAGAGAGCTCCCGCTCTGTGCGGGGTCTGGGGGGCAAGCCTTACCCTCGCCTGTGCAATGCGAGGAGACCGCGACTTGAACCCGGGACCTTCCGGCCACAGGCGGTAAGACTCTACCGCTTGCACCAGGCCCGCCCTTCAAATCAAAACTAAAAGAAAGAAACAAAATGCTCTAGGTGATCAGGCTGCACCTCTCCCCTCAAAGCCATCGGTAGTCCACCATGGACCAGACACTCCAACTCTTCCTTTGAAATGAAATTTTCTTCTTGATTCCTGCTTCCGGCATCAGCATTCCCAGTATCACTCGACTGCACTTCTTGGCTCGGATCAACCTTATCTACATCATAGAATTCGTCATCTGAATCCTCTGACAACTTGCCCTCCTCAACTTTCACAGGATGGGTTCCGTCCTTTGCTTGCTGCTTGCCAGCAGAAGATTGCTTCTTCTCGATGCGCAGGCTCATCATCTGCTCAATGTTGCTCAGGGACGATCTGATTGGCGTCCATATTTCGATCTTCCGTGGCCCTGCCACCGTCTTCTCATGCAGTGATTCAGAACCATCACCCTTAGCATTATCACCAGCGTCCTGTCCAGATGACTCAGGCTGCCTCTCCAGAAAATTCTTCCATCTATCAGACCTCTCCTCCTCTTCCTCCTACAAGTACAGCACCAAATAGGTGTGCAGCGTGTCAAGATCAGACAATGCAGATGAAAATTTAGGAGTGTGTCTTCTACCTTGTAGATGCCAGCGTACTCCTTGTAACGCTGCAGGTGTTGCGGCCGCACAGCAAAGCCGTATGCATCCCTGATTCAATCACACAGCATCAGAAAGGAGTGTTTCCAACTAAAATGCAGCTATCTAGCGCTTGAAACTTCGAGGATTCTGCACGTGCATCCCCTCCCAGATTCAAAGCAATGAGAGGTATTCGCTATAGCTAGTCATATTCACTCCGAATTTGATGACTACACGACATAATTCCAGAACCCGCAGCCCTGCCAAAACGAAACCTAAACCGCCCCTCCTAGCGCAGGAAACGGCCACAGAAACTCCAGATCTTTCAAAAAAAAAACAAACCGCAGTGCACCGCAGCGCTCCCGATTCGGGCAATTCCACCAACAAATTCATACGAAGCTAAACACCTACTCTTCCTCCGATTCGTGGACGTGACCATATTCCCAGTGGGCGCGTACAAGCGCGCGGAATTTCCCGCCGCATTTCCAGAAAAAAAAATCCAAAAAAAAAAACAAGCGCCGCAACGGACCGAGATCCCCGGGAAGCGAAAAAGTGCTCGTACGTCAAAACCCGCGGACGCGGAGCGGGAACCTCCACAGCGGAACAGAGGGAAGGAGCCCGAACTCGTCGGAAGCTATCGAAGCGCGGCGGGAGCGGGAGGGTGGCCGGGTGGGTGAAGGAGGGAACGCACCGCTTGTGCTCGAAGGCGATGAACGGGAGGCTCTTGGGCTTCATCCTCCTCCTCGCGACCCCTGGGCGGCGGCGGGATTAGCGAGAGTAGAGTGCGGCGTGGCGGTGGCGCTTTGATCTGGCCTCCTCCGGCTGGACTGGACTGGGGTGGGCGTGCGCGGGGCGCGGGGCGCGGGGAAGGCGGAGTAGGAGGGTGTCCGTACCTGGGCGTGGGGACTCGAGGAGAAATGGGGATGACCCTGACGCCTGACCAGTGACCGCCCTCGTGGCTCGCGCCGCGCGGTCTTTTCCTGACTGACACGGAGAAGGGAAGGGACGGGGGTTGGTCGATCGGGAGGACTCGCCAGTCGCAGTGGTGGTGTACGCAGTGCGGGTTCCGTGACTTGTGTCCTCCGCGAGACCGAGATCCCGATCCTCCGTGCGCGGCGTGATGGTGCCGTGTTGTTTCCTCCCGGGCCTTCCGGCGGTTGGGCCGTCGCCAGTCAGGTGCCCAGTGTCTTCTTGCTTGATGGAGCAGATCTTACAGCGTGTTTAGTTCTACCCTAACTTTTAAAAAGTTACTATAGTACCTGTCATATCAAATATTTACGGCCCATACATAGAGCATTAAATATAGACGAAAAGATAAACTAATTGCACAGTTTGGTGGGAAATTACGAGACGAACGTTTTGAGCCTAATTAGTCCATATTTGAACACTATTTATCAAATAAAAACGAACATGCTATAGTAGCCCTAAAATCCAAATTCCTCCAACTAAACGTGGGCTTAGCCGAAGTAGTGAAATTCAATGCTAAGGACTTTTTGTCTCCGTGAATACAACGGTACCTACAACAAGTTTCCTTCTTGCAAACAAAGTCTAAAATAGGTAAGGTGCAATAAATAATTGTTGATAGACATATTGGAGCTAAACTTCAACTTATATATTTTATGGTTCACGGTAGAAATTTAAACCTAACTCAATTGGTCGAGGCCATGAGGACATGGATGTACATCTATATATTTTATAGTTCACAGTAGAAATTTAAACCTAACTCAATTGGTTGAGACCATGAGGACGTGAATGTACATCTAGACCATCTAAGCGTAAGTTTGATGTTCCAAATTTCAAAGTGTTAAATTAAACTCGCTGATGATTTGGGTTGATACAAGGTGAGAAAATTGTTGTTTTGTGCAAACCAAAAATCAAGTGGACGATATTTTTAGTAGAACATATAAGATTCAATTTTACTCTTTTGTATCAACATACTCGCTCCATCCCAGAACGATAAACATATCTATATATGAAAAAGTCATATTTTATAAACTTTATTAACTAAATAGTCAAATTATATACACGTTTAGAACATATAAAGCTTGTGTTAGCAGATGATTAGTAGATAACAACGTATTGAAGAGATTCTTTTCTCCAATGAAAATACTTTTATTATTCTCAAAATGTTAGTAAAAGATATTGATTTTGTATGTCTTATTATTCTCTGTGATGGATAATCAATCTAATTGGAAGTGCTATTTTCGGCTGGCTGCTGCAGCCGCTCCTACAAGTGGTCTTTGTTGTCTGTTTTAGGCTAGCTGGTGCTCACAGTCGAGCACACCAAATATGATTTATCCCTTTCAAAGTAGGATGTGCTAGTTTAGGTGTATTTACAACTAAAGAATTGCATAGCCACTTTGAGAAATCAACATCCACGCACCAAATTAAATCTTTGCTGGAGCACCGCCAACGCTCCTTCAAAAATAAAGCTAATCCCATACCCACCGAGTCCGACAACACTTGTCGGCACACGGTCGCAGAGATCGCGCCACACAGGATCAGGGCCTCCGTTGGTGAGGCAAATGAATGAACCGTGCTTCCAGCAACGCTGCAGCGGGATCCGTGGGCCAGCGGGAGCGCCGAGACACCTGTGACCGGTGATCCTTCCTCGCCGCGCCGCAGGACGATGCGTAACATGCGCCGCTGCTTTTATGCCATCCCGAGCACAGACACGTACTCCCGCAGCAATCAACGCTGCACACGCCTGCCTCGAGCCCCCCTTTGTTCCACCTACTTCCATGCAGTGCAAATGTGCAATGCTAGCTCCAGCAGTCCAGCTGTTTGGCCGTTTGGGTGTCCCGATCTCTAGCGCCTTCGGCCTTCGTCGTCTGTTCAATTACTACTCGTAGAACAACGGAGCTTCGTCAGATACGGATTGGGCTGCTTCTTTTTTCCTTAAGGGTCTGTTTAGAAGTGTGGTATTCAATCAAAAACCCTTGTAAATTATAGCTTTTAATATTTTTCCAACCCAATCTAGAATTCGTTGTTTGGATGGTCCATAAGCCTAATAATATTACACCTATTTTGAGGCAAAACCACCGGATAAAAATAATCTTCTAATCAGCGCCCTGTTTACTTATGTTGAAATTGGCTTATGTTATGTTTATGGCCCGGCTCTAGGAGAGGGGCAAACAGTGCGACCGCCGGGGCCCATGGAGCTGGGGGGGGCAAGATCATATAGGTAATTATAATTAGTAGATATATTTGGTCCTATATCAGCCGTTTGTCTCCTGTACAGCAGCGATTCGTTTCGTTTACGCCGGCGGCGCGTCGCTTCCTATTCTGTTCTCGCCCAGACCGACACTCGACGACGCTTGCTATTCTCGTGATCTCGTCGCTCGTGCTCGGATGCTAGTCGCCGCCTTGCCGGCACACCGGCAGTCCAGCACACCGCCGCGATGGCAGCAGCACAAGCTGCGACTCTACAGGCATCACAGTAAGCAACACATCTTGAAGCAAATGAAGCCTTTTTTTCTCTAATTTTTTTTTGTGGATGCGATTTGCTTGTATAGTGGTAGGGTTTATAATCAAGAAATGGCCGAAGACATTTTTTACAAGGAGCTAAAGCATTTTTTTATTTGACGTAATCATGATGGTTATTGTTTTCTTTTACACTATTGTTATGTTTTATGAGGTACATATATACTGCAAAGTAATTTTTATTATTTATACTATATGCTTGAATCTTTATATGAAAATTTATTAGTTCAATGGGTTCTTATCTTTTTCTTGCCCATGAGCCCTTAAAATGATAGAGCCAGCACTGCTTATGCTGTTGTTTATGCTGAAATGTTGTGAAAGAAAAATATTCTTCTATGACTAAAAAGTAGTACTGAATAAGCTCAAGCTATTGTGGCGCAGGTCTGGAAAAAAACACGACAACTATCGTGGGCTCCTCCCTGTTAGAATTGATAGGCAATATAAACGATGAAAAACAGCAAATCAAACATAGGGGACACGGGATTTTAACGTGAAAAACCCTCCCAAGTAAGAAAGGAAAACCACGGGCACCGGTCAGCAAAACTTCACTATATCAGATGAGGTTACAAACGTCGGGGATTTATAACTTTTCTTATCCCAAGACGATGACTTACAGGAAGTATATATAGAGGTGAAAAAACCCTAATAGGCGACGGGCCTCGCTTCGCTCCATCAGAAGTTAGTCTTTATCTTATACATAACTGAATTTGGATCACAACTCAATAAACTCCACCTTGAGACAATGTTTACACCAAAATTTAGAAAAAAAATCGCAGGGACTTGAAAGCTCCCAAGATCATGTCATCGAGCAATCAATTACGTACAGGTCGGTATCAGCTGATTCGAATGCAACACTGGAATCGACTTTCTTCAGATAACGTCAGCAGATAACGACAAAGGCCACGATCGGCGCCGGGACAAGGCATGGTGGACTCTACGAAAAGGGAAAGATTAGAGTCCAAGTTATCTTAAATTAGGAATATTTTCTCTAGGGCCAAAGATTATGATGAGTCGTGCTTAGATAGGAGTCGTGCGTAGGTCCCGGGTATAAATATCAAACCCCGGTTAATGTAAAACACAGAATCAATCCAATACAAGTTATTTACTTTTTTCGGCTCCGGCCACCCCTTAGGAGTAGGAGTAGAGTAGATCTCGGTGAGTTCTTCAGCGAGTACGGCTGCATCGATCCAGTCGACCTCCACTGCTTGTCTATAAGTACCATCATGGCTTATACTTCTGTTTATACGACTGCATCGATCCGGTCGACCTCCACTACGACTCTAGTATAAGCTAGTTATCGATTCTTGTCTAGTTCAAGTAATGTTGTATCAATCCGGTCGACCCCCACTGCTCGAACTAGATCAAGATCAAGTTATCGGCTCTATCTAAGGGTGGCGTTCCTTCGGATAGATTCATTAAGTTACCGATATTGTTTATTGCTTCCATTATTTATTTAATTACAGCAATGGCACTTCGCTCGATTGGGATTGATCTAGATCGGCCTTATATCTTGTTTAACCCATCGTTTGTTAATCTAAACTGATCTAATCTGTACTTTAAACAATGAGTTATGTTTTATCGACTGTTTTATATCAATCTTGATCGTGCATAGCGTGCGATTAAGGCAGTCTGATCTTGAGTAGAGCTATTGGCTAGCGAAAACCGTTCCATGGCCCGTTATCACGGTCTGTGTGATTCTGCCTCACACTCCACTGTTAGCACCATAGAGTGGGGATCGTTATTTGATAGATCTGTTTCTGATTGGGCATGGCCTTAACTGTGCTCTATGCCTAAATCGGCTGTTTTAGCCGATATCGAGTGCTTTCACAAACAGTTCATGTCACGAGATCGTTGAAATAAAGATAGGTTGAAAGATGTGTTAGCCCCATGATCTTATTATTGTATTATGGCCTGCATAATTCTGCCTCATGCCCCACTGGTCATAGCGATAGATAAGATCTAATATGTTCATTAGATTTATCCTTATTAAATGGTTGAATGATGATGAGATATTTCTTTTATATAAAAGGGGTTCGGTTACTTGCAGTCATTGGCTTAGCATAAATTAATCATTGTTGACATCCTTTTGCCATTGACCAATATTTGTCTAAATAATGATATTCATCCTGAACGATAACCGATTCTTCTTACATAACCCTATGAGCTTTAACTGATTTATTCTTATGAATATGCTGGAATCGACTATTTAGTCGATCTCCTTTCATATCGGCTCTCAGAGCCGCACATTCGGAACTATCTAACAACACCGGCACGTTTCGCCCTAAATTACTGATAAACTTTCTCTCCTTGTCAATTACAGGGTCAAATTAACTGGCACGTCTTAGGAGGAGTGCGCGGGATCGATCATCCCTGCGCTAAAGCTAGGCGGATCTCTAGCTCCATCGAGCGGACCCTTCTGGCTTACTCGTGTGCCCTCGGCACGGGACAAAATTTCATGCCGACAGACAAATTCCTTCTTGTAGCATAAAACGAACTTTCACCCTGAAATAACAAAGAAATACTTCCGGTGCCAAATAGCCTCTTGGGCTAAACAGTTACACGAACTAAGCTTGAGCAAAGCTCAAACTTAGCAACAGGAACTGGCTTTGTCAACATATCAGCAGGATTATCATATGTGCTTATCTTGCATACCTTCAGCTTACCTTGCGTGACAACATCACGAATGTAATGGTATTTGACATCAATGTGCTTCGTTCTCTCATAAAACATCTGATCTTTAGTGAGACATATAGCACTTTGACTGTCACAAAACAAATTAATGCAAGAATCATCTGCACAAAGCTCAGCAAACAAACCTTTCAACCAAACCGATTCTTTACATGCTTCAGCAACTGGCATGTATTCTGCTTCAGTGGTAGACAGGGCAACAACGGGCTGCAATGCTGCTCTCCAACTCACAGCACAACCACCAATAGTGAACACATAACCTATGAGACATCTCCTCTTATCCAAATCGACAGCAAAATTTGAATCCACATAGCCAGTGAGTCCCTTATCAGTCTTGCCAAACTTTAAACAGGCATTTGTTGTGCCACAAAGGTACCTAAAAATCAACTGAATAGTCTTCCAATGTTCTTTACCAGGATTAGCCATGTATCTACTAACCAAACTCATAGCATATGATAAATTAGGACGAGAGCAACCATGGCATACATCAAAGAATCAACAGTACTAGAATATGGAACTCTTGACATGTACTAAAAATCCTCATCCATACTAGCACATTGTAAAGCTGATAATTTAAAATGAGGAGCAATAGGAGTACTAATAGACTTTGCATCATGCATGTTGAAACGATGAAGAACTTTCTTAATGTAACTTTGCTGACTAAGAAATAACAAACCAGAATTTCTGTCTCTTGTAATCTCCATACCTAGAATTTTCTTAGCAGCACCAAAATCTTTCATCTCAAACTCACTACTCAATAGTTTCTTCAATGTAGTGATCTCTTTCTTGCTCTTGACAGCAATCAACATATTATCAACATATAACAGCAAGTATATAGGTGATCCATCAACAAATTTAATGTACACAGCTATCAAATTCAGACCTTTTAAAACTATGTGACATCATAAAAGAATCAAACCTTTTATACCATTGACGAGGAGACTGTTTTAAACCATATAAGGGCCTCTTTAATTTGCAAACATGATCCTGCTTACTAGGTACTATGAACCCTTATGGCTGGTCCATGTATATCTCCTCCTCGAGCTCTTCATGTAGAAACGCAGTCTTTACATCCAATTGCTCAAGCTCAAGATCTCGCATAGCAACAATACTGAAAAATGTATAAATTGAACTATGTTTTACAACTGAAGAGAACACATCATTATAATCAACACTAGGAATCTGACCGAAACCTTTTGCTACTAACCTTGCCTTAAATCTTGGAGGCTCACTGGGAGATAAACCCTCCTTTATCTTGAAGATCCATTTGCAATGAACGGCCTTCTTTTGTTTAGGCAAGCGCACAACATTTCATGTGTTATTTTTCTCGAGTGACTACATCTCCTCTTTCATAGCGAAAATCCACTTCTCGCGGTCACCAGAAACAACAGCTTCATTGTATGTAGCCGGCTCATGAATGTTCTCCACCTGTTCAGCACAACTAAAGGCATAATGAACCATATCACATTCCTCAATTAAACGTGGACGAGGTCCACAATTCCTCTTTGTTCTGCGATATGCAATAGACTGATTTTGAGGCTGCAAAATAGGAGGTGAGTGCTGAACAATATCATGAACATTGTTATCAACAATTTTAGTTTCCTGATCATCTACGTGCTCCACCTGTACGCTAAGATGTTGCTGCTCCTCGTCAAAACCAACTGGAGAAACATCTGTGGACAAGCTGTCATTAAACATAACAGATTCATTGAAAACAACGCTCCTGCTCATGAAAGTTTTTTTAGTTTCAGGATTCCATAACTTATATCCTTTAACTCCAGAACCACAACCAAGAAACAGACACTTAATGGCTCTAGGTTCTAGCTTTTCATTATCAGCATGAGCATAAGCAGTGCAACCAAAAACTCTCAACTGTGAATAATCAGCAGGCATACCAGACCATACCTCAATAGGAGTTTTCTTATTAAGTGGGATAAAAGGTGACCAGTTGATCAAGTAACAGGTGGTGTTAGCAGCCTCAGCCCAAAAACGCATGTTCATACGAGCATTGGACAGCATGGAACGAGCCCTCGAGATGATGGTTCAGTTCATGCGCTCAGCCACACTATTTTGCTGAGGAGTGTATGTGATGGTGTGGTGCCTGACAATGCCTTCTTCCCTGCAGTAATCATTAAAGCATCCGAACAGAATTCACCGCCATTGTCAGTACGAAGCAATTTTACCTTCTTTTCAGTTTGCCTTTCTATCATAACTTTCCACTCTTTAAAAGAGCAAAAGTATCATCTTTATTTTTTAGAAAATAAGGCCACACTTTTTAGAGTAATCATCAATAATAGTAAGCATGTAACGAGCACCACCATAAGAGGGCTTATGAGACGGCCCCCACAAATCAGCATGTACATAATCAAGTGTACCTTTGGTGATATGAATAGATGCATTGAATTTTACCCTCTTGTGCTTACCAAAAACACAGTGCTCACATAACTTCATCTGACCCACAATGCAGCCATCCAGCAGGTCTCTCTTGAACAATTATGTCATACCAAGTTCACTCATATGCCCAAGACGCATATGCCAGAGATTAGTCTTACTTGGTTCATCATTAGAAACAGTAGCAGCAGTGACGGAACCATGTAAAGTACTTCCTCTAAGAACATATAACTTTGCATAATTCATATCACCTATCATATGAATGAGAGAGCCTTTTGATGACTTACACGCTCCACCTGAACCGGAGTGTTTGTACCCCTCGGCATCAAGTGTGCTGAGGGAGATGAGATTTCTGGCCATCCCTGGTATGTGTCTCACATCTTTCAATGTGTGTATCATGCCATCATGCATCTTGATCTGAACGGAGCCAATGCCCATGATCTCATGTGGGTTGTTATCTCCCATACGTACGACATCTCCACTCTACGTAGACTCGTAATAACTGAACCCATCTCTGTTAGAGCATATATGAAACAAGCATGCAGAATCAAGTATCCATTCATCATGACCAGCAACACAACCAGCAAGAACAACAAGAACATCTCCTGAATCAGAACTATCAGCAACGGAGACAACAGAGGCCTTACCATCACTATCGGATTTGTTTTTTGATTTATACGTACTGTTTCTTTTCTCCTTATTCTGTAGCTTCCAACAATCATCAATGACATGAGTATCTTGCTTACAATACCTGTAGAACTTATCCCTGCCTCTGGACTTCGGACGGCCTTTATCGTTCTTGCTCTTGTCTCAATTATTGTTATTGTTGTAGGTTTTCTGCTCAGGCTTGCCTCTAACCTGCAGTACTTCACCCTTAGAGGACGACATGTCAGATAGAACCATACCTTTCATCTTCTCCCTCGTCTAGAGGGCCTCATATACTTCCGCAAGGGTTAGTTCATCACGGCTTAATAGTATGGTATCTCAGAAATTTGCAAACGAACTAGGCAGTGAGCATAACAGTAGAAGAGCTAAATCTTTATCATCGTATTTTACCTCCATTGACACTAGGTCGGCAACGATCTCCTTAAAGATTGATAAGTGGTTCGGCGGCTAAGAGATGTTGCACAAACCTCGTCCACATGATTGGACACCGCAAGAACCTACCCACAAGTGAGGTAACTCAATGACACGAGCAATCCACTAGAGTTACCTTTCGACGCTCCGCCGGGGAAGGTACAAATCCCCTCACAATCACCAGAGATGGCCATGAATAATCATCAACTCGTGCCAATCCTCCACCGCTGCACCAAGCTGTCTAGGTGGTGGCAACCACCAAGAGCAACAAACGAATCCCACAGCGAAACACGAATACCAAGTGCCTCTAGATGCAATCACTCAAGCAATGCACTTGGATTCTCTCCCAATCTCACAAAGATGATGAATCAATGATGGAGATGAGTGGGAGGGCTTTGGCTAAGCTTACAAGGTTGCTATGTCAATGTAAATGGCCAAGAGGGTGAACTTGAGCCGGCCATGGGGCTTAAATAGAAGCCCCCACGAAATAGAGCCGTTGGGCTCCTCACTGCACTGAACACGGGCTGACCGGACGCTCCAGTCAGATTGACCGGACGCTGGACCTTAGCGTCCGGTCGTGCGATGTGCGCCACGTGGCATCGGCTTCAAACGCCGATCGCCCGATTTCAACGGTCAAGTGATGACCGAATGTGTTAGTTAGAAAGTGACCAGACGCTAGACCTCAGCGTCCGGTCGTTTCCAGTAATGTTCCAAACATGAATTTTCATGACCGGACGCGTCCGGTCATTCTCGACCGGACACACCCTGCGTCCGGTCACTCAATGTTTCCTCCGTGTGCCCCACATCAGCGTACGTCAGCACTGACCGGACGCACCCTGCTAGCGTCCGGTCACATTTAACGCCAGCGTCCGGTCGAAGACCGAGACCACGCGCACACTGCTGCTACTGACCGGACGCGCCGGTCCAACTGAGACCAGCGTCCGGTCACTTATAGTGACTTTCGTCTTTTCTGTAAAGAGCGCCGGTGGCACCGTCGGACTGTCCGCACTCTGTGGGCAGACACTCCGCCAGTGAAGTTTCTAACCCTTGCTCAAATGTGCCAATCACCAAGTGTATCACCTTGTGCACATGTGTTAGCATATTTTCACAAACATTTTCAAGGGTGTTAGCACTCCACTAGATCCTAAATGCATATGCAATGAGTTAGAGCATCTAGTGGCACTTTGATAGCCGCATTTTGATACGAGTTTCACCCCTCTTAATAGTACGGCTATCGATCCTAAATGTGATCACACTCGCTAAGTGTCTCGATCACTAAAACAAAATGGCTCCTATAATTTTTACATTTGCCTTGAGCTTTTTATTTTTCTCTTTCTTCTTTTCCAAGTTTAAGCATTTGATCATCACCACGCCATCACTATCGTCATGATCTTCGCCATTGCTTCATCACTTGGAGTAGTGCTACATATCTCATAATCACTTTGATAAACTAGGTTAGCACTTAGGGTTTCATCAATTAACCAAAACCAAACTAGAGCTTTCAATCTCCCCCTTTTTGGTAATTGATGACAACCCTTTCACAAAGATATGAATTGAGATTTAATTGAATCCACGTTGCTTGCCCAAGCATATTTACCATGTGTAAAAGAATATGGACAAGTTTCATGAACTCCAAATGGTAGTAATTGCTCCCCCTACATATGTGCTAAGAGTTTGGATTGTAGCTTGCACATATGCTTAAATAGGAAATATAGGAGTCAATTTCTACCAAATGATGCTAAGGTATAAGAGATGGACCTTTGAAGAGTGATACCAATTGGAGTGCACCAATATACCATCCTTAACACCATTAGTAACTAGACATACACAAAAACTAGAATACCCCATGAGATCAATATTAGAAGTAAGGGTCTAGTTTTCATAATGTGAGCATGAGTCTAGTTACTTAGCCTATGCATGCTAGTTTTTTATTTCATCATTCAATCCTACAACTAGCATACACCACACAAGCATGGATATTGAAAATTAAAAACTTGTGCCATGCAAGCAAATATGTGAAATACACATTCAAATGCAACATACAAGTTCATGAGCTTGCTCCCCCTACTTGTGTGCTCAAAATTTTAATTGATCCCTTTCCTTTATCATGTCTCATATCTCTCCCTATGTCAAATACTCCCCTATCACTCATATCTTTATTTCTCTCCCCCTTTGTCATATCTCTCCCCCTATATCAAATACTCCCCTATCACTTATATCTTTGTTTCTCTCCCCCTTTGTCAACAATTAGCACAAAAGGTGAGCTCAAATTATAGATAGGTTGGGGTGAAACCATGTGAAATGAGGATCATTTTTCCAATTTAGTTCAATCTAGATTACTTTGCAAAAGATATTTAACTCGGTTTGATCTAAGGACAAGCTTCTTCACACCTCCAAATAAGGGTTATCTTGTACCATGTTGAGTTAAACACTTATAGCTTATTTTCTAGATCAACCACTAGGTTTACAAGCCCACAAACATGCCATATGCTACCACTAGATCATTTCAAGCATACAAGCAATAGTGGTACCATACAAGCATCAAATTCATTTGATTTTCATGAATGAGCCTATTCAAATGTGAAATATGTCTAGATGCACTAAACATGTCCTTAGCAAGTATGTATGTCATGTCAATCAACTTTTACCTTGGATTGCTCGAAGGAAAGGCATGTCATATAAGTGGGGGGTGCATCAACACATATTGGAGAAGTCAAGTATGTTTAATTCATTCCTTAGCTTGCAAAATCTCTTCTCATCAAGTGGCTTGATGAAAATATCGGCAAGTTGATCTTCGGTGCCCACACTCTCAATGCAAATGTCCCCTTTTCGTTGGTGATCTCTTATGAAGTGATGGCGGACATCAATATGCTTTGTTCTTGAATGTTGAATCGGGTTGTTGGTGAGCTTTACGACACTCTCATTGTCACATAGCAATGACACTTGCTTGAATTTGATTCCAAAGTCACTCAAAGTAGCCTTTATCCAAAGTAATTGAGCACAACAACTACCGACCGAGATGTACTCCGCTTCGGTGGTTGAAAGTGCCACACTATTTTGCTTCTTTGATGACCAAGACACAAGTGATCTTCCCAATAGTTGACATGTGCCCGATGTGCTCTTTCTCTCAACTTTGCATCCCGCATAATCGGAGTCCAAATATCCAATCAACTCAAATCTTGCTCCTTTGGGATACCACAATCCAACATTTTGTGTATACTTCAAGTACCTCAATATTCTCTTTGTTGCTTTCGAATAACTTTCTCTTGGTGAGGCTTGGAATCTAGCACACATGCATACACTAAACATCACATCCGGCCTTGATGCCGTCATATAAAGTAGGCTTTCAATCATAGACCGATACATCTCTTGATCTACCATGTTGCCACTAGCATCACTATCCAAGCTTCCACTTATCCCCATTGGTGTACTAATAGCTTTAGCATCATCCATTCCAAACTTCTTGAGCATGTCCTTGATATACTTGCCTTGACTCACAAATGTGTCATTCTTCATTTGCTTGATTTGAAGACCAAGGAAGTAGCTAAGCTCTCCAATCATGGACATCTCAAACTCATTTACCATCATCTTGCCAAACTCCTCACAAAAATCTTGATTTGTTGACCCAAAAATGATATCATCAACATAGATTTGCATTACAAACAAGTTATTTTCAAGCTTCTTGGTGAAGAGAGTGGTGTCAACCTTTCCCATCTTGAATCCCTTAAAGAGTAGGAAGTCTCTCAATCTCTCATACCATGCTCTAGGTGCTTGTTTTAATCCATACAAAGCCTTTCTCAACTTGTAAACATGGTTGGACTTCTTCTCATCTTCAAAACTGGGAGGTTGCTCAACATACACAAGCTCATTGATGTACCCATTGAGAAATGCACTCTTCACATCCATTTAATATAACTTGATGTTGTGGGCACAAGCATAGGCTAACAAGATCCTAATTGCTCCCAATCTTGCAACCGGGGCATATGTTTCTCCAAAGTCAAGACCTTCAACTTGAGTGTAACCTTGAGCCACTAATCTTGCTTTGTTCCTTATTACTATCCCATCTTGATCTTGCTTGTTCCGAAAGACCCACTTGGTTCCAATCACATTATGATCCTTAGGCCTCTCAACTAATTTTTATACTTGGTTTCTTGTAAAGTTGTTTAGCTCTTCATGCATAGCATTGACCCAATCAACATCTCTCAAAGCTTCATCTATCATCTTAGGTTCAATGGATAACACAAAAGAGAAATGCTCACAAAATGAGGCCAATCTTGATCTAGTTTACACACCTCTTGAAATATCACCAATGATAGTGTCCAAAGGATGATCTCTTGCAATATTGGTTAGTTGAAGCACTTGCATTTGATTGATCACTTAGTTGAGATGATGAACTAGCCACTTGTTGTTGATCTTGCACTTTGTCATGACTAGTACTTGCTTGAACTTGATCATGAGAACCACTAGCTTGCACATTTGAGTTAGAGAGCACTTGATTCTTATCATCTTCAACATCAATAACCTCTCTAGGCCTTATATCACCAATGTCTATGTTCTTCATTGCATTGACCAATTGAGTGCCTCTTACATCATCTATATTCTCATCTTTCTCTTGAGAACCATTTGTTTCATCAAATTCCACATCATGAACCTCCTCAAGAGTACCACTAGCCAAATTCCAAACTCTATATGCCTTGATAGTAGTGGAGTAACCAAGCAAGAAACCTTCATCACATTTCTTTTTAAACTTGATCAATCTAGTGCCTTTCTTCAATATGTAGCATTTGCAACAAAAAACCCGAAAGTATGCTATGTTGGGCTTTCTTCAATTCAATAGCTCATAAGGTGTCTTCTCCATCATGGGGTGACGATAGAGTTGGTTGCTATAATAGCAAGCCGTGTTGATTGCTTCGGCTCAAAATGAATGACTCACATTGTACTCACTCAACATTGATCTTGCCATGTCAATCAAAGTTCTATTCTTTCTTTCAACTAAGCCATTTGATTGTGGAGTGTACTTGGCCGAGAATTGATGTCTAATTCCAAATTCATCACACAACTCATCAATTCTAGTGTTCTTGAATTCACTACCACTGTTACTTCTAATTTTCTTGATGGTTGTTTCAAATTCAATGTGAATGCCCTTGACAAAAGATTTGAATGTTGCAAACACATCACTCTTATCAACAAGAAAGAACACCCATGTGTATCTAGTGAAATCATCCACAATCACAAATCCATATTTGTTTCCACTAATGCTAGTGTATGTGGTTGGTCCAAACAAGTCCATGTGCATCAACTCAAATGCCTTTGATGTGCTCATTATGCTCTTCTTAGGATGTGTGTTACCAACTTGCTTTCCGACTTAACATGCACTACATAGCTTATCCTTCTCAAATGTGACATCTTTCAAGCCTCTAACTAAGTCATGCTTAATCAACTTGTTTAATTGTTTCATTCCAACATGACCAAGCCTTCTATGCCATAACCAACCCATGCTAGACTTAGTGATCAAACATGTTGTCAATTGAGCTTCTCTAGCATTGAAATCAACCAAGTATAGATTCTCATATCTAAAACCTTTGAATATCAAGTTAGAGCCATCTACACTTATAATCTCTACATCATCCACACCAAATATGCACTTGAAACCAAGATCACATAATTGAGCTACCAACAATAGGTTGAAGTTCAAGCTCTCTACTAGTAGCACATTGGAAATGCTCAAGTCATTGGATATTGCAATCTTACCAAGTCCTTTGACCTTGCCTTTGCCATTGTCACCAAATGTGATACTATCAATCCCATTGCTCTTGTTTTCATTGATTGAATTGAACATTCTTAGATCACCGGTCATGTGTTGTGTGCACCCACTATCAAACACCCAATACCTTCCTCCGGCTTTATAATTGACCTATAAAAGAAGATCAATTCTTTTTAGGTATCCAAACTTGCTTGGGTCCTTGTAGGTTAATTACCAAGGTCTTTGGTACCCAAATGACCTTCTTCTTTGGGCCCACAATTGGTATACCAATGAACTTAGCCTTCACACCATTGGCACCCTTAAAAAGCATGTAACAAGAATCAAATTTAATTGAGGATACATTAGGTAGCTTGTTCTTGTTAATCTTGCAATATTGCTCTATATGCCCAACTTGCTTGCATCTATTGCAAAACCGACCACTGCCCTTCACAAAGCTAACTTTGGGAGTTACAAAGGCCGCCTTGCTTTTCTTGGGGGTATAGCCTAATCCCTCTTTGTTGAGAGAAAACCTTTGGCTACCCAAGCACTTTAGCAAGCGGGCATCTCCACCATAGGCATTGCCTAAGGCACGAGTGAGCTCATTCACCTCCTTCTTGAGGGTCTCATTTTCCACCATTAGTGAGGCATCACAAGAGATACCATCACTCAAAGGTTAAGTGGAAGAGGTGTGCTACAAGAAGAGTTAGTGGGAGCAACTATAATGGGCTTATAAAAAGATTCATCAATAAGATCACAAGTTAGTCCCACATCACATGATACGATCACTTGCTCCTTCTTGGCTTCCTCCACTTTGACTTGCTCAATGAGAGAGGAGTGAGCCTTTTTAAGCTTAGAGTGAGCTTTGCCAAGCTTCTCATGGGCTTCCATCAGCCTCTCATGAGTGGCATTGAGCTCATCAAAGGATTGCTCAAGAAATTTTACCTTCTTGCGTAATTCTTTGCACTCCTTTCTCTTCATCTCATTGCAAGTGTGCACTTGCTCACACATGTCCAAGAGTTCTTCCTTGGTGTACTCCTCATCCTCATCATCATCATTATCATCATTCCTACAAATATCACTTTCACATTCATCATCATCACTCACATCATATTTTACCTTGGTAGGCTTTGCCATTGTAACACCTCGGGTGTTAGCCTTGCATAACTTGACTTGCATAACATGAGCATGAGCATCAAGCATTCATAAATCATCATTTACAATTGAAACATCTGATCGAAACATATGAAACATTGCTTGTTATTTCATGTTCCTTGTAACATATGCATATGATCATGTGCAAACAAATGCTAGTGTGTCATGTCGGTCACTATAACACCTTAGCTACACTTAGGTTAACAAAAGGAACCTTGTTCATGAAGACCACATTTCTTGATCAAGCATTTAAGTGTTATTTCATGTGTTGACTTGAATGGCTATATGTGTGACTACTACATGAAATGCTTAAATGACCTGGCAAATTGTTTAAACATGCTTAGGATATCATTAGGAACAACTTTGGTATTTAGGGCTAGGGCTAAATTGGTCATTTAGCCATAGTTTGAATGTGTATCTTGATTTCAAAGTGACATGTTTGACTAAAGTTGAACTAGGTGTTAGAGACCTTGCATGGAGGAGTTCACTAAAGCAAAGTTGTAATATTTGACATAAGGAACAACTTTCATTTTTAAGTCATGGACTGATTTTGCTTCTAACATGCTTGAATGGGTCCCACAAAAACCAGCAAATCCAGCCTTCAACACTTAGGAAATTTTTTCGAAGTGTTTGATCAACTAACCGATCGACAACCGAGGTTAGGCACGAGATTACTCCGTATCTATTGCGTAATTAGAGCTCGATCATTGAACAACAATTGAAGCTGGTACATAGGGCTATAAATTTTGTTTAGACGTCTTGTGCTTTGGAGCGACGGATTAGCGGGAAATTCGGCAGCAATTCTCGTCGTCGAGCTCGGCCATCTCGTTCGATAAACCGAATCGCGAATGAACATGGCCGACCCGGTTTCAGAGCTTTAGCGCGCCACAGCGTGTCCCGGTGGCGGCGGCCGGTCGCGCCAGCGCCGATCACAGCAGAGCCACGCCGGCGCTGGTGCGGCCTTAACCCGCCCGCCGTCGTCCGCCCGAGTCGCCTGCGCTTCATTTCCATTTTTCGCTCCGTCTTCCTCGCCAATGATGACGGTGAGCTCGCCCGCACCTCCGCCGTCGCCATAGCCGCCACCAGCTACCATTTCTCCTCGCTGCTCGCCTTCGCCACCGCAATAGCACTACCATCTCCAAAGCACCCGTAGCTCCTTCCAAAGGCCCGCCATTCGCGTTTGGTAAGCCATCGCCACACGCACATGCTCACGGAGTCTCGCCAAGAAGCCCCCCGTCACCGCATCGCGGCGGCGCCACAGTCCCCCTCTCTAAGCGTTAGCTAGCGCGATAGGTCCGCCATAGTACCCGGTGCTCGTCCGAGCCTTTAGGTCGGGCCACCGAGGACGTCGCCGGCGTTTTTTTGCCGTGGTCCACCTCGCCGTTCCGCCATAGCGGCCGCCGCTAGCTCTAGGGTCGCAATAGGGCGGCCAAGTGGCTCAATAGGTTCGCCAGTCATGTAGGTCCTACCGATGACTCTCACGGCCGTGGCTTCGCCGTCGTCGAGTCAAGCAGCAGCCTGCGATTGCCCAGCAGCGCTGGGCTGTTTGCTGCTCCGTGTCACTCGACGCGTGGGGTCCCCCGACCAGCTGGGTCCCACCTGTCACGCCGACAAAGATAGTGTAGGCTAAACCATTTTGAATCCAGCTTTTTGATTGGTTTTGTTATTTTTGTATCTGCAGATTGGTAGCTCCAAAATGTTGAAATAAATATGGTTGTGTTCCTTAGGGAGTGTAGTATTTAGGAAAATAATATGTTCTTGGCTTCAACAGTAGAAATTTTTGGAGATTTAAATGGGGATTTCAAATGTGCTTTTGAATGCATTTAAATTTGTTTATTTTATATCTAGAGTTCCTGTGCTCCAAAAAAATTATGAAATTTTTGTGGTAGGCTATTCTTAGCATACATGAGCTTGGATAAAAATTTTAGAACCAGTGCATGTGTAGATCTATAGTTATAGATTTTTCTTTTATAAATAGTTAATCCTTGCATGAATTTTTATAAATTAATTATGAGTCCAAAATTCATGAAATTTATTGGAGGTGATACTAGTACCATATGGATGCTAAGAAAAATATGAAATCTGTTGTTTAACACTTTTCAATAGGATTTTCCATTTATGCTATTTCAAGCCTTGCTTTGCCTTGTCATTTTGTATAGAATGTTCTACTTGGTAAAATGACATGAAATTTTTATAGTAGTCCTTTGATAGCATTATTAAGGCTCTGTAAATTTTTGAGAATTTATTCAGCCCATCTGATATATATTTATTATTTAACCTAGATATCTAAATAAAATAATAAAGGCAATTTAATAAATAGTTTGGGCTTTGCCATTTTATTATCTTAACTATGTTTGGTATGCTTAAACTGTTGGTAGGTTCTAGGTTGTCAATTTGTGGATGATTACATAAAGTAGAGGTGCTATTACTTTATATTGCATGATAAATCATTTTCGGACTGATTCTAGAGTATGAGGAGTTACATGTTGAAACTGATGTAGACTGTAAAATGGTTAATAACAAAGTTGTAGAAAATTTGATAAGCTTTCCAGAAAGTCCAGGATCACTAGATTTGGAATTGTAGAACTCCAGTTATGAGTGAAACAAGTGGATACTGTTTATGGCATAGTCGATGCTTGTAGAAGTAGTTAAGTAGTAAGCGAGAAGAGATATGCACCTACTCAAACAACGTGATGCACTTGTTAACATATATGCATTCATAATACTTATACCATATTCATGCATCTAGGATCGGAGGAAGAGATCACGTTGTTGGAATTGAAGAAGCGAGAGGAAGGAACCCGCAGGAGGGATCAGAAGCCGCAGTAGCTCCCGGCGTGGAGCGAGAACCCTCAAGAGCTTCCGGAGTGCCCTGACCACCGTCCTACTTCCTTTCTGCGAGGCAAGCCCCGGAGCATTATAAGTCTCCCAGTAATTTACAAATGTTTACTTACGTATTTATGATTGATGCATTAGGTTATAAGAGTTGAATGAAACCACTTGATGCATGTACATTCCTTGTCCAGATATTACACCTTTAACCTAAGTATAGGTCCAGGATCGAATATATATATGCTTAGCCATGCTTAGACCGGTAGAAGTCGGGTGATGTCTGTCACCGCGAGATATAGGTGGATACCGAGCACGGTTGGCTATATCTCGCTATCGTGGAACAGAACCATGAGGTACAAGTAAATTGAGACCGGACGGGAGGTCGATAGGGAAGCAACAAGGCATGGAGGTCTTGGGTGGACTTATCCCGTCTCTGTGTCGATTAAGGACCGCATCTGTTGTTGGCGCTTCGACAAGATTGAACGCATGCCTCTCACTTAGCTGGCCGGATAACTCGTTCGACCGCTGAAGCCGAGTAATTCAACTCAGCGGGAATCGTTTCACAGCGCTCCTTCCGGGAACGATCGATCGAGCCCAAGGGCAGGTTTGGCTGAGCATCCCGGCATCTGGTGTTCCAGACATGCGTGCAAGATCTGAACCCGCGAAATGTGTACCGGAGTTGTACCAAAGGTGACCTAAGACTATCGTGGGCTGGAAGTTCTGGGTTTGTGTTAGGAAGAAATTCCCAGCTGGTTGAAATCGATTCGAATCGCCATCTCTCCCGGATAGTGAGAAACTTGGCTAGTCCCAACATCGTAGCAGCTATATTATGAAACATGGTGGTTCAGATGAATATGGAATTACAATACCTGCTATGGTTACTATTGGATGCTTCTAAATGATATCCCACATGTTTGGCACAGGATAGTTGCTAATCTAGAAATGGATAGTTATAATTAACTTGATAAAGGAATCATAATTGTACAACGGATCAATTGCCTTTTTCGCAAAATGTTGTCAAGTTACGTCCACTTATACAGCCTTGCATACTCCTTGGAGTCACTTTATTTCTGGTTCATGACGGGTAAGTCTAGCTGAGTACCTTCTCGTACTCAGGGTTTATTTTCCCAATGTTGCAGATGGCACTGTGTATCATGGTTATTGCAAGAGTTGCTTCTATCCCGCTGTGGATGAGGAATAAGCCTTGGGCAGGCTTCCTTAGTAATTCCTATCTTTGCTTTTGTGGATCGTGATCTGGCATGGCACTGTATCAAACTACGTTGGAAACTTATATTCGAACTTATTTGCTTCCGCTTTAATTATCAAACTTGGTTTGTAATAACTTTCTATTCGTACTCTGATGATGAAAGTATCTGTGAACTTTATGTAATATGTGGCATGTATGTTGAATCCTGTACGATCTTGGTTGTTGTAAATCGTTTTATCGAGACCCGTCGTGGTACTCGACGGACTACGGGTTTATATGGGTTCAAGTATGACAAAGGTCACGACCGCTATGGATTGCCATTATACTTGTATTCTTATAAATTGGTCGGTTCTCATGACGGTGGCATCGAGCAAGATTCAACGTTAATTGTCACAAGTGTATTTAAAACAAAAGTTTTTGTTTTCCGAAAACCCTTCTCTAGCAACTAATAGTTATATAATAGGTATTTGAAATCTAAAGTGTGCCAATGATCACTTTCCTTATGCCCAAATTAAGGACTTTTAGGTGGCTACTTAAGTACTAACATGGGGGTTTTTACTTCGTCGTCCATACGGCGTGCTATTGTATGGATGCCATTCACTTGAATGGTAATGTATGGATCAAATGCCTCTACGCCAAGGTAAGATGAGTGTAGGACCGCAAGATGTGAGCATGCGGTCGGGAAGAGTAGCTTTGGTACGGCTATGTATGCATGCTTCATGTGTGTATATATGGTACGTATTTAATTGTGGGTTTAAATTACTGTCGGGTAGATTGATACGGAAGTATATGTATGGGTATACATATATGGAAGTATTTACAATTACATTATGCATATTCATTATGGGTTTAAGGGCTGAAATGAAATTTTATGCGTGTACACTAACAACGTAAACGTGTAGCTCGATTAGTTACGCTATTTATGAGAGAACGTATGTATGCCACCGTGTCACCGCTAGAAAAACAAATTTTTCCTAAGTTTGTGAGGGACGTACGGAACGAGCATGCATCATGATAATTACCATTCACATAATTACATTGTTCCTCCCCTTATAAAATTCTTACTCGGTTATGTAACTCTTATCCATTATGGCATTGTCTCACCAAGGGTACATGTTATGGTGCAGATGGCACGCACAAAGCAGCATCGCTTCGCAAGTCCACCGGAGGCAAAGCTCCCCGCCGTCGCCTTGCTCCACGTGCCGTCAACGCCACACGTTCCTTGAGAGTTTGGGATGCCTACACTCTTGTGGAGAGTACTTAGTTATGTAGGCTATCCCGATGGAATGGAACCCCGCTACTTACTCGGGCGAATGAGCAGTTGGGAGAAGGTCTCTTAGTTCTTGTGGAGGCCGTTGTTCGCCCCGAGGTGACGATTACGAGTGGACAGCTGGTGTTATGAGTCAACTGGTAGGGGCTGCTGAAGAAGCAGCTAGCGCAGGCAGCCTTTGGGATCCTGAGAGACATCATGGAACGTTTTCCTCGGGAGAGCGGCAGCCGCTTTGGTTGGAGTCTTTCCAAGAGGTAACCCTCCACCGACTCATGGCAGCAGACAAGAGGAAAATCTTTGGAGATTGGTGCAATGGAGAGGCGTAAGCGTTGATAACCCTTCCATGAGCGCTATGTTCGCAATGATGAGAGTGTTGGATGGAGTTGAAGGTAGCCTCAGACGTGTGTCTGGTGCTCTTGGTCATGCCCGCGAGGACCGACGTCAGCTTCAGAGGGAGCACGACGCCGAGATTGAAAGGCTCACTGAAGAGATGACTCGGTTAACTCACCAGCGAAATGCAGCTTGGACAAGGGAAAATGTCCTAAGAGCTCGACAGTTTGAGCTAGGACAGCAGCTGGCCAATGCGGAAGAATACAATGATAATCTGCATGAAGAGGTTCATCTTCTGAACAATCAGCTCCACCCTTATGTCCCACCTGGAGCCGCAGAAATGGATCTAGAAGGGTATGAGGAAGGAGAAGCAGAAGTGGAGCCTGAAGAAGAAGTAGAACCTGAGGAAGGAGATGATCTTGCGTCTGACCTCGATAGTGACCATGATGAGGATTAGATCGCTTAGCACTTAGTGGAAGGACTAATGTATCACCTGTATTCATGTAATGGACCTGTAGCTCGAAATTGGCCTTAGTAACCAGACTATCATGTAATGCCAATCGCATGTTTGGATGAACGTCAATGCAATTCCGTTCCTTGTTGGTGATCACGATTTAACTTTGCTTGCATTATGAGCGCGATAAGTGGTCAAATTGGGGATGCCATGTTGCGAGAATGAATTGTTATGCCTCTGTTTTTATTGTGAATTTGAGAATTTCTCCAGTAATTTCAGTCCGGCATGATTATGATTCATCCGCAATCTCTTGACATCAACCAATAATCGCTTATTGTTGCAACCAGCAGATGACGCGCACCCGTCTTTGGAGCTGGTAGCGATCCACGATGGCAATGGTGATGACTTACCACCACCACCCGCCGCCGCAAATTCCTGGAGTTCTTTGCTCAGTTCTTGGGAAGCCAAAGGACAATGGAAGAAGCTTTGCACCTAATCACAAGAAAACACGCTTCGTGGCCACCCACGACAACCGGGGCCGAGCCAAATCAAGACAAAGACCTTCAAGGAGTTTACGGACACGAAGCCTCCAATCTTCAAGGTGGTGAGGAACCATGCGCAGCCGATGAATGGTTGAATACCATCGAGCGAAATTTAAATGCTCGCTAAGGGTTACAGAGCATCTGAAAGCAGAGTATGCTTCCCATCAATTGCAAGGACCAGCAGGGATCTGGTGGACGCACTTTCTTTCGTCTCTGCCTGCTAATGCACGAGTGACCTGGGAACAATTCAAGCTGGCTTTTAGAGGACACCATATTCCCCCGGGCCTGATGCGCATGAAAGCGGCCCAATTTATGAGGCTCACTCGAGGAACAAAGTCACTCACGAGTATATGCACGCATTCAACAATTTGTCAAGATATGCTCCCGGTTTTGTGGATCTCAAGAGAAAAAGATAGAGAGTTTCAAGCGAGGGTTGGGTACCAAACTGATGAAGACTATGGCAAATTCTCGATGTACCACGTACAACGAGTTTATTAGTGATGCCTTGACCCAAGAAAACCACAACAACATGCATGCGGTTGCTAAAGGTCATAAGAGGGCCTATGAGGCGGTGCATCCGGATCTTTTCAATGAAAAGCGCCTATCACAGCTAGGCCACAATTCCGCCCACCTGCACCCAAGTTCAGGCCTCCACCACCAAAGCTCGAATAACGAGCCACGAAACCGTTCCATAAGGCGTTCACTATTGCCTTACCAAAAGGAAATGGTAATCGTGACAGCTCCACCGGATTCGTAAGTAATCAACCATGTTTCAACTGCAACCAACCGGGTCATTGGTCCAAGGAATGCCCCCACCCCAAGAGGAATGGCAACCCCACGCAGAACAATCAGAGGCAGGTGAATGCTGTGGCACGTCAAGGACAAGTGCACTATACCATTGTGGAGGAAGTGCCCATGGGAGAAGTTGTCACGGCTGGTATGTTTCTTGTCAACAAGCACCCATTGTTGTTTTATTTGATTCAGAGCTTCTCATTCATTTATGAGTCAAGCATTTGCATCTAGACATGATCAAGAAATAATAGAAGTAAGTAAAGGGGTTTTAACATAAGTTCAAATAGGGAATCTTATTACTACCAAAAGATAGTCAAAAATGTACTCATTTTGATACAAGGGAGGAGTACACAATGATTTGATAATATTGCGGGATTGTCGATAAGTGTAATCTTAGGCATGAATTGGATGAAGTATCATGGTGCTCTTATTGACACTAGCACCTGTACTATCATGTTGAGAGAACCCATGGGAGGAATGCTTTTCTAGTTCCACTCTCCCATGAGTTCGAACCCCAACATCTAGCCTGTGCTATCAAGCCACCACCATATGTGATATTCCGTGGTTTGTGAGTTTCCGGATGTATTTCCAGAGGAATTACCGTGTCTACCACCGGATAGGGACGTGGAATTTAAGATCGAATTAGTGCGTGTACCGCACCCATATCCGTAAGGCCCTATAGAATGCCACCCAATGAGTTAGCGAGAACTCAAGGTTCAATTGCAAGATCTATTGGACAAAGGTCTTATCCAACCTAGTTCATCTCCGTGGGGATGTCCAAAGATTGCTTGTGAAAAAGAAGGATAAGTCACCGAGGATGTGTGTAGATTACGAGACCACTCAATTGTGACCATCAAGAACAAATATCCGTTACCCGCATCGACATCTTGTTCGATCAGCTAGCAAAGGCAAAAGTATTCTCCAAAATTGACTTGAGATCAGGTTACCATCGAGATAAAGATCGAACCGGAGGATATACCCAAAATCGCTTTCTCTACTAGGTACGGCTTATACGAGTATTTGGTTATGTCTTTTGGACTAACGAATGCTCCGACCTATTTCATGTACGATGAACTCAGTATTCATGCCCGAACTTGACAAGTTCGTGGTCGTGTTTATTGATGACATATTGATTTATTCGGAAAATGAGTCGACTATGAAGAGCATCGAGGATTGTCCTATCCGCACTGGGAACATAAGCTATATGCCAAGTTGAGCAAATGTGAATTTTGGTTGAGCAAAGTACCATTTTAGGTCACATTTTATCCAGAGATGGAATCTCAGTAGACCCATCAAAAGTACAGGAGGTCATGGATTGGAAAGCCCCAACTTCCGTGCATGAAGTTCGGAGTTTTCTAGGGTTAGCAGGATACTATCGTCGGTTTATTCCAGATTTCTCAAAAATAGCTAAGCCTATGACCAGACTACTTCAGAAAGATGAGAAATACAAGTGGACACCAGAATGTGAAACAGCTTTTCACACTCTCAGAACTTTGTTGACTACCGCACCAGTGCTAGCACAACCAGACATTGAAAAGCCTTTTGATGTATTTTGTGATGCATCAGGAGTAGGTTTGGGATGTGTACTTATGCAAGAAGGGAGAGTAATTGCATATGCCTCTCGGCAACTGAGAAAACATGAAGTCAACTACCCTACACATGATTTGGAACTTGCAGCCGTTGTCCATGCACTAAAGATATGGAGACATTACTTGTTGGGCAATGTATGTCATATCTATACTGACCACAAGAGCCTCAAGTATATCTTTACCCAAGCCAGAATCGAACATGAGACAAACGAGATGGTTGGAATTGATTAAGGACTATAATTTGGAAGTGCATTACCATCCGGGTAAAGCTAATGTAGTAGCCGATGCACTTAGTCGAAAGTCCCATTGCAACACAGTGGAAGCGCTATTGGAAGATGGATTCAACTTGCTACATCCTGCTGTGCTACACAATATCACAATCAGTTGTTCGCTTGAAGGCAGAATCATAGAGCTACAGCAGACGGATGTAGGAATAAGTCACATCAAGAGAAAAATGCAAGAGCAAGAGACCAAACATTTTAGATTGGACGAAAAAGGTGTATTATGGTTTGAGGACCGACTAGTGGTGCCGAAAGACCGTGAGCTAAGGAATCAAATTTTAGAAGAAGCTCACTCCTCCAAATTATCTATCCACCCGGGTAGTAGTAAGATGTATCAAGATTTGAAAACCCGTTTTTGGTGGACTAAGATGAAGAAAGAGATCGCGACCTATGTTGCAAGGTGTGATAAGCTGCAGAGAGTGAAAGCCGTCCATATGAAAACCATTTGGATTACTTCACCCAACGCCTATTCCAGGATGGAAATGGGAAGAGATCAAGATATGGACTTTATTATGTGCCTTCCAACAACACCCCAAGGTCACGATTCAATCTGGGTCATTGTTGATCGTCTCACCAAGTCAGCACACTTCATACCCGTGAACACGCGGTATATAGTTGGGAAATACGCTGAATTATACGTTGCCCAGATCGTGAAATTGCATGGAGTACCCAGGACTATAATCTCAGATAGAGGACCACAGTTCATAGCTCGTTTCTGGGAGCACTTACACCAAGCTTTGGGAACCAAGCTAATCAGAAGTTCAGCTTATCATCCTCAAACTTCGTGATGACAGAAGCGAGTGAACCAAATCCTAGAAGATTTACTTAGGGCTTGTGTTATATCTTCAAAAGGTTCATGGGAGAAATGGTTACCTTTAGCTGAATTCTCCTATAACAACAGATTATCAAGTTTAGTATCAAAATGGCTCCATTTGAAGCCTTGTATGGCAAAAAGTGCGTAGAACTCCATTGAATTGGATTGAGCCGGTGAAAGGAGATATTTTGGTATTGATTTTGTCAATGAAGCCGAAGAACAAGTACGTATCATCCAACAACACATGAAGGCAAAGCTCAATCAAGACAGAAAAGTTATGCCGATAGAAGAAGAAGACCACTAACTTTTGAAGTAGGTGACTATGTGTACTTGAGAGTATCACCCATGAAAGGCGTGAAAAGATTTGGGATGAAAAGAAGCTTTCACCAAGATATGTAGGGCCATACAAAATTTTGGAACGAAAAGGAAATGTTGCGTACAAGCTACAACTACCACCAGAGATGAGTGCAATCTTTGATGTGTTCCATGTTTCTCAGCTAAAGAAATGTCTTCGAGTACCGGAAGAAGCTATTGCACCCACCAACGTGCAGCTTCAATCGGATCTGACCTATGAAGAAAAGCCAATTCGAGTATTAGAAGTGATGGAGAGAGTAACAAGGAGTAAGATCATTAAGTTCTATAAGGTAGTGTGGAACAATCATAGTGAACAAGATGCTACATGGGAAAGAGAAGATTATCTGCAAGGAAGTTTATCCCGCCTTTTTCCAAGAATGGTAGGTCTTGCAAATCTCGGGACGAGATTTTTATAAGGGGGAGGGGCTGTAACACCTCGGGTGTTAGCCTTGCATAACTTGACTTGCATAACATGAGCATGAGCATCAAGCATTCATAAATCATCATTTACAATTGAAACATCTGATCGAAACATATGAAACATTGCTTGTTATTTCATGTTCCTTGTAACATATGCATATGATCATGTGCAAACAAATGCTAGTGTGTCATGTCGGTCACTATAACACCTTAGCTACACTTAGGTTAACAAAAGGAACCTTGTTCATGAAGACCACATTTCTTGATCAAGCATTTAAGTGTTATTTCATGTGTTGACTTGAATGGCTATATGTGTGACTACTACATGAAATGCTTAAATGACCTGGCAAATTGTTTAAACATGCTTAGGATATCATTAGGAACAACTTTGGTATTTAGGGCTAGGGCTAAATTGGTCATTTAGCCATAGTTTGAATGTGTATCTTGATTTCAAAGTGACATGTTTGACTAAAGTTGAACTAGGTGTTAGAGACCTTGCATGGAGGAGTTCACTAAAGCAAAGTTGTAATATTTGACATAAGGAACAACTTTCATTTTTAAGTCATGGACTGATTTTGCTTCTAACATGCTTGAATGGGTCCCACAAAAACCAGCAATCCAAACCTTCAACACTTAGGAAATTTTTTCAAGTGTTTGATCAACTAACCGACCGATCGACAAACCGAGGTTAGGCACGAGATTACTCCGTATCTATTGCGAATTAGAGCTCGATCATTGAACAACAATTGAAGCTGGTACATAGGGCTATAAATTTTGTTTAGACGTCTTGTGCTTTGGAGCGACGGATTAGCGGGAAATTTGGCAGCAATTCTCGTCGTCGAGCTCGGCCATCTCGCTCGATTTAAACCGAATCGCGAATGAACATGGCCGACCGGTTTCAGGCTTTGTGCGCCACGTGTGTCGGCGCGGCGGCCGCGTCGTCGCCAGCGCATTGACCACAAGCAAGCCACGCCCGGCTACTGGTGCGGCCTTAACCCGCCCAGCGTCCGCCCGAAAGTCGCCTCAAGGCTTCATTTCCATTTTTCGCTCCGTCTTCCTCGCCATAGCCGACAATGAGAAACTCGGCCCGCACCTTCGCCGTCGCCATAGCCGTCACCAGCTCGTCTCTCGCTGCTCCTTCGCCACCGCAATAGCACTACCATCTCCCCAAAGACACCCGTAGCTCCTTCCAAAGGCTCCGCCATTCGCGTTTGGTAAGCCATCGCCGCGCGCACATGCTCGCCGGAGTCTCGCCAAGAAGCCCCGTCACCGTGGCCGCAGCGCCACAGTCCCCCTCTCTAAGCGTTAGCTAGCGCGATAGGTCCGCCATAGTACCCCGGTGCTCGTCCGAGCCTTAGGTCGGGCCACCGAGGACGTCGCCGGCGTTTTGCCGTGGTCCAGCCTCGCCGTTCCGCCATGGCCGCCGCCGCTAGCTCTAGGGTCAACAATAGGGCTGGCCAAGTGGCTCAATAGGTTCGCCAGTCATGTAGGTCCTACCGATGACCTCTCACCGCCAAGCTTCGCCGTCGTCGAGCCGCAGCCACAGAAGTGCAAGTGCCAGCAAGAAGCCGCTGCTTCTGCTCTCCGTGTCATCGACGCGTGGGGTCCCCCGACCAGTGGGTCCCACCATCAATGACAAGCGATAGTGTAGGCTAAACCATTTTGAATCCAGCTTTTTGATTGGTTTTGTTATTTTTGTATCTGCAGATTGGTAGCTCCAAAAATGTTGAAATAAATATGGTTGTGTTCCTTAGGGAGTGTAGTATTTAGGAAAAATATGTTCTTGGCTTCAACAGTAGAAATTTTTGGAGATTTAAATGGGGATTTCAAATGTGCTTTTGAATGCATTTAAATTTGTTTATTTTATATCTAGAGTTCCTGTGCTCCAAAAATTATGAAATTTTTGTGGTAGGCTATTCTTAGCATACATGAGCTTGGATAAAAATTTTAGAACCAGTGCATGTGTAGATCTATAGTTATAGATTTTTCTTTTATAAATAGTTAATCCTTGCATGAATTTTTATAAATTAATTATGAGTCCAAAATTCATGAAATTTATTGGAGGTGATACTAGTACCATATGGATGCTAAGAAAAATATGAAATCTGTTGTTTAACACTTTTCAATAGGATTTTCCATTTATGCTATTTCAAGCCTTGCTGCCTTGTCATTTTGTATAGAATGTTCTACTTGGTAAAATGACATGAAATTTTTATAGTAGTCCTTTGATAGCATTATTAAGGCTCTGTAAATTTTTGAGAATTTATTCAGCCCATCTGATATATATTTATTATTTAACCTAGATATCTAAATAAAATAATAAAGGCAATTTAATAAATAGTTTGGGCTTTGCCATTTTATTATCTTAACTATGTTTTGGTATGCTTAAACTGTTGGTAGGTTCTAGGTTGTCAATTTGTGGATGATTACATAAAGTAGAGGTGCTATTACTTTATATTGCATGATAAATCATTTTCGGACTGATTCTAGAGTATGAGGAGTTACATGTTGAAACTGATGTAGACTGTAAAAATGGTTAATAACAAAGTTGTAGAAAATTTGATAAGCTTTCCAGAAAGTCCAGGATCACTAGATTTGGAATTGTAGAACTCCAGTTATGAGTGAAACAAGTGGATCTTGTTTATGGCATAGTCGATGCTTGTAGAAGTAGTTAAGTAGTAAGCGAGAAGAGATATGCACCTACTCAAACAACGTGATGCACTTGTTAACATATATGCATTCATAATACTTATACCATATTCATGCATCTAGGATCGGAGGAAGAGATCACGTTGTTGGAATTGAAGAAGCGAGAGGAAGGAAACCGGGGAGGATCCGCAAGCCGCAGCCTCCTCAAGGCGTGGAGCGAGAACCTCAAGAGCTTCCGGAGTGCCCTGACCACCGCCCTACTTCCTTTCTGCGAGGCAAGCCCCGGAGCATTATAAGTCTCCCAGTAATTTACAAATGTTTACTTACGTATTTATGATTGATGCATTAGGTTATAAGAGTTGAATGAAACCACTTGATGCATGTACATTCCTTGTCCAGATATTACACCTTTAACCGGTATAGGTCCAGGATCGAATATATATATGCTTAGCCATGCTTAGACCGGTAGAAGTCGGGTGATGTCCTGTCACTGCGAGATATAGGTGGATACGAGAGCACGGTTGGCTATATCTCGCTATCGTGGAATGAACCATGAGGTACAAGTAAATTGAGACCGGACGGGAGGTCGATAGGGAAGCAACAAGGCATGGAGGTCTTGGGTGTGGACTTATCCCCGCTCAGTGTCGATTAAGGACCGCATCCGTTGTTGGCGCTTCGACAAGATTGAACGCATGCCTCTCACTTAGCTGGCCGGATAACTCGTTCCGACCGCTGGCCGAGTAATTCAACTCAGCCGGGAATCGTTCATTGTGCGCTCCTTCCGGGAACGATCGACGACCGAGCCAAGGGCAGGTTTGGCTCGAGCATCCCGGCATCCGGTGTTCCAGACATGCTTGCGCAAAGATCTGAACCCGCGAAATGTGTACCGGAGTTGTACCAAAGGTGACCTAAGACTATCGTAATTTGGTAGATCTGGGTTTGTGTTAGGAAGAAATTCCCGGTGGTTGAAATCGATTGAATCGCCATCTCTCCGGATAGTGAGAAACTTGGCTAGTCCCAACATCGAAAGTGACTATATTATGAAACATGGTGGTTCGGATGAATATGGAATTACAATACCGCTATGGTTACTATTGGATGCTTCTAAATGATATCCCACATGTTTGTACAGGATAGTTGCTAATCTAGAAATGGATAGTTATAATTAACTTGATAAAGGAATCATAATTGTACAACGGATCAATTGCCTTTTTCGCAAAATGTTGTCAAGTTACGTCCACTTATACAACCTTGCATACTCCTTGGAGTCACTTTATTTACGGTTCATGACGGGTAAGTCTAGTGAGTACCTTCTCGTACTCGTGGTTTATTTTCCCAATGTTGCGAGATGGCACTTTGTGTATCATGGTTATTGCAAGAGTTGCTTCTATCCCCTTTGTGGATGAGGAATAAGCCTTGGGCAGGCTTCCTTAGTAATTCCTATCTTTGCTTTTGTGGATCGTGATCTGGCATGGCACTGTATCAAACTACGTTGGAAACTTATATTCGAACTTATTTGCTTCCGCTTTAATTATCAAACTTGGTTTGTAATAACTTTCTATTCGTACTCTGATGATGAAAGTATCTGTGAACTTTATGTAATATGTGGCATGTATGTTGAATCCTGTACGATCTTGGTTGTTGTAAATCGTTTTATCGAGACCCGTCGTGGTACTCGACGGACTACCGGGTTTATATGGGTTCAAGTATGACAGTGCGACCGCTTGCGGATTGCCATTATACTTGTATTCTTATAAATTGGTCGGTTCTGCGACAGCCATGAGGCATGTCGATGGAGTGTCGAAGATGGAGAGCTTGTCGTTGATGGCAATGCTTGCTAGTGCTCTCTTGATAGATTTCTTGTCATCATCACTAGAGCTATCACTATTCGAAGAGCCATCACTATCCCATGTGACCGCATAGCCTCCACCTTTATTCTTCTTTTGGAAGGTCATTCTCTTCTCCTTCTTCTCCTTCTTTTTTTTCTTATCATTTTTGAGCTTCTTCTCATCCTCATCATTATCACTATTATAGGGACAATTTGCTACAACGTGATCGGGGCTCTTGCAATTATAGCATCTTCTCACATATTCTTTGCTTTTGGTGTGATCTCTTCTCTTTCTTGCACCATAGCCCTTCTTATTCATGAATTTTCCCATCTTACGAACAAAGAGGGCCATAGCTTCATCATCAATATCACTAAGATCATCATCATCACTTGATTCTTTCTTGGACTTGCCCTTGTTCTTGGATGATGATGAGCTAGCCTTGAATGCTATACTCTTCTTCTTCTTGTCTTCTTCTTCCTTCTTGTCATCCTTGTCATCCCCCTCCCTTTCCATATGGCATGTCTCTTGGGTCATGACATCACCTAGTACTTGGTTGGGGGTAATCTCCTTCAATCCTCCTCTTATGATGAGCAATCTCAACATCTCAAATCTTGGAGGTAGGCACATTAAGAACCGATGAGAGACATCATCATCCTTGATCTTCTCTCCCAATGCCTTCAAATCATTGACAAATACTTGCAAACGATAGAACATCTCTGGAATGCTCTCATCTTCCTTCATCTTGAAGCTTGTCAATTTATCCTTGAGGATATACAACTTGGCACTCTTCACCGCCGGTGTGCCCTCATATGTTTCCTCCAATCTCTTTCACACCTCATTTGCTCTTTCACAATCCTTGATTTGCTCAAACACCTTGGAATCAATGGCATTGTATATGGTGTTAAGAGCCATTGTATTGCATTGCTTGTTGATCTTATCTTGGTTGGTGGGATCATCGGGATCAATGATAGCATAGTCATTCTCGGTCACTTCCCATACTTGATCATTGATTGAACTAAGATACATCCTCATATTTCTCTTCCAATAATCATAGCATGTGCCATCAAAGAACGGTGGTTTAACCCCCACATGGTTGAACACAACTTGAGCCATAATTTGACACCGAGGTTGTTAAGCCTTTAATCAAATGGTGACCACAGCTCCGATACCACTTGAAAGGTCCTAATATGGCTAGAGGGGAGGTGAATAGCCTATTTAAAATTTTACAAATCAACTAGAGCAATTTGATTAGTAAGACAAATAGCGAAATATAAACTTGCTCTAGCTCTACGAGGGTTGCAAGCCACCTATCCAATAATTCTAGTTGTAATGATTACTAGACACACAACTTGCTAGGATACTACTCACTAAGAGCTCTCAATCTTACTACACTAAAGAGCTCCACTAGATGAACTTAAATAACAAATCAAGCTTTCAATTCTAATTACACTAAAGAGCTTGCCACAACTAGTTTGTAAGAATATAAAAGAGTGAGTAGCGTGATTATACCGCCGTGTAGAGGAGTGAACCAATCACAAGGTGAATATTAAATCAATCACCGAGAGAATACCAAATGGCAAGAGACAACCAATTTTCTCCCGAGGTTCACGTGCTTGCCAACACGCTACGTCCCAGTTGTGTCGACCAACACTTGGTGGTTCGGCGGCTAAGAGGTGTTGCACAAACCCCGTCCACACGATTGGACACCGCAAGAACCTACCCGCAAGTGAGGTAACTCAATGACACGGGCAATCCACTAGAGTTACCTTTCGGAGCTCCGCCAGGGAAGGTACAAATCCCCTCACAATCACCGAAGATGGCCACGAACAATCACCAACTCGTGCCAATCCTCCACCGCTGCACCAAGCCGTCTAGGTGGTGGCAACCACCAAGAGCAACAAGCGAATCCCGCAGCGAAACACGAATACCAAGTGCCTCTAGATGCAATCACTCAAGCAATGCACTTGGATTCTCTCCCAATCTCACAAAGATGATGAATCAATGATGGAGATGAGTGGGAGGGCTTTGGCTAAGCTCACAAGGTTGCTATGTCAACGCAAATGGCCAAGAGGGTGAGCTTGAGCCGGCCATGGGGCTTAAATAGAAGCCCCCACGAAATAGAGCAGTTGGACTCCTCACTGCACTGAACACGGGCCGACCAGACGCTCCAGTCAGATTGACCGAACGATGGACCTTAGCGTCCGGTCGTGCGATGTGCGCCACGTGTCATCGGCTTCAAATGTTGATCGCCCGATTTCAATTGTCAAGTGATGACCGGACGCGTCAGTTAGAAAGTGACCGGACGCTGGACCTCAGCGTCCGGTCGTTTCCAGTAAGGTTCCAAACATGAACGGTCATGCTCGACCAGACACACCCTGCGTCCGGTCACTCAATGTTTCCTCTGTGCGCCCTTTGTCAGCGTACGTCAGCACTGACCGGACACACCCTACCAGCGTTCGGTCACTTTTAGCGCCAGCATTCGGTCGAAGACCGAGACCACACGCACACTGCTGCTACTGACCGAACACGTCGGTCCAACTGAGACCAGCGTCCAGTCACTTACATTGACTTTCGTCTTTTCTGTAAAGAGCGCCGGTGGCACCGTCGGACTATCCGCACTCTGCGGGCGGACATTCCGCCGGTGAAGTTTCTAACCCTTGCTCAAATGTGCCAACCACTAAGTGTATCACCTTGTGCGCATGTGTTAGCATATTTTCACAAACATTTTCAAGGGTGTTAGCACTCCACTAGATCCTAAATGCATATGCAATGAGTTAGAGCATCTAATGGCACTTTGATAGCCGCATTTTGATACGAGTTTCACCCCTCTTAATAGTACGGCTATCGATCCTAAATATGATCACACTCGCTAAGTGTCTCGATCACTAAAACAAAATGGCTCCTATAATTTTTACCTTTGCCTTGAGCTTTTTGTTTTTCTCTTTCTTCTTTTCCAAGTTTAAGCATTTGATCATCACCACGCCATCACTATCGTCATGATCTTCGCCATTGCTTCATCACTTGGAGTAGTGCTACCTATCTCATAATCACTTTGATAAACTAGGTTAGCACTTAGGGTTTTATCAATTAACCAAAACCAAATTAGAGCTTTCAGCAGCGGTAGATCAAACTTCATCGATGCCATCGCAAAACCCTAATATGAAACCAAGCTCTGGTACCACTTGTTAGAAATGATAGGCAATATAAACGACGAAGAACAGCAGATCAAACACAGGGGACATGAGATTTTAACGTGGAAACCCCTCCCAAGGAAGAAGGGAAAAACCACGAGCACCAGCCAACAAATCTTCACTATATCGGGTGAGGTTACAAACGTCAGGGATTTACAACTTTTCTTATCCCAAGACGACGGCTTACAGGAAGTATATATAGAGATGGAAAAACCTGGCCCAAGCCGCCCGGCGATGGGCCTCGCTTCGCTCTGTCAGAAGTTAGCATTTATCTTGTACATAACTGAATTTGAATCACAACTCAACACTCCCTCCAGCTCGCTTCGTCCACGTCATCTAGAGGCGCTGCCGGCTTCGCGGCCTTGGCCTCCTCGTCCGCCCAAACCCCGCCTCGAGCATCGTGACTCCTCCCACGTCGGCAGGATATCGAGACCGTCGGCCCTGCCATGCCTGGCTGCGCAACCGATCTGCTCGATCGGGTCGTCCTTCCTGCCACAGCCGCCCCAGGCTCCGGTGAATCTCGTCCTCCTGTCGTCGGCACGAGGGGCGGTGGAGTTGCCATCGCTGCCGCTAGGGGAATAGCTTCAGAGGCTGGCCGGTCGGGGCGGTGCGTAGTGGCGTCCGCGTCTTGCCACAGCCACGGTGGCAATGGAGGTGCCCAGGCTGATGAAGGCATGGGTATACGACATTTATGGGGACGCCGACGTGCTCAAGCTAGACGAGGCCGTGGCTGAGGACCAGGTGCTCGTCAAGGTCATCGCCTCAACACTCAACCCCGTGGATGTCAAGCGGCCAGCCAGCAAGTTCCGTCTTTCTGGGTCACCGAGAAACACTCTGTGAGCGGCGACCTGATCTCCGTTACGCAAACAAATACCTCACGAAGGAAAAATTACAGCCGTATTCTTGTGCACAACATATTACATCTGGAAGCTAATTACTAGTGAATAAAAATACAAGGCTACCAAACAGGGCCTAAGAGGATTCCTAGCGTCCGCACGGACACCCACGCCTGCACCCTGTTTGTTTCTCGTGCCCACCCAGACGTCACCCGTGTCGCCTGACTACACGCGGGACCGTCTGCGCTCGCTCAGCAGCGCCCCAGCAGCTGCAGCAGGTGGCTACGGCAGGTGAGTCCCATTGCAATATGTGTAACATCCATTCTATTTTTGCAACATCCAGATGAAACACTTGCAACGTAAGTCCGAAACTGCTAAAACACTTGTAACATGCGTCTGAAACACTTGCAAAACACCAGAAAATTTTTGAAAACACGTGTGTAGACATTGTAAACATCCAGATGAAAACACTTGCAACATACGTCAAAAACAACTGAAACACTTGAAGAACACCAGAAAAAACTTAAAAACACGTGTGTAGCCATTGTAAACATGTGCAAACATCCAGACACTTGCAACATACGTACACTATTTTCTTAAATGTTAAACGGTAAACAGTCGGTCACCTAAAGTTTAGCCATTATTAGGGCAAAACAGTCCATTAAACGGGCTAAACGGCTAGTTCAACGGGATAAACAGATGATTAAACGGAAACAGCGTACCACTGTGTAGCATTTACACGGTGTTTAAACAAGCTAAACAGTCATTTAGGCGAACAGTGCATACGTATGAAAACACCTGAAATACTTGCATATATATGCAACATCCAAATGAAACACTTGCAACATACGTCTGAAACAGACGAAACATCCAGAACATACCCTTTTGAAACATACGTGTATAGCCATTGCAATATTGCAATATCCCGATTTACTTTTTGCAACATCAGTATAAAAACACTTAAAGCATACCTCACAAACATCAAGCACTTAAAACATACGTTTGCAACATGCAATTTCAGCGTAATGTCACTTTGCTACATGGACGAATGGAGGCTCGTCACTGCGGAGCTCGACATCAGTGCGGAGGTCGGTGACGGTGCGAAGCTCGCCGGTGTGGGCAACTCGCCGACGGGGCGGCCTCACACAAAGCTCCTCCCCTTGCCTACTTGGTTGCTCGTTGGAGCATCCGTTGTCGAGGCTCGCTAGCTCGGTGGAGACAACCCTGACGAGCGGGCATCATGGTGGAGGTGGAGTGGGGAAGGTAGGCGGCGCGGTAGAGGCGAAGTATGAAAGGGGGGCAGCACGGTGGAGACAGAGCATAGTGGAGAGATTTTTTTTTTTACACCCGGAGCTCTGACAGATGCGGAATTAGGGAGGACAGTTTGCGTGCCACTGGTGGTTAGCTGTTTACTAAAGGGCCGTTTGAGTCCCCTTGAGATTGAAGAGATAATGGATGTGTTCTATTTTAATGAAAATAAAAATTACTTGCATGATGTCTAGAAATTACCTTTTTTTGGGAACGGCAATTTGCTGTAGACCTTTTGGTTTCTGAGGATGTGTCTACGAGCGGCGAATCCCTTTTCTAGCATTGTGCACAATATATAACAAAAGACACGGCAACACATACATATACATTTACAATTACTAGTATAATGCCCGTGCTAACGCTACGGACAAACCAAATAGCTAAAATATTTGTAAAAAAATATTTGTTTGCCAATCAACAAAATTTTAAATAAAATCATACATGAAACATCTCAATTCATATATTGTATTAAGAATTAAGAATATAACAATACGTGATACAGTGCAACCATAATTCAATTAATAATAAAATTCATATTTATTTTTCATGAATCAATATCTAGATATCATATAATACTAAATATGTTCCAAATTATAGTTTGTTTGACTTTTTTTACCTCAAGTTTGACCACTCGTCTTATTAAAAAATTCGTGCTAAATATCACTTTTTTTTTATTGTGGCTTGTTTTATTAACAAACGTTCTTAAAAATGACTTAAATTTGACTATGTTTGCACAAATTTTTTGAATAAGACGAGTGGTCAAACTTAGGATCAAAAGAGTCAAACGAATTATAATTTGAAACGGATGGAGTACACAATATCTAGAAGTCTTCACCATGTCTCCAGTTGTTTGTACCTAGTATATTACCTCATTTAATCAATGATGCCAAACACAAGTTCATGCTTTCCTTTGTCCACTCCCACAAGGAGAGAATAATCCTATGACATTCACTAACTGCAAGTACAATCAGCCTGTTCGCTTGGTCGTGTTTGGTTTATAAGTCATGGCTTATCAGTCAACGAATAATATTTTTTTCTCATATCAAATCAGCCAACGGTACTTTCAGCCATGACTTATAAGCCAAACAAGCTCAAATGAACAGGATGAATAATTATTGAGCTGGGAGATGTCATTTTGCATTGACTCAGTTGCGTATTCAAGATAGTTGGCAGCAGCTCGTAGATGCTGTTGAGCATGAAGGTGACGGTCTAGCTTCCAGGACCTGCTTCTTTTGCCATGAGATCAAAGGTAGCTTTATTTGAAATGCCGACTGCTTTAGCATTTTCTACACTTGCAAGTTGTGCTTCTGTTATTCTTCTTTGAGATCTTACAGACTGTTCGGCTGGTGCTGATACGATCGTGGATTATTACTGCTGGCTGGTTTGGTGTGAGAGAAAAATATTGTTCTGACTGGAAATTTACGATCGTTTACGACAAGCGAACATGCTGTTAAATGATGAACTTGACTGCTAGTAGCAAGAATATGATTGTGTTCAGGCTCAAACTCATAGATGCAGTACAATCCATCTGTAAGACTTATCTTCATGCGAGCTTCACACATACATCGTGTCTCTGGATTACTATAGTTGGAAGATTCTTCTTTTTTTATCAGGACGCCGAACACCTATTGAGAAGTAAATAATTGATCAAAATGATGTTCTATCCCTAATGATGAAGAAAGTGACACAAGACAAAAGTGATTTAATACCTGCACGAGAACAACAAAAGGTTCTATTCTTTATGGTGGTGTTATTTTTCACATTATGTGAACTGCTCCTTCGAATACTAAAACCCTTGTCTCGAGCATAGGCATTGTAAAAGCGGTATGCCTCTTCTTCAGTGCAGAATTTCATACCAACCTTAGGTATCCTGTCTTCCATAGAATTTTCTACCTGAGTAGGTTCGGTCTGGTTGGATTTGTAGCGGGTTTCATGCAAAATAAGTTAGAAATCGTGCAAACTTGCAGTGGAGGTTAAATTTCAAATATATTTGCATAGACAAAACAAATATAGATTATGAATGGTAATCCAATATGACTTGCATTTTCTAACTCTATTGCTACTGTGCCAGATGAAGAATGTTGATCTGGAGAAGTTTTGTGAGAATGTGACAACAAATGGAGGTCATATCAAGATTCTGGGTACCTGCGGAGAATCGGCCCCCATATGTAGTTAGCCTCGTCAGGCATGGGGGGAATTGGTTGAGAGCCTGAGATGCCCCCATGTAGTCGTCAGGCATGGAGAGTACTGGCTGAGATGCCATTGTTGTGTAGATCGAGAGAAACAAGAAGAATGCTAGTCTAATAATACCCTTCCGTATGTATCTAATATGAAACCAACTATTATAATTAGCGCCATTTTTCACATGCTAGCGCCTTTTGCCTCCTTTATTTAATTCAATTGGCGGTAATTTAATGTGGGTCTGATAACACGTGAACGTGGGACACAGAATACGGCCGGTCTATAAATCGCTTCTGTTAATTTATATGGCTAATTTGTTGAGAGAGAAAAATATTATACCATGACTGATAAGCCGGCTTATAATGATAGCCGAACATAGAAAAGGTGAGGGCCTATCTCTGGAATGGATGGTGGACACGTGCGTGGAGACATCGAAGGGGACACGCCGAGGAGACACACAAGCTTCAGCCGTTCGAATTGTGAGGTCCCCAACCGAGCGGGGTAAATTGTTATGCATGGTGGCTGACCAATAAATAGGGGAAGGAAACAAGGAGAACCTGCGAGGATGACTGGTGGGCCCAAGGATCCCGGCGCTGAATCTCCGGTGGCCGTTGGAACAAGATTAGTTAGGCCATGTTTGGTTACCCCTCCTAAAAGCTTTAGGAGCTAAAATCTATATAAAATTTGCCTAAAGAACCAAACACCCCTCTTAAAAGCTCCTAAAAATTTTAGGAGGGACAAAAACTTTAGAAGCTCCACCCCCTCCTAAAAGCTCCTAAAGTCCATCCTGGACCTGGGGTACCCCTCCAGACCACACGCTCCCCCACGCCCCCGCACCCACGTCCCGAATGCCGCCGCCCCCGCTCCCTCCCTCCTCCACGCCGGCGCCCGCCGGATCCGCCGCCCCCGCTCCCTCGCGCCGCCGCACGGGCCGCTCGCGGCGCCCTCGCTCCTCCTCGGCGCCGGCGCCACGATGTCCGCCTTGGAGAGGCCGAGCGCCGGGCCGGTGAAGAAGGCGAGCACGGCGTTCGGCACCGGCTCCGCTCCAATCTCCACCGCCGCGGTGCGGCAATGTCCGCCGGCGAGGACCTCTTCGGGCGGCCGCCATCCCTCATGGAGCCGGTGAGGGGGAGGCTTGAGCGAAGAAGCAAGAGGTCAGGGGGAGTGAGGGGGAGGCGGATCCGGGGTAGCGCGGGCGTGGATCTGGCGACGGCGACGACAGATCATCGGCGACGTTGCCGGAAGAAGCGGCGGCGGCGACGGAACGTGTGTGAGGCGTGGCTGCGGCATTTGAGGAGTGGGGAGGAGACTAGAGGGAGAAAGAGTGGTGTGCGGAGCTGAGGGAGAAAGAGAGTAGCGCCAGGGGTAACTGGGGAGGACATCATGGTCCTTTTGCCACTGCATTTATTGTCTTTAGTCAGTTTTAGGAGGTAGAACCAAACAATTTTTTAGTAGATTTTAGAAGACTGTCTAAAACTTTTAGGAGCTGGGAACCAAACATGCCCTTACATAGTTTGATGATGGTTTCCATCGCCAATTAAATTTCGGGTTGTTCGGAGAAGAACAATCTGTTCGTTTGGTCGTATTTGACTTATAAGCCATGGCTTATCAGCTAACGAATAGTATTTTTCTCTCACATCAAACCAGCCGACAGTATTTTCAGTCATGACTTATAAGCCAAACCAGCCCAAACGAACAGGTAGGAGATGGTTAGTGCTTCAGTTTCCAGAACAGTATAACAAGTTTGCAATTACGTAGTGCTCAGGCAGAAAATGAAGCACACAAAAACGTTTCATCGTTAAAAAAAAGGAACACAAACAACGGACTGCAAAGTTGGCACAGAAAGAACGTTGCAAAAAATAGTTTCCGTTGCCGGGACTCGAACCCGGGTCTCTCGGGTGAGAGCCGAGTATCCTAACCAGCTAGACTACAACGGATGTTGCTTCGTAACGTTTCATTAAGTCAATTTGTGTACAAAATAAAATTGGCACGATGTTTGCACACGAGGGCGAACCGACAAGAAGACCTTTTCCTCCGAAAATAAAACAACGACAAAGCCTGAGTTGTTTGCTTGTGCCCAACTGCCCATATCGTGTCGAGATGCAATCGGCTCGGGGCATTTCGTCGAGCACATCTGCAGCCTGGTATGAGACGGCGCTGCACGTCTGCACCAGGCCGCGTTTCCAGGTCCACCAGGCCGAGACCGGCACATTCTTAAACAGCGCCTCGCTAAGCCCATCTCGTCCACCACAAGGACGAGCCCGCTCGGCTGCCGGCCTGCCGCTGGTGTCCCCCTAGCCGTTTTGCCCCGGTGGCGGCGGCGGCGCAAAGCGTTCAGAAAAAGCTAGCGCCCGGCCGGTAACGGCAGGTGGGCAAGTGGCAACCGCCGTCGCCATGTGACGGCCACGGCGCACGCGCCGCACCCGGTCCATGTCCATCCCATCGTCGGGCACCGTCGGCTGCGTCGTGACGCGCCGGGGCGCGAAGCATGCCGCCCGCAGCCCCGCGCCGCCTCGTCAGTGGGCACGATAGCGGCCATGGCTGCCCACGGCGTACCCGGATCATTTCGGTTCGGGCCGGTATCAGCTACCAACTTGCCAAGTGCCGAAAGGCCGAAAAAAAGTTCCTCCTTAAAAATTATGTTGAAACCGTTTCTAATGATTCCTATTTGTGCAAACGATTCATTGGCACTGTTTGTTTGTGTTATAATCCGTACTTTTCAGCTTATTTTTTAGTCGGAACAATATTTTTATCTCACAACAAATCAGCTGGAACACTTATTTTTTCAGCGAAGCGAACGAAGCCATTAGATTAAGATACTGTTTGTGAGAGTCTACGTTTGCATTGTCTAATTAGTAAATAAAAAAATATACATATATGTTTTTAGGGCGTCGGTTAAGCTACGTGTGTTGAGCTTAACTGCTTAAGCATATTAAATGCATAATGTTAAGCTTAACTGCTTAAGCATGAGCTTCACATCGGATTGCACGATCCGTTGGACTTCGTCACCGCAAAGCATGCACGCACGCATATATGTTTTCTGTTTCGCCTTGGCCTGGCCGTCGTATGTGATGACGACTTCGACAAAAAGGAAACCTTGGCTACAACTCAGTCAGTCACTACATTCATCGTATCTATACCATGTACTGCAGGCTCACGTGAAAGCAGTTTGACCACGCCAAATTCCGACCGCTTTGTGGAGTACTGAACATTGGAAAAAGGCTCATTCCCAATCCCACCCTGGGCTGAATACATTTTTCATATGCCGAGATGAGGAGGATCTCGGAAAAGTTGGCATCATTTAGGCTCAGTGGCGTCAGTAGGAACTTCCTCTGACCTTAATTGTTCCCAAATACAAATTTCTCTCGCGCCAATTAAAATTTAACCGGGTCAATCAACCAAACAAACCCAAAAAAATCCCTCGAGTGCGCGAAGATTGCGATAAGCTTTTACCATACCCTCGATCGAGAATCGATGATTGTAATTGGCGAAGGGGTTTAGTGGGCAAATTTTGTTTTATATTCAGGGTCAAAATTAGCATCCAGGACAGGCGCTTTTTGCCCCTGCCATGTGTTCTTCCCTGTATGACTGATACCGTGCGAAAAGGCCGGGTGCCCGGGCCATTATTATTTTTTGTTCTTGCATGTTTCTTGTATAAGTAATGCGACCAAATGTGAGTGAAACACAACATCTCATCTCATTCACATGATTCCAACTTTCTTCTCACTCCACTCGACACAAAGTTATTGGTCCCTCTAATCTGAAATGCCTTGTTGACCATGCTGTTTATTACTGGACTGTACGTCATTATTTACATCATCTAAGACAATAGCAAAGCATTCACACCATCTTTCTTAAAAACAGAATACCAAATTGTTTACACTTTCAACTGATGTTCCCCAGCAGTTATATAGCTACATACATCTTCTTGAATGCTGAATTCTGACCGGCATGTCAGCCAGCAGTTTTTGCGTTAGGTTCACTGATCACAAGCAGGTACTATTTGCAGTGCAAACTTCAACTACACAAAAGCCTGCAGCAGTACCAAATAGTAGTTAGACTTGTAATCATAGTGAGACTAACAAAGTTATCTTGGTCCGGTACTTGGCATTAGCGGCCGACAGAGAATCAGGCCGCCACACTCCCCACCTCTAGGGGGTGATCATCAGAGGCGGTCAAGTGTTCCTTCGCTCTCGTGCTACAACGCAGCGCCTAGCCTTTTGGCTAAAGCTAGAAATTCCAGAGACGCAGAGAAGCGTAATGCAGGTTTGTTTAGCCCTCCAAGCAGCTACGTTACTCTCTTTTGCTAACAAGTCCTAATATAAAAATTGGAATTTGGAATCATGTTTAAAAAAAGACTCAACGTTTTTCCTGCTTTAACTGAATTTAGTTAAAGGATTTATCGCGGTGTCGTCTTCATGTATGTATGGTTTGTGCAATTCAGGTAACATATGAAATTCGCTGCTACAGCTTTGTGCATTTAATCGTCGAATTAATCCAAAATTCTTTGAGTGGTGATAAGGTTTGAGCCATTGAGTTTGAGTGGTTGATATAACAATGTATGTATGTAATGTAAGAATTACAAGGAATCACTTGGCCAGCTAGTGACAATAAGCAATGCATAGACTGTAGCCTGTTGGAGGCAGGAGACTAAGGGTAAAAAGGCTTACTCATTGCCCCTCTCATCATTGAGTTGCAATACCTTGCATTGGGGTTCTGATTCCCCTTTGACCGATCTTGAGCTGATATCCTGGCCTCTGTTGCTGCACTTTTGCCAGTTGCAGAGACAGTTTGGCGTCTGTTGCTCCACTGACGGTTGTTCCAAAGTGCACGCGTACGCAACATATATGTATACACGATTCACCAGAGAAAGGAAGAGTCCGTGGAACTCTCCTTCATTGGGTGTTTTGTGCTGCGCCTCTTCGAATTTCTGTCGAGCTAGCTAGCTACATTTCTATCTAGGCACAACAATTGCTGCTTTATTCTCGGATCGGATGATGCCTGTTTGAAGTACCGCTTGCATTTTGGGTGGTTTCGGATGGTCAAAAAGGTCAGGTACTGGACATTGGCCGTGTTTGGGATATAAGGAATCAGATTGCTGCTTCAGAAAGATCAATCGCGATATTAGGGGGCGTTTGGCACGGCTCCTCCGGAGCCGTTTTGGCCACAAATTGTGGCTCCTTCTATGAATCGTTTGGTAGGGCGATTCACCAGAAAAAGGAAGAGTCCGTGGAACTCTCCTTCATTGGGTGTTTTGTGCTGCGCCTCTTCGAATTTCTGTCGAGCTAGCTAGCTACATTTCTAGCTAGGCACAACAATTGCTGTTTTATTCTCGGATCGGATGATGCCTGTTTGAAGTACCGCTTGCATTTTGGGTGGTTTCGGATGGTCAAAAAGGTCAGGTACTGGAAATTGGCCGTGTTTGGGATATAAGGAATCAGATTGTTGAGCCGCGGAGTAGCCCAAACAAGCCCTTAGTCTAGGACAGTGCGGTGACGCGGAGAATTTTCTCAGAGATTTTTCTCGATCGGTGAAACGTGAAACTGTTCTTGACTTAGACTCTATGTTTGCGGTAGGCGGGAGTGATGGCTTCAAGCAAACAAGATACCTTCAGCATCCAGACGACCGTCCATGTTCTACATTTAGGGTAATATTGCAACTTTTGCCGATCACATCAAGGCAAAAGTTGTTCCCATGACCAGATTCTGTAGTTTGCATTTTCTTTTCTTGTTCTGCCTCTTCCATCAGTTCTTAGGAAAGGAGGAAAGTATGCTTCTTGAAACGATGAATGAATTTCTTTCACTCAAGAGGAGGCACGTCCGTGAATCGACACAATTGAGACTCTTCTTGTTAGTACAATGATATACAAATCTTTTGCGTATTTGAAAAAAAAAATCGACACAATTGAGCAGGTGAGCTACGAATCGTTTCTCCCAAAATGCAGAATTTTTGCAGTATCATATGTTGGTTATTTTACACTATCCCTGCACAATTCTTATGAGGTAAGTAACCGTGTAGCACAAACCATATCTTCCAAAAGCCCTGATAAAAAATTATACAATCAGAATAGCCTTTAGTCTTGGTGAGTATATAAGTACAGTTTCAAGACATACACGTATGGGGTCTGTAGCTTGCCTATGTAATGCCCAACCTTTGCCTTGCACACTTTCTTTCTTATACATGTGTTTCGTTTATTGTCACAATAATGTCTTTCTTAACCCTCGGAACTACAGTATGTATCAAGCTCGCTTCTGCATCATATAGTGCCACACTTCTGATAGCATGCCACACCTCAAACTGTTACACCTATCAGTGACAGTGACAATCACCATCCACACTTGGGAACCTTCGGAGTCGGAGGCACACAGCATAGGTTCAGTCACACCTCAAACTGTTACACCTATCAGTGACAGTGACAATCACCATCCACACTTGGGAACCTTCGGAGTCGGAGGCACACAGCGTAGGTTCAGTGGTCTCATAGATCAGCTCGTTGTCAGCTTGTCATGCCAGGGACAAAAAATGTTAAACCAAGGCATGCCACTAACAGCAGCCAAACATATGCACCAGCACTATCAACTGCAAATCGCAAGCAAGACAAATCAAAACAGCTCAACACTAGATAAAAAATATGGTCCTAAAGCTGCAGCACTCAGGCTTAACGATTCAGGCATGTAGAAAAAGCAACAGCAGCATGGCCAAACTTTGTGGAAGATTGCATTGCAGAATAGGGTAACACGGAACACCAGGGAACAATCTGTTCTTACATGAGATGAGACGGGGGTTTCCATCTCTGTGTCTTTTTTTTTACTACTCCTAATAAATATTACTAGGATGCACTACGGCACAAGAAGGTCAGCAGCGCCACTCTGACCACCGCACTGCCTCGGCAACGGGCACCGGCAGCCGCCGCTTGGTGCTCCCTGCCTTCCTCGCACTAGACAGCGCCAATCAGGAGACGACCCTCGCGTGGCCCAGGTCGATCAGGTCCCAGAGCACATGTCAGCCAGTCTGGCCCACAGATCATCTCCGTCCATGTCCATGTCGATGTCAAAATCAAGAAGCTGCTGCTGGTACTGATGGTGCCCATGATGCCCATTGGCTGCAGCTGGCGCGGCCACCGGTGCTTCCCACCACCACTTGCCGTCGTCAAATGTTGTGGTTTTGCCACTTTCCCTGCACTGGGTGTCGTAGCAGCAGCTGCTGGTGGTGGTGGTGGTGGTGGTGAGGTCGCTGTAGTGACAGTGCTCGTAGCTGTTGTTGTCTGAGGCCTCCCTCTCGTGGCCTGCAACAGCATCGGCCTCTGTCTCGGCATTCCTCGCGAAGCGGCCCTGCACCCTGGGCCTGCTGTCCGCCAGCGTCTTCCTGCAGGCATACTGAAGAGGTCCGGAGCAACAGATGCATTAGAGGACATGCAAACATTGAAATTGCATTTGCAGATTGCGTGGTGCGGGAAATCATTACAGTGATCTTTTTGTGGAAGTTCCTCTGGTTACGCTTCGTACGGTAACGCTCAATCTTCTCCTTGCGTTCTTCAGCGCTGTAACGGCCAACCTTCTGAGTGAAAGGCACCCCTGCATCTTGGCCGTGTGGGTCACCTGAAAGTGGTGGCGGTGGTGGAGACGCCGCGACATTCATCACCTGCTTTGTATAACATGGGTGAGAAATGATTAAAACTTGTTTATGACCAGATATAAGACCAGCTTGTGGTCTGTTGGATTACCTGGAGGTCACCAGTACTGAAGACACGCCGCATGGCTCCAGTTCTGAACTCCAAAAGGTCACCGGAAGATGAGGAAGGGGAAGAAGGAACATGGGGAAGAGGCAACTGGCATGCCGAAGCCGAAGGAGACGAGCAAGAAAAGGTGGCATTACTGCTGAGCTGTTCAGACAACTGGACTTGAATAGGGAGGAAATGCGAGTTGATGTTGCTATGTATGTAGTAGGAAGGCAGGGAAGATGGGTAGGGAGGCGGCGCTGAAGCAGCAACATTGGGAAGTGCTAGCAAGCCACCGTTGCCGTGGAAGAACCCCCCTCGAGGAATTTCAGTCGGAGCTGTGGGCACAGCAGAGGAGAAGCCCACTGCATGGTGCATGGAGAGGTCACTGTAGTTGGGTGGCGACGAGGATGAAGGATGGAACATGGCTTTTGGGCGTGAATCCCTCTGATGTGTTTGGGGAGTCAGTGCAAGTGAAGGAGGGTTGGTATAAAAAGAGAAGATTTGGGGCGTGATTGGTTGTCCGAACCGGGCCTTCGTATGGCCCATCCCGCACTCTTTGGTGCATTTCACCCGTGTTTGGTTGCCATACTCGCACTTTTCTCCTGTTTCCTCTCGTGCAGATGCCCTCCTCCATCCCGAACGGCGCCGTCTTCTCGATCCCCGCTTCCCTCTTGGTGCAGGCTCGCGCGGTGCTTGGCGGGAACCTTTTTGGAGAGTGCGGGAGATGAGGCCGTCCTGGCGATAAAGCAGTGGCTGGTCGCCAGCTAGGGTTACCGCCTCACTTCTCCTTCCGCCATAGCTCTAGTGCGAACTCCTCTAACTCCCCTCGACCTAGGTAGCCCTACTGAGGCGACCACCGCCGGCGGATTTCTCTCGGTCCTCCGGCGCTTCGACGGTATATGCCACCTGCGCTCTTCCCCTCCTCCTTCTTCAGTGTCGATTTTGTTGATTTGTCTGTGGATTTTGCTTGCAATGCCAAGAAATTAAGGTTCTTGGTTTGACATCCTCAGATCTATGCGATGCTATACCTGATTTACCTGTTCCTAGCTCAGATCTGTACATGATGCTTCGTATTTGGTGTATACCTCATGTTTTGTGTATATCTTGTACATGCTGATGCCTATTTTGTTGTATACACTGAGCAAAGTGCCTAGAGGTCAGTGATGTTGATTGTGTAATAGTATATGCTGGAGGAGCACCCTTTGGTGTGGCAGCCGTGTCTTTCATAGTTCATTTTGTCTGATTTTTTGCTTGCTAAGCAGTACACATCCATGTTGCATGCTCCCTTTCTAATGTTGCCCTCCATCTTGTTGGTAGACATGGCCTTTGAAGCTAAGAAGTAGGGCTACCGCTCTTGTGGTTGTTGCAAGTGGTACGCTTGTTTTTCATGTGGTTTAGGAGGAGAGTTGAAGATTCAAGCGCTCAGTCACCTATGGTCCCATGGCTGAGAGAGACAAACAGAGGATGAACAACCTTAGATACATCTATGAATCTGATGATGTGCACTATGTCAACCTTATTAGATTGAAGAGGGCCCCTTTTTCTAACTTTGTGACCTTTTCCGTAGTAGAGAGCTTGTCACTAACAGCATACATGCATCTGTTGAAGAACAAGTAACCATGTTCTTGCATGTTGTTGGTCACAATGAGAGGTTTATGGTGGTTGACCTCACCTTCAGGAGGTCCGCAGAGACAATTAGTAGGTTCTTCCAGAAGATGTTATATGCGGTAGGAGGGCTGAGGAATGACTTGATTGTCCCTCCTGCTACCAATGTCCATCCTAGGATCATTGGGAGCAAAAGATGGTACCCCTATTTTAAGGTTGGTATCCATAACTTGTCATACATAGATTTCATTCATTATCAGTTTAGTGTCAATGTTCACTTGCACTTATGTTTTGTTGATTTAGGACTGCATAGGAGCAATTGATGGTACTCATGTCTTAGCTAGAGTGCCTGTGAAGATGCAAGCTGCCTTTAGAGGAAGGAAGAACACCATCACACAAAATGTGTTAGCAGCCGTGGACTTTGATCTCAGATTCACCTATGTGCTTGCTGATTGGGAGGGATCTGCACATGATGCTCTTATCTTGTCTGATGCTCTTGAAAGAGCTGATGGCCTTAGAGTGCCACCAGGTATCATCCAAACCACAAAAAACCATTGACACTTTGTTTAATCCTACATGAAACTACTAAAACATATCCCTATCTGCTAATTTCTAGGCAAACTCTATCTTGTCGATGCTGGATATGCAGTGAGACCTGGTTTCTTGCCACCATTTCATGCCATAAGGTACCATTTGAGGGAGTTTGGTTCAAACCGACCTCAAAATCAAAGAGAGCTTTTTAATCTAAGGCATTCGTCTCTTAAAGTAACAGTTGAGAGAGCTTTTGGGGCTCTAAAGAATAGATTTAGGATATTGGACAACAAGCCTTTCCACCCATACAAGACCCAAGTTAAGCTTGTTCTTGCCTGTTGTATTCTTCACAATTGGATCCTCAGGCATGGGCAGGACGAGCATGTACCTACTGAATCCACATGGACTCCTAACATCAATGACAATGCCTCACAAACAGATCATGTCCCTGACAATGGTACCTGGGCACAACAGAGGGAGGCATGGGATGCACAGATGTGGCAAAATTGGGGGAATTCTAGGATGTAGTGGCATGGTGTGTGTACTGTTTAGTAGCATTGATGGAACTTGTATTTTAACTAAGACCTATGGCACCTTGCAATGATGTAGTACTATTCCTTTTCTACCTATTTGATCTATTGAACTTGTATTTCATATCATGCAATTTGTTTTCCTTACGTACTGGTTTATTCAATGTTATGCTGGTTGTGGATAGGAAATGGACAATATGCTTGACCAGGTTGTTAACATTGGTGGTGAGGACAATGTGGTGGAACAGGATGGGGTGGTTGCTACTGATGATGGCAATCCAGCAGCCCCTCAGCCCAATGGCCCTATGCACTGGACTCCTGTCTAGTATGGGTTCATGCTAAGGAGGTTCCATGATTTGGTGGGGCAGGGGGTCAAAATTGACAAAGGGTTTAAGGAGGTGCATGTTAGGCAGGTTGCACTCATGGTCTCTGAGTTTGCTGGGGTCAATGTGAGCACCTAGTAGATTTACAATCACCTGAGAAAGTGGAGGCAAATGTGGGTTAAGATTGTTAGGCTCAAGGATTTGAGTGGTGCTCTGTGGGATGAGGACCACCATATGATAGTACTTGATGATGAACACCTGCTTGGCCACACCAAGGTTAGAAACTGTTTGGATAACACCTCAGCTATCCCTTTTCTTTTGCTCCCCTATATCTAATAGTTATATCTGTTTTACTAACTAGGACCATCCTGCTGATGCTAGGTTCTTGAACACACCAATAGAGAACTATGTTCGGGATGGAGGCCATCTTTGGTGGTAACTGGACCCTGACAAAGTGTATGCAATGGGCTCAAATGAGCCTCTGGGTACCTCCAATGACATTGGCCAAGGTGATATTGATGGCGTTGAGGACATAAGCCGACTTAGGTGGCACAGATGATGATTCTAGAAAGGAACTCCTTTTGATATGGAAGGCTCTAAGGGTTACGATGCCAAGGGCAGGAGGAAAGGGGTGCCAAGAGAAGGAAGCTTGCCCAAGAGGAAATAGACCTCATGAATGGAATGATCAAGGCTGTGGAGTCTGTAGGAGATGCCCTCAAGACTCCACAACACAATAAGGTGCATCAGGACCTTTATGGCTATGTTATGGCCTGCTCTAGGTACTCACAGGAGGCACTCATGTTTGCCCCTGGTTTACCTCTTCAAGAACAAAAGGTGAGGGACTTTGCTTTGTTCAGATATGTGAGGCTCATAGGATCCTATGGCTTAGGACCTACACAGGCACAACCTACTTTGGTTAGATGCATATGAGTTGGCCTCTCCACTTTTGCATATAGCCATGCTAAGCTGTCTTATGTTTGTAGGAAGTATTTTGATGTGTATATGACCTCATCTGGTGCTACAAAGAACCATTTGCCACGACCAAGGCCGCACCTAGTTTTGTATAGCATAGGAGCCATGGTGATAGATGTGAGGTCTGTGTTGATCTGTGTGTGGTGTAGACATTAACACCGGGTGCAAACTATAGCAATATAAGGTGGCTATGGGTATTCTTCATGTTGCTGCTTTATTGTCTTCTTGTGTTTTCTCATGTCGTCATCAAACCGCGCGATACGTCCATTCCCAAGCAAGCTGTTGTAGGCATGCCTCTTCGGATGGCTAGGATGGATGTGTCGACGCTTCCATGGTAGCCATGAACTTGCCTCAAACAATTTGTGTTCTTATTTGCCACCAGGATGATTGCGGTTAGCTTGCAAGATGATCATAAATTAGTTTGGTGTTAGGTGAGGCCTGCATTTTTTGTGCCTATGATGTCAACCATTTTTAGATCGAGGTCGATACAATTGTGAGATCATTTTCATGCCTATGAAGATAATAAAGTGTTAGTTTGAGTATGGATTATGCACAGTGATGACCTTGGACCTGTGAGATACTAGAGCATTGTTTCTTCTATCTTCTACTTATGCTTCTCATGGCTGTCATCAAACCATGAGAGACATCCATGCCCAAGCAGCAGCTGGGCGGTTGTGATGATCTGATGGCTGGGCTGGACGTCTCTCATGGTTTCATACATGCCATGATCTTGGTTTTCTACTATCTGTTTGAGGTTTGTTGCTGTCTATGTTTCTTAAGCTCCAAGTTCAAGGTCAAATGAAAAAGCAATTAAATCTAAGACAAATTGATTGAACTAACCCTCATCTTATCAACATCTTATACTTGCTTTTATGTGTTTTTTAAGGGGCACATGTCTTGGTATGTTGTGTATTGTGGCAAGGTTCTGGGGTATATGCAACTTTGGGCTAGATGCAATGCCAGTGTAATCGGTTTTAAAAACAACAGCTACAAGAGCTTCTCTACCAAAGAAGAGGCAGAAGCATCATACTTGGAGTTCATGGGTTGTGAAGATGACAAAGTTTTTGTCAAGCCTACACCAAAGGTGGTCAGGAACACACCGGTGTTATTTGTTGTGACTATGGTGCAGTCTTTTTTCTTACTGGTGCTCCTGTGGTTCATTCTTGCTCGTTGCTACAACTACCTGTGATGCTCAAAATGTGTCGTGCAAACTTGTAATGACAATGACCTTGTGAGGTTCTGTGACCCTAATGTTGTTAACTATTATATGCCAGACTGTTGTATGGTTCAAATTTGTCATTAGATGCTCCAAGGTCATTGTCGACGAAAAGGCACAATGAACTGAGGCAAACAAATCCTCTGTCTTGCTTGTTTTCCTGAGAAGTGTGGTAACCTCACCAAAACCATACCTTGGTGCCCAGACCTGTTGCCGTGCGGCAAACCAAACAGAGCAGGGGCACAACTTCATACCACTTAACGCTCCATGCTGGCAACCAAACGAGAAGGAAGTCATCCAGTACGCAAGCCTCAAGTGCAACCAAACACAGGAGGGTGAATGGTGTCAGCTGGGCTAGGAAGAGCCTAGATGGGGCCTTCATCCCGGATGACCGAGCTCGGAGCAACCAATCACGCCCTTGGTGCATGGTTCAATATAAATATAAACCAAAGCTTTGTAGGGCCACTCCATTAGCAAGGCAGAAAGTTACTAATATACCAGCTCAACATGCTAACTAAACTACTCAGCTGACAACCACCATGTCAAAGATGTCATCCAATACATACTGAATACTTTATATGTCTCGTTTACTACATTTAAACTCTATCCGCCTATTTGACAGTTAGATTGTCTTATGAAAATATTCATATGTAGAGATTTCTAGCAAGGCACATAGCTCATAAAAAAAGTTGTCCCTCTTTTTATCTAGCAAAACCATAGAAAAAGGCAAAAGAAGTTCAAAATATATCTATCGATGTTTCAAACAAGCACCGGTTAGTAAATTTATAATTATGCGCGTTAGACCCGGATGGTGCGCTAAAGGACACAAGGTTTATACTGGTTCGGGCTGAATGTCCCTACGTCCAGTCTGTTGCTGCTCGTGTTATTAGCGCTGAAAGCGGTTCGTAGTAGGGGGTACAAGCGATCGAGAGAGGGACTAGTCCGTGTCTCGATGGAAGGGTGAAAAGAGGCCAAGAGCTGGTGGCGGCTTATACCGTATGTGAGTCAAGTGAACTCTCTATGAGTTTGTCTCGTGAGTTGTCCGTTGAAAGTCGGTCGTCCGCCCCTTTCAATGGGGAGCCCCTGCCTCTCCCTTTATAGGCGAAGGAGGCGGGGGTTACAGAGATGGTGAAAAGAGGAAAATACCAAGGGTATAGAAGGTCCTTGACGGGCTGAGGCTTCCCTTTCCACCAAGCTAGCTTTGTAGACATGGCCGGTGGTGTGGAGAGGTTGGCACGTTCGCCGGCACTTTTGTGTGTTGATGATGTTGCGCCTTTACCGATCTCGCAGTGGTCACGTCCGTCCGCCCCGCCTCATGGACGGCATGTTGGCTGAGATGTTTCCCCCACGGCCCTGTGGGAGCGGATGGTGCGGTGACCGCTCGTTCGTTACTATAGAGGACGGAGTCCCTCCTTGGTATATTAGTTGTCCTATGTTGATGTCTAGTTCCTCACCCAGTCAAGGCGGCGCCTACAACATTGTAGGCTGAAAGCACGCGCCCACAACACTATTCAGCTCCCCGCCATACCGGAAGGGTCTAAAGCGTCATCTCCCATCGTGCTCGACAAGACTTTCTGCGATGGCGCAGGCATGGTCCTCGATGCCACGGTTTGACGAACGTCTTGTCTTACCGTGCCTATCATCATGAGGGAGTAAAGTGCGGTTGTCGTGAGGCGGAGGTAGCCTTTGGACATCCAAGCAGGCGAGGTCCGTCTGGGTGAGGCAAGAGCCTAGCCCTCGTGGGTCGCGAGGTGAGGTCAGCCTCTCCCCTCACTGGCGAGGCGGAGCTATCCCAGCCCATCGGGGAGGCGGAGGCTGGCCGACGGCCTCGGGCAAGCAGGCGGAACCAAAACTCCGTCGTTCGGGCAAGAAGCGCATGCGGTGCTCTTATCTCTGTGAGGATTTTTTTAATGTTTGATGGTTATTAGTTCCATCTCCTTGGGTACCCCGGTATTAGGTTCCCGACAGTAGCCCCCGAACCCCCGGGTGGTTTGGGCAGAATCGCCTGGGGTGTTTCGATTTGTCGGAGTTGAGTTGCTGGAAAGTGCGTGAGCGCACCCAATGGGTGTAGCCCTGAGCCCCCGAGTGATTTGAGTAGAATTGCCACGGGGTAGTGTGAGTCAATTCGCCGGAGGGAATGCAGCGTGGCGCACCAGTGGGTGTAGCCCCGAGCCCCCGGGTGATTTGAGTAGAATCACTCGGGGTGATCGGAGTCGATTCGCCAGAGGAGCGGTACAGCGCCTCCGATGAGTGTAGCCCCGAGCCCCGAGTGATTTGAGTAGAATCGCCGGGGAAGTACCAGAGTCAATTCACTAGAGAGTGTGTGTGCATGGCCGCACGGTGGGTGAAGTTTTGAGCCCCGGGTGATTTGAGTAGAATCGCCGGGGTAGTATCGAGTCAATCAATTCGCTGAGGGTGCGCTGTAAGCGCATCCGGTGGTGTAACCCGAGGCCCCTGTGTGATTCGGGTAGAATCGTCAGGGGTAATGTCGAGCCCTCTCAAGGGTAAGGCCGTAAGACACGGCGTTTCATTGACTGGATTTTCTTTTTTTTCGTGGTATCCCGTTCGTGGGGATTTCATTCAGGGCTGGCCTGATTGGGGCTTTGACTGCGGATCGAGGCCCTGGTCGTTTTGCGAGCCCATCCCTCGTTGGGACGACCCTTGGCCTCCGGGGTCCTAGGTGGGCCAGAGAGGAAGAGCTTTGTGGCCCGTATTCCCTTGATGGGAGGAGAGTCCTGGTCCGCCTGGGGAAGGCGAACCGCTCGGCGTGACTTTCATGGGAAGGGATAGGGATCGCGTGCGCGTGTCCCGCAACGTGACGCGATGGTGCGCGTGGCAGGCCCGGATATCGAGGCAGACTGTTGCCCTTCTCGCATCCGTCGCCCCTATAAAACCATGGGGTTCGCCTCCAGGGTTCCGTATTTTGGCCCCTGGCCTTCACGTCCGAAACCTCCGCCGCCAATCACCCTAGCCTCCTGTGCCCGCACCACCACCATTGTTGGGTTCGCCTCAACGTCGCAGCCGCCATTAAGCTTGCGCCCATCTCGCAGTTGTTGTTGAGCTTGCGCCCACCTTTCGACGCTTCAATGGAGCTGTGGGGCAGATTCGGCGTTACCTCTCAGAGTTTGGAGGGTCTTGTCCACCACGGCCTTCTCCGCCCTCAGTCCGTCATCATGGAGTGGTTGCTGCCCGGTGAGGAGGAGGCACCGACGCCGCCCAAAGGGTACGTCGTATCTTTTGCTATCTTCCATGAGCGGGGATTTGCTGTTCCCACGCATAGATTCCTTCGGGGGCTGCTGGATTATTACCAGGTGGAGTTGCAGCATCTTACTCCTAATGGGGTTCAACATATAGCGGCGTTTGTTGCCCTATGCGAGGGTTTCCTGGGGATCGATCCCCACTTCGATCTGTGGCGGCACTTCTTCACCGTCAGTCTGTCGAAGAGGCAGGTTGGGGGAAAGGAGGTGAATATGCCGATGGGATGCGCCATACCCGGTCGAGGGGCTACCCGTTGATGCATCTATCGACCTCCAACAAGGGGTGGCATTCGCAGTGGTTTTGCTTCAGGGATGATGTGAGTGTTCCCCTGCCGAAGTACACTGGGCGCCTCATCGAAGAGGCTCCACAGTCGTGGCAGTGGGGCATCCTGACTAAGGAGAAGAAACACATCACAGACCTTCTCGCCGCCCTCCATGCTCTGAAGGAGCGGGGTGTGAAGGGGTCGGGGATTATTGGTGCCTACCACGCGTGGAGGGTGGTTGTAACAACCCGGGTTTTTGGAGAAGCCAAAAATACGAACTTTTTAAAAAAATTTCTGCAATGTGTGAAACATGTAATTGCTAGGTCAAACACGAGTCCAACTTGCTAACAAGACGTTGCATACATGTAGATGGTTTGTAGGTGATTGCCGGAGTTTTCGAGTTGTCCTGTGATTGAGTCTTGATTATTGTTGGAGAGCACAACCCATAGCAACCTCCTTGTGATCCTCATGGGATTATTTCAGTCTTCCATGAATCTCTCTATAATCCCAAACCCCACTAGAACCCGAACTTGCCATTTATATTTGTGCCGACCATTGGACCGTAATCCCTAAACCCTAAGACCCTAGAAGACCACCACGATGAGTAAGCATGTTGTTAATACATGCATGGTATGCACATATAAGACCTAGGAGTAGGAGAACAAAGGAAAGACACTCTCCTCTAGTCGCCCGTTGAAATCATCTCGAGCCCCTCCGGGAGCTCACATCTCGAGTACCATCAATACCCTCTTGAAATTCCTATTCAAACTCCATGCAGATTCCCCCGAATTTACCCTCAAATTCCCCCTTCGAGTCTTTCCGAATATCCTCGGAAAATTCCCATCCGAACACTCGTGGAAATTTTGTCTTGAGTTTATATGAATCCTCAGAAAGATTCCTCGAACATCGCCTTATATTTCACCTTGGAAACCCTTCCCAAGATGTGGTGAATTCTTCTCAAATCCAAGTTCAAACCATTTAAACATAAATTGAAAATATATTCCTTCTCTTCTCTCCCTCACGCCTTGGCTCGCCCAACGCTTCCTTCCCTTTCCTCCCAAGACTGCCCGGCCAATGGCAGGAGCCCAACCAAGCCCCTCTCTCCTTGCCTGCGTGGCCCACACTACCCTCGCTCCTCTCTTGACCCGCCCATTTTGGCCTATGGCCACCAGCCCGTGGGTCATGGCTCACAATGACGAGACCATGCTCTACCACCTGCCTTGACTGCAAGTTGCCCAACCCCAAACCCTAAGCGGAGCAGATGCTCCCAACAGAAATTGCCATTGCCACATAAAGGCAATCGGGAGCCGCCTCTGCACCCAGCCCTCACCTACTCCCTCTCCTCTCGGCGTCTGTGCCGTTTGATGCACGCGCGTGGCCCTTCTCGCAGACGGAAGTTGGGGATCGCCGTTCCTGAAGGCTTTGGAGCCCTAGTGGCGCGCTTATAAGTACTTCGACGCCGCTTCGCTCGAGCTTCCCTCACAGCCGCTGGCTCCATCCTCTCTCCTCCTCCTTGCTCACCGCTTCGCCACAGATAGCCACGACGGTCACCTATCGGCTGCCGTGGCCCTCAATCGCCTCGCCGAGCCCCTCGCCATGGTAACGCTGACCAAGATCCTCTTCAGACGCTTCGCGACGCCGCGGCGTCGCGTGCGTACATTTGCCCCTAGGTACCGTTCCGGAACCATGGTCAGAAGGCCACCACAACGCCGCCCGAACCAGCGACGCCAATACCCTCTCCATGGACCAAGCCTTGGGCCATCACCACCCTTCCCCGACGCCATGCTCCTCCTGTTAGCGACCGACGCGTGCCGCCCGAAGCCACGCCACCAGCCACGACGCATGCTTCCGCTCGGCCACGACATCAACGACCTCGCTACCGAACCACGATGACATCCATGTCCTCGCCGTAGGCCGCCGCGAGCTCGTGCTCCGCCCTCGGCGCCGAACAGAGGACCCCGACCACACCATCATACAATCGTCGCCTCAGGGAGCCACCTCGTCACCAAGCACGGGCGCGTCCATGACGCTGGCGGCCATGACGACAAAGGCCACACCACCAAGCCCATGACCAGCGCCATGAGCCCGGACGCCACCAAGCTGTCGTGGCCACCGGAGACAAAGATGAAGGGCGCCTTCTTCTCCATCACTGTTCAAGACGTCATTGCCATCAACTCGACATCGGCACCGAATCGCCACCGCACCACCAGCCCTAACCTCACCCGGCACCTTCGGTGAGCTTCCCCACCTCCTCCCATGTCCGCAGGTGCATGAAGTCGCCATGCTCGTGGCCGCCACATTCCCCCACCGGGGAGACATGAGGCCAAGCCCTCGGTACCACCACGCCGTCCACATCGCCATGGCTTCCGCTTCGCTTAGCCACCGCTGACAAACACAGCTTTCGCGAAGGCACGGATGCAGCATCGGCCGATCATGCTTCGCCACCGCCACCCCACCCACACACGAGACCGCACATCCCCGCTTTGCCAAGGCCACACCACCCCCGCCTTCACCGGTCAAGGCTCTGCCTCGCCTCGGCGTCACGCCGCTGGCGGACCTCATCGTGACCCTGCACGATGCCACAACGCGGTGCCAGCTGTAGCACCACGACATCTCCACACCACCATCAGGCCTCTGATCCCTCCGTCGTGCTCACAGCCCTGACCTTGGCCTGGACACATGCACGCACAGGCATTCTTCGCCTTAGTCGACCCAAGGCCTTGCCCTCACGGTCACGGCTATCGCCTGCAGCCCTTAGCCGCTGGCCGTAGAACGTCGGGGACGCCACGCTCCTTGTACCCGCACGAGCCTAGAGCCTCCTGGCCGCACAACGCTGCACGCACACTCGCTTGCCGAGACCACCATTGCCGAGACCACCGTTGCCGAGACCACCATTGTCGAGATCACCGTTGCCGAGACCACTGTTGCCGAGACCACTGTTGCCGAGACCACCGTTGCCGAGACCACCGTTCTTGAGACCACCATTGCCGAGACCACCATTGCCGAGACCACCGCTGTCGAGACCACTGTTGCCGAGACCACCGTTGCCGAGACCACTGTTGCTAAGACCACCGTTGCCGAGACCACCGTTGTCGAGACCACCATCACCCCGTCTACCGCAAGTCGTACCCTCTGGACCATGAACCCTAGTCGTATGACTTACCGAGACCATGGAAAGCCCCATCTCGCATTTTTCCATATACGCATATCTATCCTGTTGGGCCCTATTCTTACAACATATCTCCTCCATGGTGTCTTTACAGAATTCACCTATCACCCAACTATGGAATGTGCTACCCATAGTCATAGGTCGAATTGTTATTCTCTTTCGGTCGTGTTTGGTTCTTATCGCTGGTTGTTGGTGTTGTTGCCTGTGAGACGAGCCTTCGAGCCGGCTGGGGGATCGTACCTTGTTCGGACGTTACGATCGCGGGATCCGTCTCGCCATGACCGTGATGCCGAGTGTGACTCGACCCTCGCCTTTTAGAAGTTGACTTCATAGTACCACGAGTGTTAGCTCCTGCCTTCGGCCCTAGAACATGGTCGTGATGGATTCGATGTCGATACTAACATCGATGCGGATATCACCCACACGCCTTGAGCCTTCCCTAACCAAGTTCTGTGGGAGAAAACCTAGGAGTAAACAATCGGGTGGAACGATGAATGCCAACTCATAGGCATAGCTTGTGGTCATGAAGTTCACCTCTCCATGACCATGGAGCTATGCCTCTCTTTCACTTTTTAGTTGCTTCTTCGTGCTCAAGCCCTTGCATGCTTGTACCCCGCTTAACCATCACGTTTCTCTAATTCT